>JABFEA020000119.1:20626266-20646133 GCA_019775915.2 Cyphomyrus plagiostoma | reverse complement strand
CCCAGCTCGGGGCTGGATGGGGGGCGGGGTTGCGGCCGGCACTTGGGGGGGGGGGGGTGGGGGGGGCTGAGGTTGGGTGGGAAACGTGAGAGAGGAAGAGAGAGAGAGGGAAAAAAAGAGAGAGAGAATGCAGCTGAGTTTGGGTCTCGAGCAAAGCAATGCTGTTTGGTTCATTTATTTTTTATAAGGCATCTTCCTGAGTCTTTAACATGGCTGATAATTTGAGGAGGGAGCTGTAAAATAGCTCCCCACAAAAAGGGCCTGCTGGAGGCAGTCTGAGAAATCTCATCCAGTACGCGAATCTCAGAAACATGGTTATTTATATTAACATGTTTATTTCAGCCAAGACGATGATTAGTCCTGCCACAGGTAGGAAGTGCAAACTATGTCCACTTAGACAGGAAGGACCCCACAGAAAGTCTTTATACAAAAAGCATAATTATTCTGGAGTTTCACAAACTGTGCTCTAAATTTAGCGAGTGCTTATAAAAGCACAGGTACTGGATCGGCAGTCTCTGCTGTACTTAAAAACTTTGCTGTCAGCGCAATATGTGCTGGAACGGAGACACAATCCCATAGGCCACCGCGGTGCCCTGAACTGATGGTAACCCCACGACCTTTGATAATTCGGCACAAGGCCCCCCCTGTTACTCTGCAGCGCCATGTCCAGGGCCGACGAGCACCTCACAAAGCTCCTCTGTCTCCACGGTGACTCTTTCCAGGGCGGCGATTGGCTGGAGCTGAGCTCTAATTTAATTTCTTTCCCTCCCCCTTCCCTCTTTCCGCTGCAGTGCGGCGGAACAGCAGAGAAGCGGCCTAGATTCCTGCAGCTTTTCCACATTCCATAATGTCTCCCGTGTTACGCATCTTTTCCGGGTGAGCGTGAACGTGAGCCGAAGCAGGACAGCTTGGAGGAAATAGCACAACCCTGTGGCTCCACCTCCAAGCCACAGTAAGCCTTTCCCTGCACAAAAGCACAGGCGTACTTTGGCACCCAGGCCCCCCCCCGCCCCGCCCCTATGGCACTGATGAAGCTGTGCTGCTTCTTCTAACCTCGAATCATCCCTTGCATGGTACAACAGGGGGTCGCCTGGCCGTGTCTCTATCCCTCGTAATAAGACGCTGTGAATGCTGACCATGTGACCTTCATGCAGGAGGGAGCGGCTCATTCTCCGGACACCTCGCTAAGACACTACATGTCATCATGACTTTCCCCAAAAATCAGCGCCCCCAAACCTGGGGAGTCCCCCGCTGACCACAGAGTGACATCAAATTTCTGTACCCGGTGCATCTTGGCCAAGCAAACGTGTGGCAAGATGGCCCTGACAGTGATCAGAAGAACACCAAGAGAAACCACCAACTTCTGTCTCTCCCTGCCCACATCCAATAGCTATGCAAATAGAATCTACCAAGTGGTCCCATCTGTTCACCTTCAATGACATGAGGAGAATCGCTACAATGAATATGAGGATGATTCAAGTCATATATTAGAAGATTTTTGCCTCATTTTGGATGCTGTCTAACATCTGCTCTGGAAGTCATTTCCAGGATCATGACCATACCGGTGTCTGGTGACACTTAGGGTGAGGTTTCTGAGCCCGACATCTCATGGACTCTGAGATCCTGCATATCATCATCAGGCTGGGTTCCCTCCGTTTGCCGGGTTCATCTGCGCTGCATGAAGGTCTCACATCACAGACCGGTTTAGCTAGGCTGATCGAGCCCCTCCATAAATAAAAAACACGCAAAAAAGAAACAAAAAAAAAATCACTAAATGAGAGGAACAGCATCTCCGTTTTGGGAACGTGGGTGGGAAATGCGGTGGAGGGAAGGTAGGACTGAGGGGCCAGTGGTCATGAGGATGGGGTTCGATGGCAGGGTCTCCAGGCAGGCACACGAGCAGAATAGTGCCTCTGGTCCTCCCCAGCAGAGGCTGCTCAGTGAAGTTCTCCTCCAAGCTGCAGTCAGCGGCTCCAACAAGAAACTGCCCTGAGTGCCTCCATGCTGGCTTTTCAAGTGGAAGCCCGTGGAGGACCTGCAGAGCACCCAGGGGTGTGGTGGGGGGTGTGCGGGGGGCACTTGGAGGCGACATCATGTTTTTAGTTCCTACAGTGTGCACCCCTCTTCTGTCACTCGAGTGCAATCAGGAGCACTTGTGAGGTGTTTCACAGGTCCAACGGTGCCGATTCATCTGTCCGCTCCCGTCAGCCCTGAATGCTGTGCTTTAATGGAACCATGTCCTATTCAAGCAGTAGGGTTAGGAAGTCAGAAACATACCCAGACCACAGGTCCTATATCCTCCTGAGACCCACAGAAAAAAGTGTCCGTCAATTTTAGGTTATTTGTCTTTGGAGGAAATAAGACATCTTACAATTTAGATTTTTTCAAATTTATTTTTAATTTCACAGCATGTCCTCTTTAGTGCACAACAGGTATAAATATGTTTCCTTCTTATCAGTGAAAAGATAGATGCAAAATTAAAATGTCCACTACAGTGGACATAAATGAATGGGTGGGGTCTCAGGAGGATATAGCTGGAGAATCACTGAGGATTTGGAGGCCATCGAAAATTTTGTGGGGAGGGCCCACAAAACCCTACCAATAGATTTTGCTGACTGGGGGAGGGCCAGGGGGGGTAAGTCAGATTTTGAAGGGAATTCAGCCTTATTTATACATCTACTTGTTTACCTGCTTGATCAATAATGAAATCATTATAGGGTAGGCAGTTCAAGCAGGTCATTTTAGTATGTGGCAATGTGAGGGCACCAAAGAAGGGTTGGAAGACAAAGATGCAGCACAAAGATGTCAGAGCCGGGTTCGGGTTCGGGGCAGCTGGTCAGCACCTGCATCTGTTTTAAACATCTTTCAAATTAATAACTGAAGCTGTTGTCATTTTAGCAGCAGTCTACCTGAATTAGTTCTGTTAAAATGTGTTAAAAAATATATATGCGCAGCTGATAAGAAGATGTTAAAAAGCGAATAGATTGTTTCAGGGTTCATCAGTACAACTGCAATAATTGCGTACAGTTGTTCCAGTTTCTTAGTGATCTTTCCTGCCAACCTTCTCATTCCCGGCTCCCCCACCCGCCTTCGAAAGTTTCATTCCTCCAGCCTCTTTTTACTATAAATTACGCAATTAAAGTGTATCTAATCGGCGTGACTTAATCAGCAGTTCCTAGACCCGCTAGATGTGGTTATGGCGACTGCATCGGACGACGGGCTCCGCTTCGCCGCTTGTGCTTTTGCCGTTTGGATCAATAAGGCGTACTTCTGCTATTTTCATTTCCGTCATCGCGTTTCTTTATTTCTATGCTTGCTTCTTTATCTCTGTTTAATTCATAATTTGCTGCCGGACAATGTTTTACACTAGGAACTGTAATAGACCTGAAATTATATAAGCTGGAAAAATTGGTGTGTCAGAAATCTCAAAGAAATGGTGGACAAAGTCATCTAAAATAACTGAGAATTACCAGTATTAATGCAGATACGTACATTTATATAATTTAGCTGTTGTGTGACCTTTATGTGTATTTCCTAAGCTGTTTTAGACAAAAGCATCACACCCACAATTTTCGTTTTTGAATTATTTATAACTATTTAATATAGAATTCACTGACATGTACGTGATAGTCTTGGACTCTATAACCAAGTCTTTTAATCTGAGCTCAGTATGACTGCGGAAAATCCAAAATAAGTTTGGAGAAACCCTTACATTCACGCATCCATTAAAGAGACTATTTTATATTTAGTTTGGAGCTAAAAGCCGTCAGTTTTGTGTCTGTATGTGTGTGTGTGTGTGTGTATATATATATATATATATATAATTTTATTTTATTAATCCTGGATGACAATAAAGTCCAGAATATGATTTAGGACTGACTGTCAGAAGTTCTTGTGGAAACTATGTTTTTTATTTATTGCCTTTGGGGTATGTTTTAAGAAGGAATATCCTTTAATCCTGTAGTGCATTACTATACACTGCACAAAAGGGCGCATTGAAGAGCATTGTCATAAAACCATGCATCATTACTAGACAGGGTGCTGGGTAACTTTTCAAGTGCACAACAGAGCAGTTGCCTGAAGAAATCATTACACTCTTCAATTTTCATAAAAGGCCAATGTAGAAACAGACTAAATGTCTCCGGCAGGTGCATCTTTTACTTTTACGCATTATATTACTAGGCTGTCATTTAAGTCAACGTACAAGCGTCAATGTGGACCCTCCATCCTGGCCAAAATAGTTGATTAAGCGTTAAAAAATAATTTGTTTGTTTACTGTGCTGTGTCAGTGCCAGCAGTGAATGTGATGCTGTGGTACTATCAGGAGTAAATTTGAAGGCTTTAGCGAAGTAGCTCACCTCAGAGTAGCGTCTGCAGACCCATTTATTAACACGTCGTACATAATACACATGTTTTATGGCACCAAGGTGACTTGTTAGGCTCAGGGACAATCGGGTTCAAGATAGGGATGTAAATTCTTAGCACACTGTGGTAGAGCAGCCCTCCAGTTCTGATTCCAGTTCTCTAACGACAGGCTGACTGGTGCCTTTAAGACAGATGTTAGTTACTTGCTGTATAAGAAATTAATGCTAAAGCGGTGTATCTGACTTTGAGTATTATTACTCTTGCTGTTGTAAGGAGAAAGAGTGTAGCCATAGCCGGTGATAATAAGGATGTGAGCTACAGCAGGGGGGGGCACGCAAAAAGCTGCAGGGGCTGCAGAATAGCGAGATGCTCCCAGAACAGCACAGCGCCACAGCTGAAGGTCCAGCTTCAGTTCCTCCAGGATGGACTATCCCCGCCCCCCCTCCGCACCAGTGTGGCACCCCCCCCTTTCTTTCTTCCCAGTTTACATTTACATTCTTGTTATCCTGTCTTTCTCTTGATATTTTCTCTGAATGCAAAGGTTCGGATTCATTGTTAACTACGGACACTAACTGAGTTCTCCTCCCAGTTTTTAAATGCTGGCTTGCTGCACAGGTGCGATCTGGAACATTCCTGCCTTCAGGTTCCGCTTCCTCTACCCGTTTTCATCCCTTTCACGTGGAACCCCCCCCTTCACAGCCGGGCGGTGGAGTGCAGTGAGGGTGCGCTGAACAGGCTCAGCCCAGTGGAGCTCAGCCAGAAGAGCTGCTCCTATTATGATTAAACGCAGCCTTCCCCATCCACCTCCCCAATCAGCCGACAGGCCTGGGCGGGGGGGGGGGGGCTGTCTGCCCTCTATCCCACACCCCAATCTCTCCCCAGCAACCGTGAGACCAGCGGTGGGACCACAGATACCACCACATTCCCAGATCAACCAGCTATAGCTGGAGAGATGGTCCACCTCGTTGGCGTTCTAGCAGAGCCATTGATCCTTCCGGAGATCGACCGCCGCTGCTATTAAAAACGACAAGATATAGCCGGCAGCCCCAGGTCGCTTTTAGGGGTACAGGGGGACACTGGATCAAATCACGGCTGAGAAAAGAAAGGGCATGAATTGTCCTCCAGAAAAGAAATCTTAAATCTTTCTCAGTTAGTGCTTTCAGGTCACTGAGAACCAAATAGATAAAGAAACTGACCAACTTTAAGGTCTTTACTTTTGCTTTTTGGAGAATTAGATGAGAGATGGATTTGGGTTCCAATCCCTTCACCACCTGTTTGTAGTTAAAATTAATGCCCACCTCTTCTTCTACATATTCCCTACCAGGGATGTAGCTATACATTGTATCACCTTAGCCCCCCGCCCCCTTACATTATATAATTTTAAATTTTTCATATTCAAGGGCCCCTGAAATGGGCTGGGCCCAAAGAATCTGTCAGGTGTGGTCACACCCCCTTCAACGCCCCTATTCCCTCACAAAAACACCCGTCCAATCTCCACCCTCACAGGCAACAGTATCAAAAGGAGAGCACTGATAAGACAGATCAGAGGGATACCCCCCCCCCCACTATAGAAGGCAGGCTGCCCCTACACTGGGTGAAGTGGAGATAGACGGGGGCCCAGGATCAGAGGACCCCCCCTGCCTTTCCTGTGAAACAGGAGATCCACGCTGTGTTTACATTCCTCCCTCTCCCTATTTAACATCTTCTTAATGGGTATGCAAATGCAGCATCTCCCCCCACCGCATCTCGCCCAAATCGTCTGGCTTCCAGCAGCCATCCTGTGTGTGAAGGGTGTCCATGTTCACGTACGCTGGGACCCATTCGCTCCCTCCCGCCACAGAGTGCCGCTGTCTGGGCCGCGCCTGGCAAGCGCCCCCCTCGGCCCACTGCGCCTCCATAACCGCGGACGAGTGGAGCTGAAAATCGCCTGTGTGCCACTGTCAAACGATCGCTCACTCTCAACCGTCTGACGTCCCTCGCTGCCTCTACACACACATACACAGCCATTTATGGACACACACACACACACACACACGTTTGTGTAGACTGTCCGTTCATTTCTGTGGGCGAAACCCTAATCCCAAGAATGACACCCTTGACCCCTATCCAGCCCTAACCTTAACCATAAGTCAGCAAACAAAATATGACTTTTGGCATTTTTAGGTTTTTGATTGCAATCAAATTTTTATTTTCCTCTATCGTGACTGAAAAAATGGCCCCTTAAAGGTTAAAATAACAGTTTTTTAAATCACATTGTGGAGATGTTTGGTTTCTACAATGTAATAGATATTTAACCCCCCCCCCCCCCCCCAGCACACACACACTGACACAGACACAGAAACACACACACACTGACACGGACAGACACACACACACTGACACAAAACTTTTCCCCTAAACATTTTGTCTTTTTGTGAGCCTTTTATACTTTTCAGGACGCACTGGAATTAAGTGTGATCCGAAATGTAAAATTTAGCATGATGCAGTATTTATCCGCAGATTACAAATACAGGCATGTACTGAGCATCAGGGGTCCGAGACAGCCTAATTACCCAAACAGGAGCCCCACCCAGGAAGTGCCAGGTCCCCGCAGGGCACATACATGCTTCCTGGTACAGGTGATTTATCACTATAATAGTAAAAATCCAAAACAGCAATTAGGAGAAGTGGTTAATGGAGAAGAAAGTGCACCGGTTCTTGGCTTACACTGTGGAAGTTATTAACTCGGAGACCAAAATTCAGTCTGTGATGAATTTCAATGCCGATTTTCCCTTGTCTAGAGTGTAATAATAAAAGTTTCTAATTACAGACATGTCTACATGCTAAACTTCCACATACATGCACTTACGTTATCAGCAAGAGCACAGCTGATGCTGGGAGACATCCAGCTACATGGGGACCAGGAAAATCAGTCTTTGCTGCCAGAAAACATCCCAAAAATGGCATCCAAGGGCTGAGCTCCCTCCAGCTTCCTCCTTGGAGGTGGGTGGGGGGGGGGCAGTGGTGCAGAGGTGGGCTACCGGGCAGAAGGATGATGCTGACATTTTATACCATTTTCAAAACCTAAACTCTGGAAGCAAAAAAGTCCCTTAAAATATGTATTGGGGGATAAAATCATATTATTTGCATTTGCATCTTCTGAAAAGTCTGTATATCAGAGTAATACTTCAGTAGCTGCTCTCAGATTGGACCTAAACTGGAGCAGAGAGTAGAGTTTCTGCACAGCCCTTTAGTGGTGGGTGGAGGTCCAGCACATTCCACAGACATTTGGATTTGACAGCTGCTTCTCCCTTGTCAGAAGTGGATTTGTCACACAGTCTACAACCCCCCCACCACCAGAAAGGCATGGCCACCAAAACCTACAGCTTCAGTACAGTTTATTGGACTGGGTGGTACAAAAGATCTTCTCACCTCAGGCTGATCACATGAGCTCCAGTCGACCTGAAAAAATAGGACATACACAGTGTGGAGGTGTTTTGCATTTCAAAGCTATTTTCTGAGTATAAATTTGCAAAACTATTTCAACACTGAGGCATTGTATGGACAATAATCAGAGATCTTTATGACTTTATTTCCAAAAGTCATCAGGGAACAACTTCAATTTGTGTTGATATAGCGCCCTCCATGGCACAGCTACCTCAGGAGTTTGAACAACAATTAGGGAATTAGAAAGAAACAGGCAGGACCTGGCATCCCAGTGAGAAAGTCTCCAGCCTCATGCAGATTAAAATGGACCCCAACCCTCATAACCCTGCAGGATAAGGGACAGGAAGATTGATGGAGAGATGGAAAGAGTGAAGAGAAAGATAACATATGATCACTGAATAACTCAAATATCATCTCACCTTGTCTTTGAATTTGTCACAAAACAGCCCCTTTGCTTTGGAACAACTAATGAAGGGGGGGGGGGTATTAAGTCACGCCCACTTGTCTGTTAGCTTTTGAAAAACTCAAAGATATCTTTCTGCCTCTTTCTTTCTCTGGATTGCTAAAGCCTGCTCAACTCAGGAAGCACTTTTTTGCCCAGTGATGCATGTCGAGATTTGGCTAATGCTGCCAGTGATGTAACATTAAATATACAGTCTAAAAATAAGGTTCATTGGCAGATTTCAAATCACAACACTGAGTAACCAATATTGCTTGCCTCACCTAAAAATCACATTTTTTTAAAAAAACAATATGAAAATAATTCAGGCTTTTATTAATACAGTTTTATTGGTTTGCATTAAATTATTTGTAAGCGATTTTTCCCATTGTTTGTGACAGAATTTTTAATGATGCTCTAAAGATTATCTGCTGATTCCATGGTTTATGAGTATATTTCATGAAGTAACTTAGTGACTTGTGGTGTGGATATCACCAGTCCTAAAAATCCAAACCCTTAACCTCTATATTACCTGTTGATTTGCAGATGCATTCTTGTGCAAAAAAATGATGAGCTGTTTCCTGGTACAATATGTACAACAAAAAGTCTACTAGGGTTTACAGTTAGGTCGTCTGCACAGTCCCTGTGACTTCCGATATTTTAATGTAACACAGTTTTTCCATTATCCCCCCCAAATGCAGTGCACAATGCACCAAACCTACAACCTTTTTCCAGACATACCACACAAGGGTACAATTCTTAAAAACTTGCTGAAACACAAAGTAGATGTATGTAGGCACGTAAAGAAATTGAATGAGAAATGTAACTATGTTAGGCATGTACAAAATTCAAAATATGTCCCTTAAGTACCAGTATATCCTGGATATGGCTTAGGGATGGGTGAAAACTATAGAACATCAAGGGCACAACTGGGAGGAATCCCACACAATACAGAAGGAACAAACTCCCCACACACAGTGCGGGGGGTGGAATTTGAACCCCTCAACCCTGGAGATGTTAGGCCACCATGTGGTCCCCTAAAATATGTACAAGATATGAAAATATAATGCAGACTTGTATGTATCCTTCTGCAGTGTAGGGGAACACCAACGACTCCATGTAGAATGGTTATTACAAGCAGCATGTAGCGCAGCCCAGCTAAGCGACTAACCATCCCAGCCCACCTGTCATGTGACCTTTCCACATGACTCACAGGAAAATGGCCTCTCTTCCATGTGCACATGGCGTCAAAACTCTAATCTGCATATGAAACTGAATGTAACACAAGTCTGCTCACTAGAACCCAGTGAGCAGAGACCAGCCACACACAGCCCATTTTTCTTCACCTTGACAAGAGTCATTTTTAAAATGTGCACAAAATGTGTCACGTTGCTAGTGGAAAGACTTTGTATGTAAACAAAAAAGCTGTACTGTAATGAACAAGGACAGTATTGTGCAATAAGCAGACAACTCCCAAGTACGTAATATCTATACCTCCAAATAATTCAGCATTTTGCTCTTTAGCACAGAGAGAAAACTTACAAAGCTTAATATTTTACAGACCCATTTACAGAGCTGAGTCACGTGTTACTAGAGCGATTAGGTTTAAGTGCCCTGCTTGGGGGTACAACAGCAGAATTGGCCTTCCTGGGGCATAAAACACAAACTTGAGAACCGGACCTTCTTAAATACAAAGCAAGTATAACTTATTTCTTTTCACTGTATAAAAGAAAGCATCCAAAAAAAAAAAACACGGAATAAATGGCAAGAATCTCAACGGACTACATTTAACGTTACATTCAATTTTGTTAATGTCGTCCTTGCTGTTCATTTTTCTAAGTGTGGAGAGTAATCACAAAGCAGAATTCGTATGCTCTCAAAAATGTTTTTGACACCAATCACTCATATTTGTGCTTTCTGTAGTTTCATTGGTTCAACTTGTTAAATCTGAAGACTTATATTGTTTTATCAAGGGCCCACCTAAGAACATAAGAACTATACAAACGAGAGGAGGCCATTCGGCCCATCACTACTAAATTTCCAGAAAAATCCTTGCAAAGGAAGTGTCCACCAGCCCTCACCTTCAGAACTCAAACTGGGGTAGGGAATTTAAAAAAAGAGGGCTGGTGCAGAGAGTGCAGGTGTGACAAAACATCACAGATTAAAAATAGCCAGCTAGCTTCCCCAACAGAAAAGCACACATCTAACAGTAGGTTCATGGGTCAATCCGGTAGTATTTTTACTCCCTTTTAATGGACATGCACATGTAAACCACAATTTATCAGCAAAACAATAAACCATGAAGAGGAGCAAAGAGAAACGGGACCAATGTCAGCCATAAAGAAGAGTGAGTTCACAGAGAGAAAGCCAAATCCAACAGCTAAGTGGTATCTTTCCATTCCCAGCATTAGCTTGTTTTTCAATTACCTACCTAGCTAGCCAGGCTGATAATACAGCAATAATATTTAGCTTACTTCCTCCCTGGAAAAGATGCTGCCTGTTTTAGCTACTTTATACCAATACCTCTGAGTTTCAAGACATAACATTTTTCTTCTAGCTGCTACCAACTAGCCGTGTTCAATTTCTTCCTTGAGTGACTTTCATTGTGGGATCTGATGGGGAAAGCAACCGTTTTATAATAGTCAGAAAACAGATTTTTGAGAAGTCGTAGATTTTCATGAGCAAATGGCAATAGTTTTGAAACATAAAAGCTAATTAGATTGTGCTGTAATAATCTGGCCATAGTTTAGATTTAATAGTGCAAGAAAATCCCGCAATTATGACAGTTCACTTGAGGTGACCTACATTTCGATACTGCAGTACACAACATCGACATGATTGCCTGTTTCCAATTCGCATGCCGTTAAAGGCATGAACCTACCCTGGATTAACAATGACTTCGCAAGTACAGCAGCTTGTATCAACATGACTTCTGGCTGGTAATATAGCGGGAACAGTATGAAAAAAAATATCACAATTATAGTGAACAAAATTATCACGATTATCAGTATTATCACGGTATTGTTAAAATGTGCTGAAAATGCTCGAAAATGACTGATAAACAAACTGAAACCATTACATTATGTTTTGTACTGAAAACTGCAAATAAAATTAGCAGGAATGTGCACTTTCTGTTTGCATGAACATTAAAGTAATAGAATAGCCAATACCTTACGTAAACATATGAGAACCATATCATACCCGCATTAACGTTAAAAATCTCCGGAGCGATGTAACTGACTTCCGCCGCTGGTTCTCCGACTGAAACCGACCCCGCGTTCCATGCTGTGCATGGTCTCCTGTGTCTGGGAAGCTTGTTAAATACACAACATCAACCAAAGTTAGCATGAGTTTTTCAAAGTGCAATAGTCAACCATGCAGGTATTTAATCATAACTAAACTTTGAAAAGTTTGCATTACCATCGGGAATTTTACCGTGGAACTAGTAACTGATTCACCCCTAAATGTAATTTCTCAAGAGCATGTTTTTATAGCCCACCAAGGACGAAGAACAATGAAAAAATATATTCTATCATTAGATGTTTTACTATGAAAAATATTGTGTAATGTACCTGTACGTAACTTGTAATGAGAACAATTTATTTGTTTAAAAATATCTTAGCATCGTGGGTACTCAGCGGCTTACAGCCTTCTTTCTTGGCACACGGTTTGAAACTTATGAACAGTTTCTGGAATTTTACAACTTCTTTTCCTGACGCGTTAAACCGCGGATAACTGAAACCCGTATACCGGGTAATACTGTATGTGTGTGTCTGTGTAAAATATGTATTTATTTATAGCATGACATAACTTTTAGCAAATATTATCTCCAAAGGCAGCAAGTCTGATAGACTTTGTCTTCCAAATCTGCTACCCCTTCGCCTTCAGGATATCGTCATCAATAGCTGGATGGCAGATTGACTTTAGCATTATGATATTTAAATAATAAAATCCATGTTACAGAATGAGCATCCTACAGCCCACCCTCTTCCAGGTGTTAAAGTATGACTCGTTCTTCTTGATAAACGCCTGCCCACACTTCTGACAACACTTCACCATTTCGAACAAGTTGGATTCATAAACAATGCTGTTTGGCTCCCTGGGTCCTACACTCACGTCTGTACATACTGACACCTGCCGTGTCACAGAAACTGGTGTCACACTCTGTGCCAGCAAAAGATTTACACATTTCACAGCGGCTGAACTCATCACTGACTCCCCGCACATATAATGCGGTGTTACATTGACCTATGCTGCAGATGCTGTCAGTCAACAAATTAATTTCTAATTTTATTTCCGTAAGTTTAATTTTACTGCCAGGCAGCAAGGCTAGGACTTTAAGCATGTTGGTATTATTTCAACTGATGGACATTTCGTAGCACAAACAATTTTACCTGTACATGGTTAATACTGTGCATCAGGGCAGCTGACAGGGGAAGAAACTGGGTCAGTCGTCCCTGGGCACTGGGTCAAGAGGGGTCTAAAAGAGTCCTCTACTTTTAAATATTCTGCTGGAATAATTAAAATACAAAAATACATATTTGTGAAAACATTGTGTAGTATTTGTGAATCACATGAAATATTTTTTTCTTGGCAGTGGCTGTAAAGCAATTTTACTTTCCTTCTCCATAATGCAAAAAATGGTTTGGTCTGTCAAGCCATTGTAACATGAAAAGTAGGGCTCTTCAAATCTGGACCTCCACTCCAAATCCAGGCCTTGTTTTCAGTTTTCCCAGGTAGTCAGTTTAATAATTACTGATTCTGATTGGTCAGAGGCTTCACACCTAACTGACAGGTAAAGGAAGGTTGGAAAACCAGCAGGAGCAAGACACACAGCAGACCTGCTGCGCATTAAAGGCCTTGAGTTTTTTTTACTTTAATTTTAACAGTTCTAATGCTTCTAAAGCATCTAACAAAGTTCATCTATAGCAACAAAAAAACAATTAAAGTGTTTAAAATAAACACCCATAACAAACTAGATGCCCTCTGTGTCATGACAGATTTCTCCCCTGATCTTCTTTAAAATTATCTGCCATTTGTACCACAATAGCCCTTCTGTTGGTTCATACCAGACAGGATAGCTTGTGTTCACATCCCACATAGACCAGTCCTGGCTGCCCAACGGCATGTCAGTGGTTCATGGTTTTTCTTTCCTTGAAACATTATCAGTAGGTCCTCACCATGCCTGACAGTCCTCATACCATAACGATTTGGACCGTGTGAAAATTTCAGGTATTTCATTCAGATATTTATCCAAGTCCATTTCTAGTGCATCTAGATAGTCAACATTACTCAATTTTATGTTGGAGTGGTCATAATATTTTGGCTAATCAATGTATAGCATAAATTACAGAAAGACCTAACGATGTATCAGTGTTCTGTGGTGTTTTCTGAGACCATTCATTTGTGATGTTTAGATTCAGGGGTGTGGGCAGAAAATTTTGTTTGGGGTGGCTGTCAGGGGCCAGTTCAATTTTTGGTGTTGGCTGCTGTTCTATGGTTCTGCTACATATTTCTTATTTATCAAACACTTTTCATTTTTATAATTTTGGTGGGGGGGGGGGGGGCAACAGGGATGGCCACGAATTTACTGGGGATGGCCAAGCCCCCCCGGCCACCATAATACCTGTCCCTGTTTAGAACCCATCATGTAAAACACCTAACCTGTCTGTAAACCTTGACGTCATCACTGTTACTTTTTGATAATTAGGTTTATGCATGTTTGCTGTATGAGGGGGAAATCAGACACCAACTTCTCTATTGTACAATTTTTAATGTGCTGATTAAGCTGCATTTTCCACTCAGTCAAGCCTAATTTTGAACAAAACACAGTGAATACCTTCAAAACTCATGCCAGTACTGAACACAGTTACCTCCTGCTTCTGACCTGTGACTGTTCTGCCACATCCATTACACTTTTCAAGGGATAACATGAAACACATGGAGAAAAAAAAAACTCAAAAATTTAGCCTCCATTAGAATTATGCAAGCAGCATAATATAACATGATCTTGCATCAAGAGAAATCAATAAAACCTTGCTGGCTGTCATTCTACACGAGCCAATTTAACATACAGGATGTCATTAGTTAACCATTTTTAACTGGTTAACTGTCTTAGGGTATGACTGTCTGGGCTTTTAAATTAAAGAATGACACCATTTCGTTATTATAACAGCAGACATGATTGCCAGGCCCTTCTTCATGTACCACAACAGGCTGCCTGCCATGACAACAGCTCTGCCCCAATTTGCAGATATCAAAAAACAAGGGTGGAGCAATTCACATGAGCAACTAGCCTAAAATATGCCAGAAAGGTCAAAAAAGCCACTTTATAGAGGTCAGATTCCCAGGCTGATTTAATCCCTCTCCTCCTTAGCTGATGCAGGCAGACTGCTAAGGAGCTTTGAGTTATAGAAAGTCAATCTCAAATAAATATGTTGAATATGTTTATTAATTTGCTTGGAGTCTGTTTTGAGGGAAATGGTTCCTTCACGAACCGAAAAATGGGCGGAACCTCTTCGCGTTCTGCTGATGATTGGCTGTTCCAGTAATCTTACTGCTGGCAATCATGGCTTTTGGATTTTTGTATCTGTTTTCACATCACATTGTTTTTAATGGCTACATGGGATGTGCTTGCTGACAGTTTATACCTGCATGCATAAATGTATCTGTGTGTGTGTGAAAAATTCGTTTCAGTAAATGTTTTATCCTTCAAAAACTCGCTCTCTTTCTTTTAGCCAAATATATCTACCAATATAAAAAGTTGTAGGAATTTGGAAATTCAGACTAAAGACTCTGATCTCTCACGTACGGCTTGTTCTGTAAATGAATCCCACTACAATTCATATGTGCTGTTAAATACTGATAACATTGTCCTGGACTCTTCCTTTAACCGCTGTGATCTCTGCTTCTCTGATTTACGTGTCTAACTTTACTTTCCCTGGTGCATTTCACCGGAATAGTGTCCGTTAAATCTGCTTCCAGAAAAAATAAGCAACGCCTCTATACACAACTATCAGAAGTTATTATTTTATACATGATTAAAAAAATAACAGCAGCGTTGCAAAACTTGGCTAAAATCGCATGGGGGAAAAAAATAAAACTTTTCCCAAATTAACCGCAGAACGCTTGCAGTTAGCTTGCTAGCAATAAGATCCCAAGAGCAGGAATGACATTGGGGACATCGCTGAATATGTGCCTATTTAACACAATTTTGTTGTAAACTGAGTACTTAATCTGTAGAGAGTGAATCTTATTCCTACATGAAATAAAAAATATATACTTCTTTGTTTTCCATAAGACCCCTCAACCCTGAACAACATGCCTGCCAAGTAATTCCGGGAACGAAAGGAACCCCCACAAAAAAAGCACATAAAAAACTCTCAGTGGTAAAGGTTGTTTCCATGGCAACGCGCCTTTCATTGGCTGCTGTGGAACGGCTTGCGGCGTGCGCTCATGTGTTGATTAATGGAGCTGTGCCGTGAGCTGGTGCAGCGCTGCTCTTGCCGCAGTGCTGTGTTTGTGCTGCGTTTTGTTAAGAGCGTAAGTCTGTTTTTGAAGCGAAAAATAAAGATACAGAAATATAGAGTTTGCACCAGTGGAAACAGCACGGTACTCGAAAAGAACTCCTTTCAGGGCCCTTGCCTGCAGTGGCCTCGTACTGCGGTGCTTTGACTTGAGGGGCGTGCAGTCTGATGCGCCCGTTTCGGTTACTTTCCTGCTATCCGCTATGTACTATAATGCACTTTTAATCATTTTGGATAAGGTTTCCCGATGCCTTTGTGTTTATGCCAGCTACTGCATATTTGTAATTTCGTAGTGAGTTTGCATTCTCTGTTTTTCGAAGTGGTGCACAACTAGGCTGTTTTTATTATACAGAGAGCCTTGCAAGTTGTCCACTTGTTATGCGCTGAGCCACGTGACAGCCTGAAATGATCATTCTGAAGAATCGTTGGGTTTCAGCGCCTAAACCTGATTTCATAAGCGGGTGCATAATATGTGCGGGTTTTCAGTACAAAATTGTACCTGTGCTAATTTTGATAGTGCTGATGCATTGTAGTAGTTATGACCTTATGGTCCATTTGTTAGTAAAATTATCTGTACGCCTAGCATCCTTGATCCTAAAAGACAAGACACAATGTTTTCTCAAAAAGAGACGTGTCATTTTTCACTTGGATTGGACTGCTAAATACCAATTTTAAGATGTAAGGACATGCCCAATGCAGTAAAAATAAGTATGAAATAGCCCTCACACACATTATGTTTATACAGGTGCCAAGAGGAATTGTCATTAGAAAGTGATGCTTCTGTAAATCAATAATTTCATGAATTTAAATTACTGTCCAAAAACACAAATAATTAACAGCTGTACTGGTGTCATCGTGAATGTTTTTCTTACATAACATTTAAGACTTCTTCTCTACCATGGTGGGTGCTCTGCAACCCCCAACCTTCCCTGTAAGTTGAAGGACCTCCTTGCAGATCTGGATGTAGTCTAATGTTATACCCAGGATGCAGCAATTGCAGGTTAAGGGCCTAATGGAGTAGAATCACTCATGGGATTCACATGATTCAAACCAATAACCTTCCGATTGCTGGCACAGATCCCTAGCTTCAGAGTTACTGCCAAGTTCTAGTTTATATTTCTAGACAGCCACAGGGTGTTTAGAATATGTAAGTGATTTTTTTCATTGATTCTAATAGTATCTAATGTGTAATGCAAATAAAAAGATACACAGAATATTACAATTTAAAGTGATTCATATAAACCATGTAGCTCTGGGTTTTTAATACTTTGTACTCAAGGTTAATTGCCCTATTAGCTCTTTGCATACCTTTTAATATTATGTATCATCTATACAAATTTAAAGCCACTCTTGTAATAGTTCTATAAGTGATACAGAGTCAACAGCAGTATCTTTATAGGGAATTGTACAATTTGGTGTGGCTCATGTGTTAAAAGATCCTATGACCAGAAACTGTGTCGCAAACAGCACCACGGTTGAGGTCTGCAGGAAGCCCAGTTCTTCACCAGAATTATGGATTAATGTTGGCCCAAGGAAGTTCTTCAGCAGGGAATCCAGTGATCAGAGGATGGTATGTGTGTGTGTGTTTGTATGTGTTAGGGGGGGATTGCAAGTATCACCCAATCCAGAGAAGGATACACTTGTTTGTGCTTCAGGGGAGTAAGAGAAGGACGCACGCTGACAGCAGGAGGACAAGATCAAACATTCTTTCCTCCATCTTCTGTTGCCGGGCTGAAGTGCTGCGAATTTGCTGCTTGGGTATTTTTTTTGCTTGAAATCAGAGGCTCACGTTTGCCGTCGTTGGCGGTAATTTCGTTTTGGCACTCAGCCTCATGGTTCCTTTTTACGGGGAGGCTCGCGCTCGGTGGTTCGTCGTTAATTGGATGAGTTTTTTTGTTTGCACCCAGGGTCCCTGGGAAGCGGCTTAGAACGCAGAAGCACAGCCGATTCCATCAGTGGCGAATGAAGACCGTGCATGCTGAGATGCGTTATGCAGTCTAAACAGGCCTACATCTGCAGAGCATGTGTGGACACATGCAGTCTTGACACATATTCTGTACTCTGTGACTATCGCTTTAGTACCAGGTTGAGTAATACTTGCCTTTGAGGCCCTGCTGGTGACTTTGCGGCTGTTTTTCAGTTAGTGGCTAATGTGCAACATCACGTTAAATGACTTTCACTCAGAGTTTGTATTGCATTCAAATACTCTGTATGGTTTTAAGGGTGATGGATAAGGTCTGGTGAAAAATGACACTTTGCACTTGTCGTGTTGAGATTTCCCCTTTAAGCCTACCACCATAGACCATGGAAATCCTGACTATGCTCAGCCTATGATGTGGGTCGCTCATTGTTAGTGTTTAATGGTTGACTCTACTCATGTTGCCAAAGACCACCAACAGGAAGAAAGAGGAGGCTGATTGGTCAAAAGACCTGTGCGCGGGCAGCAGATGGGCACTGTGTAGTGGCAGGCTGGTGATTGTCTCTGGTGGCTGCCGTGCATGAAGGCCAAGCGCACTGATCTGGTGGGGCATCTTCCCTGGGGAGGCAGGCGGTTGTCTTGTCAAAGGCAAAAGGACATCTGCAAGGTTGAGCTGCCCCAGCTCCATGCCATGATAACCATGCTCTTCAGCCTTCATATCTGAGAGCTTGGATTTTATCAATGGATTTCATCAGTTTAAACTAACTAGATGTTCTACTAAAATGCTCAGGTTCTGTAGCTTGGAGTGCCACAGCATAATGCTGCAACCTTTTGGCTGTGTTTAAATTGTTACCATTATGGTGTTTTTCCCTATTGGCCACTGGATCCATTGTTGTTATTTCACAAGTTACAACACCAAGTTATTTCAAGAAATTAGGCAAGGCCTTCAGGGCAACTGAGTCAAGATTTTGTTTTAGGTTCTTTTTATGAGACAGAATGTTTGTTTGCTCTCAAAAAAACAATCAAAATGTCTGTTTTAGATACTAGTGTATAAATGTTTTGTTACATATCTTCAATTCTGACAGTCATGTGAGCTTTTCATTGACTTTCTGCAAAGTATTTCAGAGTACAGACCAGAATTTTGTTGCAGTTGTGTCTCTGTAACACACACATACACAGAGTGGTGATTCGATATGACTTGCACTTGACTATAGAAAGGCACAGACAGGCTCTCTGGTTTGCTAAGCATGACCAATCTGTGTGTCTGTACCCAGATGCTTCTGGATGTCTATGTATCTGCGCCACCAACGACCATGTCAGCATGACAGGGCTTTGGAGAACACTGGGCGGAAAATATAACTGCAATTCACTACATAAACACTTCAGTGGCTGTAACTCATTGCTGTTTCCTACCGTCATAATGAAAGCATAGACAGTTTGGTTTAATTTCTGTTACAAAACCAGTGGTGGGATCCAGTCTCCAAATCTGGAAACAAAAAATTGCCAGTACATCAAGGAAGTATTGCAGCCCAATTTAGTCTTGACCACTGGCAGTGGCAAGGACCGTTCTGTGTTCTGATAACCCGCATTTCTTCTATGTGGACCTGAGGCAGAAATGAAAGCTTAGAGGCTAATTTAACATGGCAAATTACACAGCTGGGAATTAAAAATAAGGGAGAAAATTATCAATAATCCTGAAAAGGACATGGATCTGGCCTTACTGCTGTAAATGTGTGTTTGTGTGTGTTCTGTGGATAACCGGGCTGAAAACTCAAAGTGATAGCTACAGTGGGTCCTCACTGCCCGTCTGACAGAACGGTGTCTGTGAATGAGTGCGTCTTGGAGAGAAGGGGGTAGGAGGACTCGGGGGATGCTACTGACTGAGATCTCTTGAGAACTTCTGGCCGTAGCCATGAAAGGAGATCATGGACAAGAACATGCTGAACCTGGCTAAGCAAATGCGTGGAGGAAGTTGGAAAAGCGCAGGCATTATGCGAGTCTCTGTTCTAGTGTGTGTGCGTGTGTGTGTGTTTTTTTTGCTTTTCCCATCCTTGATGTCGTGCAGACTGAAAAGCTGACCTTCAGGGAACCTGTGGAGTCGTGAGATGCTTCCAAGCTAGGGTGGGGGGGGGGGGGGGGGGGGGGGGGGGGGGGGGGGGGGGGGGGGGGGGGGGGGGGGGGGGGGGGGGGGGG
>JABFEA020000119.1:20527980-20542387 GCA_019775915.2 Cyphomyrus plagiostoma | reverse complement strand
GGACTTACCTCCAAGGCTGTGCGCCGGGGCCTGTTGCAGTAGCTGTGTAGCTCCTCTTGGCCCTGTGCAGAGCAGAACTCCACAAGCTTCTCTTTCTCCAGCTCGTTGGTGGCAAAGCAGGCCAGCATCTCAAAGAAGGAGCGGCGCGGCATGCTGGCCACATCCAGGAAACGCTCCAGCAGGTACCTGACTGTGCTGGGCTGGGGCAGGTGGGCAGGCCTGGGGGCTGATAGGCACAGGGGTCACACATCATAGGGTAAGCTTATCCAAGCATCAGGAAACCATTCAAGCAGCTTGTGACAATATGAACCTGCCCCAACCTGCGGCGCCATCTGTTGGCCTCAGGATGAACTGCCGCTCCGGGTCCAGCTTCAGCAGCTCACACAGCTGCTGCACATCCTCGGGGGAGTTCTGGGGGCGTATCATCAGCACGTCTCCGGCGTCAAACCTGCAGGGGCACAGACGTGGACACACTGTCCTCATCTAAAGTCTCCCTCTCCACCAAGAAGATGGGCAGCAGAACTCGCACCTACATTCATCCGAAGACACATCTAAGGGTGAAAACAATAAAGCTCTGATTTTGTGTGTATTGCAGTTTGGAGTCTCACACATATTACTATTATTTTGCTGCTTAACTGACACTCTTACCCACAGTTGATATTGCAGCATATTGCAGATAAGCTTGATATTTTGCTGGAGAAGGTACATTTCTCAAAGAGTGACACTCATTCTATATTATATTCAGTTGATGTTTCTATGGGATGGCATGGTACTCACTCTGTATTTGACCCCGTAATATCAAACTCGATGAGTCGCACGTCCTGGAAGTGTGTGGGATGTGTCACCCTCTGATTGGACGTCATTTGCGCCATGAAGGGGCAGGGTTGTGAACGATTGGTCACAAGTGTCATGTCCTGGGACCAATTAGCTGGCTTCTCTGTGGCATTATCCAGAAAGTGGAACGTGTACCTAGGAGGGAGTCTGCAAACCAAGGCAGTGAAATGATTATTAGCAATTGTATCTGAAATGTTAAAGTGGAGTAACCGCATGGTAAATCCCAAACTTACAACTCTGTGTCATTGAGCGCTTTCAGTCCTGGAGGGGCAGGATACAAGGACAAAGCTTTTTCCCAAAATGCAGTGAGCCAGGGGTCAATCACTCCATCGGGACTGTGAAACACAAAGGTACAGTAAATCTAAGAGTCCAACTATGACCACAAGCTGTCGTCGCTTCGGTCTATAGTCCATTCCAGTATGAAGAGGGAAACAGCAGCCATTTCAGCTCAGGAGGGTAAAGGGCTGTTTCCCCCCCTCCAGAAGCCGTGCTCACCCGAGGTCGTGCTGCTCGTCTGCCAGGCCCACAGGCAGCAGAATGCTGCCCCCCAGCTGCAGTAGACGCTTGTGGAGCTTCTTCGCAACAAAGTTAAACCTGCGATCAAACAAGTGCATTAAACGCAAACATTTCCCAGCACCGCATTTCTCAGTATGCATACTTGACCGTACATGTGTTCTCATGCACCCATTTCATGTCATCTTCCACTGTCGAAGACCACTTCCAATACTCAAGAACACAAGTACAGAAGGCAGGTAAAATCCCCGGATGTCGTTTTTGCCCCACCGCAAATATTAAGGATGCATTGGCTGCATCCTTGCTAAACGTGACCAATCTTATGACTCACTGTGTCCCAAGTTTGTTCCTGGGAGGCAAGTTAGCAAGATCGCTCTTAGCAAGGCCACAAGTATTCTTTGCATTCTTGGTATTGACAAACACCCCTTCTGCAGTGATTTGCTGATCACAAGTGGTTAGTTAAGGAAAATTTATTGTAAGCCAGGTTAGGCTTGTGGTGGGCGGGGCTAACTAAAAGTAGTGAGGGGCAGTGTTTCCCCTACCATTATATTAGGGGGGGCCCCACAACCCCAACGGCACCTCCCGCCTCCCCTTGAAGGTCAAGTTTCCTATACCTATACCTCCTACCTTTCCTATAATAAAAGGACAATGTATAGACCTGTTCTAAACAAACTAAATAGCCTTATGTTATTTATCTTATTTACACAACAGCTCATTTTTGTCTCTACACAATCGCTCGTTTACAATTCTCCTCTGCTCTCTGTATCACGCACGCACACACACACAGGTGAGCACACTCCCACCAGCGGACAGAGAGCGTGTGTCGGAAAATATGTCACGTCAACCACCTGAAAAGCAGACAAAAATGAACTAAATAATATGTTTACAATGGCATTTTCTGCTTTAAACTATCACTATTTTAAGCTGTCAGCTATCACTTTTAAAGACTAACAGTTGATGTATGTGCAGGTCAAAACAAACATCCACAATAGGCTGCAAGGAGACCATCTTGCAGCCTGCATGCGGATCTCAATAAACGACCAGACGTTTCTGACTTCCCATATCAAGAAGCTCTAGAAATGTTCTTCCCAAAGCCCAGAAAGACACACTTCAGTGACAAAAGCTTCACACTTTGTGGATAATTGTCATAAAAAGAAATGTTATGATGTTTAGTTCAGTTGTTATATTGACTGCTGTCATTAAAAGAAACACATGAACACCATGAATCCTGTCAGTGTCCATCTGCCCCCCCCCCCCCAAGCTGTAAACCTGGGGGAAACACTGGAAGGGGGCTGCAGTGGCTCTTACTTGGAGTAGGATGAATCTCCCAAACCCAGAACAGCACAGTCAAGGCGGCACAGGGAACCCAGGGGCAGAGACTTTCGGAACAGGAACCGCCAGAAGTTCTACATGAAAAGACAAGTTGCATATTTACAGTCAATATATTCATGGATATATGAAGTTACAAATGGCACAGGTGAGGTAAGATGGAGGCAGACAATGGCAAAACTCAATATGCACATTCACATACAGGCAATTCAGAGACACAGATACAAGCAAAGGAATCAGTGATAGAGGCAATCAAGCATTATCAAACATTTTGATCTGAGTGGCTAACCAACACATACCTTCATGTTGTCTGGCGGATCACCTTGGCCAGTTGTGGAACAAACAAACATCACCAACGACTCTGAGATCAGGTTTGCCTGTGTGGGAGTACATAAGGTCTGCAGAGTTCACAACGATTTAAAATGCAGAAGTAGTTCTGTTTGTATCAGAAAGTTATTACCCTGCCAAATTCGTTAGGGGCTCTGGAAAACCTTGGCCCTGTTATAAAGATTTGAATGTCATGCAGGCAGGGACCAATAAGCCACGTTTTATGTTCACTGAAGAGCGGAGTCTTGTTAATATTATCACCCAAGGTGCGGAACACGCCCTTTGAGCATTTACCACATTATAAGAGTCCAGCGCCTCCACCCGGACCTTCACGTGTCTCCTCTGAGCTTGGCGCCCGATGCGTTCGGCCGTATCCTGAGCAGTCCCGGTCTGGCTGCCGTACAACACCAGCAGGGTGTGATCGGACATCCTGCAGGGAGCAAGGGCAAGGCAGCAAAGCACCTGGAGGTCGTCTTACAGCATCAGGGTTGCCAACTCTGAACCATCTGATCTGGCGTGAATCTCACGTGCACGCAAGAAGTCTTACGGCAAATCTATATTATTCCATTATAAACTTAGAATTAGCTACATGAAAAGCGTTTGGTAGTTTGTATACCATAAATACTATTTACAAGATAATAAACCCCTTAGACACATGTACATCTGTTCCCATGTATATGCAGACGCGTCTTGAACAGAAAATCTCACTGTAGCCATCTGACCAAAGTTGGCCACCATGCAACATCTGGGCTTAGGTAAACATAAAAAGAACGTAAGTTTCGGTCTTAGCCATAGATCTTATCACCGAGCTATATTCCTTAACTATCATTTAATGTTGATTTTATTTATTTATTTTTTTTCTTATTTCAATAGTCAGACCGCTATAACAACCAATACAATCCAGCTGGATCTGTACATATAAACTGCTCGGCTATTTACACACTTAAGAACTCTAAGACAATACATTACTGAAATACTGCAGAATGATAAATAACTATAACGGTGACATAAAACCGACAGAGCAGCATACAAATGCAAACAGTTTCAATGACGAACGTTTTGTATATGTTCCTAGTATCAATATGCGTTAAAGGGCAAACGATCATCCATCCACATCTAAGTGAAAATACCGCTGGGTTCCAAATTACAGCTAAAATGCATGCAAAGCTTTACAAACCTTAGCGTTGTATGTTAATCTGAACGTTAGCAAGCAAATTCAGTAGTTTGGAGGGTATAGTTCCTATATCTACAGTATTGTGTATGATTCGCAACATTACAGTTACTGTACGGACTACACCGCCGGGTCGCCAAGCTTTACGACACTCTGTTCCGATTGGACGCCGCGGCAGCATTACGACAGTATCTGATTGGCTAATTGATTTACCATGCGATGATTGGCAGGGGCGTCCACAGTATGTTGCGAAGCTAGCTGGGAGTCGGCTTGCTATATGTAACGAGCACTTATAACGAGCACTTAGTTTCCTAATATCGCAGTTGTTTTCAGCTTAACGTTTACTCCTGTCCTGGCCAAATGTGAATCATAACACGTACATTAACTTCCTGCTCGGTGCATAGAATCAATAGTTCTGGGTAAAGCAAACAGAAGATTGGTATCCCAAAGCTTTCAGTATAGACGTTGAATGAAATATAGAGAGGATGAGATTATTTTAGCTACTCCTTAAAACCGGCACGGTAAGACCTAAAGGCTGCTGTTCATTCGGGTTTCGTATTATATTGTATTGTTTCATTTTATTGAAAGACTGAAATTGAAATAATTAGCTTAGAAATTATTAGATCAAAGTCATTTTAAGAGTCAAGTTAAGTAAAGAAGCCGAATGAAATTAATATTAAATCTTATTGCAGACAAAATTATTTGACTTAACAATAACCCTTAGGTTACTATATGGAACAGCAGTTAAATATTGGCTGTTATATACATGAAATGTTTCCAGTGCTGTATATGTTAGTGGCATGTGTTTGTAATGTAATCCTGGGGGGCGCTTCCCAAAAACGTAGTTGCAAACAACTGAATGGTTCCAACTATGTAATTTGCTAACAGGTTTTGGGAAACATACCCTGTAAGACAGTTTTAGCAAACCACTCCTTTTACTGAAAGCAAAAACGTAGACTGATGGAGGTCCCCGAGGACTAGTTTGCAAAACACAGCTGTAAGATAACTGGTAATGCAGGTGAGGATACGCCCCCAACCTTTCCATCTATGGCCATTCTCTCAGCTTTGATTTGATTGGTCAATGTGCTAAAGATGAGGGGGGTGCCTTTGGAGCAGCAGAGAGAGATAAATGGATGGAGAATAGGAAACCCAGGAAGACTGGAGCTGAAGAAAGAACGTGGGATGGACCGTACTTTGCGGAGGAAGAGAGGAGTGAATGTGGTGGCTTTTCCTGCAGTTTGGGACACCACCGATTACCTGTGGAGGGAGACCGAGGCGTCAGTATTTTGTATGCATATTGTGTGTCTTTATGGGTGTGTTTTCATAATATCTTAAAACCATTTTAAATAGTTATCTTTTGGCAAGCTCGCCATCCTGGTTTGAAGGTAATTCATATTATGAAATTTCATGATCATTTAAGTCATGTTACTAAAGCCTTATTCTAAACAAGAAGGGTGAGAGGGGACTAAACCCAACAACCTTTTCACCACATTCCTACCCACAACTGAAAAGTATTGTTCTATTTTCTTCATGCTCAGTTTATAATGTGTATATTCAAAGTGAACTTAAGGTTACTCCATACAGCCTTAAAAGCACCCAGACAGCCTCTTATGAATGGCAGTTGCACTGATGATGGTTCTGGAAGATTTTACTGCGTGATCATTTCCCACACTTTGATTGTATTTTCTTTGCTCTGTTTTTCTGGTTTCTGTGCCATTTTTCTGCATTAGTTTCTTAGTGTTTGTGTTTGTTTCTGGATTGAATGTATGGCTCTTTATGAATCTTTAAATTCCCCTAGATGGAGGAAAAAGGGAGCCAACAGATATAGCGTGACAGCTGAGTCAGTTGGGTCATGCAGAGTTTGTTGCATAATGCCGACGTGTGGGGACAGGTTCCTTGACTTCAGAAGTTTTTTGATAGTGTCACAGTGTCTGTGTTATCACTCAGGCTATCACTTTGGCCTTCTGACCACATGGAAAAGTCATGGGATTTCCACAGTGTCGGTTCTACTTAAACAAAACACACTTGTTGATAAATTTGGGAGGAAAAACTGATAATTTCATCAGTGAATTTGGAGAAAGCAAAAACATGAACTGTCTGGAGCTCCCTGAGGACTGGTCTTTAGAGTATTAGTGATTGTGTATTATTTGCTGAATAGTAGTTTTGTTTAACTTGATCTGAAAATGTTATACTGTCACTGGCAGGGGGGTATTCTTAAGTTCTGCCTCAATCAAAAAACTAAAAATGCCAAAAGTCTTGTATTTAGTTTGGTTACTTATTAAGGTTAGGGCTGGGTAGGGGTTAACGTCGTCATGTTGGGATTAGTTTCCCCATAGAAATGAATGGAGAGTCCCCGCAAAGGTATAATTAGAAACGTGTGTGTGTGTGTGTGTGTGTGTGTGTGTGTGTGATTTCAGGACGAAGCTGGCCATGCTGTTTGCACTGGACCAGGCACAGAGTCAGGGTAACCAGTCCTTCCAGTTCAAGGCCCCCACACAGCCCAGGAACAGCTGTCCTCACCCAGGTAGTGGCAGCAGGATGGTGAAACTGGTGTAACATCAAAAAAGATGCCCACTAGTGTCTCTCCCAGGATCATTAAATGAATCTTCTTAAAGAATGATGTATCCTTCAGTTTAAGGAGTAATAGCACCAGTTTGGAATCCAGAATCTGAGGATTAAGTATTATCTCTGTATACATTACTGTTACCTATAAAATGCTAAACAAACCCGTGACAGTTTTTATTATTACATCAGAAAAAACAGGATGTGATCCCTTAGGATTTCCTAGGCTTACAGTAATTATGCCTTTCCATTACAGGCCTGCCCACCCAGACTTTAGCTCCGCCCGACACAGTTCCCACTGTCTTATTTGCCACTGCAGTCCAGGCATTCAGATAGTAAGTATGAACCCCCATAAGAATTACTGGGATGCATGGCCATAAAGACTTGCTGTGTTTCTGGTGTGTGAAGGTCTAAAGCAGTGTTTCCCAGTTTGGTCCTCGAGGACCCACAGACAGAGCACATTTTTGCTCCCTCCCAGCTCCCCAAAAATGTGGACTGCATGGCAAGGAGTTCAGACAGAGCAAAAACATGGACCAGCTGTGGGTCCTAAAGGACCGGATTGGGAAACACTAGTGTGACGTATATATGTGACAGCTCTTACATGTCAAATATAAACCATGCACAAGTATACATTCATGTACAAATCGACCACATCAACCCACATCATGTGTGTGTTTTGGGGGGCCCACAGTGTGGATGGTCAGCACATAAAGGTGGGGAAGATTGGAGCCACAGTCCTGGGAAGTCATGTGACAGGGGAGGTGAGAGCCGGACTGCATTGTCAGGGACTCTGCCTGACCCCTTTTGTGGTTGGGAAATGGGTCATGTGATCTGAGTTACAAATTTAAGTGCCAGAAGGGGCATTCAAGCAACAGCGTAACCAGTCAAAAGTTTGGACACACCTTCCCACAGAGAGGTTTATTTGTACTTTACATGTTATAATAATTATAAAGACATCAAAACTATAAAATAACAAATATGGAACTATGCACTGACCAAAAAAGTATTAAACAAAAAAGAAATGTTGTAAGGGATGCGGTAGCTTTGTGGTTTGGGACTCAAAAGGTTGCTGGTTCAAATCCCATGGTCAGTAGAGTGATGCCACCATTGGGCCCTTGAGCAAGGCCTACTGTCTCCTCTATGCCAGTTCCATGAGGTGGCCTCCTGGGATGCTTTTCCAGCTGCCCTGGAGGAGGTCACACCTGTGCTGAGCTCTCATTGGCCGCTTTTCCTTCACTCCCTGGTCAAACTCTTTGAAAACCATTTCTTGTTTACGTTAGGTGGCCTGGTCATGTGATACGACACTCTCATTCTCCTCTGTAGGTGGCTTGCCGAGCCCAAACCTTTGACCAGTACTGTATGTGTACGAGTTGATTTCTACTTTTTTCGTCTTTACTCATAGTGCAGGAAGTGCTTACTTTCTATTTTTCAGTCACTGTATGTGTAGTTTCTGTATCTGTCTGAGATGGTTATATATGTTCATTAACCAAAATGTAACAAGTAACCGTGGGCTTGTTCTGTGTTGCTGGATGGTTATCTACAGTATAAACTCAGTACTTCTTTAAATTGGTAAAGGAAATTGGTCTCCTCTTCTCTTCTGTGGCCTGATTTAGCTTGAATTTGGCAGCCCTGCTGTGATAAAGCCTTGATAAAGGATATAAATTTTCATCACGGACAATAAAGAACTTTTATGGTCTCATACTGTGACCTGATATTTGAATGTTTTACAGAATATTATTTTGCTGGGAAAAAGCCTGCTTTATGGATCTTATGCTGTGGAAATTAGAACACAAACGTACTAACCCCAACCTCCATTCCAGTACAAGGTCCTGCTCTATGGAGACCAGCAGAATGAGGTCACCTCTGCCAGGATCTCCCTAGGCTTCGCCTTCACGGTGAGCTCGTGCACACGACCGTGCTGGATCTCTTCTGATTAAACATGAGTTTTAATGACCATACTCTATGCACGGCATGTGATTATGACCATGAACAGCCACACAAAACTGTACTAGACCATGCATGACCAAACATGACTGTGTATACTGTATCAGTTCAGCTGTATAGTTCTGTGTTTCACCATGTGTGCCCATTATCTCCTGTACCACCGTGCTGAACAGCTACAGCCTGGTAACTATGGCAACTTTTACGATGATCATCAGCAGAGCTGGTCAGTGATGTTCGAGTCTGACAAAGCCATAGAGGACTTCAGCAAACAGGTGCTTAAAAAATAAGCCGGATACATGGTCTGGAATTCCGCCTGTGTGCAAATCTGAATGCACACTCTGTCACCTACACTCAGGTGTGCCTGGCGAAATGGAACAGCGCCCCCAGTCTGGACACAGTGGTGCTGCAGGACCTGGCTTTGGGGGGGGGCCGCAGAGTGGAGCGTGGCGACTCCTTGGAGGTGTCCTACACTGGCTATCTGCTGCAGAACCACGTTGTCGGACAGGTGAGGAATAGGTTTGTCTCTAAGTGAAGCTTTAACACAACATTAACACAGACATATAGACATATATACACATATATACACCCAGACATAGATATGCAAACATAGATAGGTAACACATGCATAGATGTATATAACAAGTCCACATAGACAGGCATAAAAACATGGTAAATGAGCAAATCAGTAGACAGTGAAAATTCTATCATTCAAGTTAGCGGTTCTCCTTACTGGATACCTTCACCCCTCTATTCCTACCTGAAAGTTTGCAGCATCAGGGGATGGAGGCGCTAACTACTCCGCCTTTGTCTCCCTCCAGGTGTTTGACTCCACCCATGGGCAGGGCAAGCCGCTAAGGCTGAGGCTTGGTGCTGGGAAAGCGCTTAAGGTGCGCCTGCTCGTGTCTCCCAACAGAGAGGGAAATGTTCAGGATGAGTGACTGACTCAATACCCAACGCTCTTTGATACAGGGTCTGGAGGAGGGCATTCTGGGATTGCGGAAGGGTGGGCGGCGCTTCCTGGTGGTGCCCCCAAGCCTGGGCTATGGGTCACAGGGCATCCCGAACCTGGTCCCTGCCAACAGCACGTTGATATTCGAGACGAAGCTGCACCGGGTGAGGTGGTGGTTCAGTGTTTGGGGAGGGGCGGAGGTTGCTGGTACCCTGCTTATGGTGGACTTTGTTGACAAATTCACTCTTTTCTCTCCTATTCAGATTAAGTCTGGCAAGGATAATGAACCGGGCCTGGTACCGGTAGAGGCCCCGAGCTCCGCCTTCGATGGTCTTATACCAGTTACAGCTGCATTCTCCACCATACAGGGGTGTGCAACTAGCTGTGCAACTTCTACT
Organism: Cyphomyrus plagiostoma; assembly: GCA_019775915.2. Classification (NCBI taxonomy): domain Eukaryota; kingdom Metazoa; phylum Chordata; class Actinopteri; order Osteoglossiformes; family Mormyridae; genus Cyphomyrus; species Cyphomyrus plagiostoma. The sequence goes on along the minus strand of JABFEA020000119.1, from coordinate 20,532,360 downwards.
CACTCTGATCACACCTGAAAATGGCTTAACTCCCGTTTAATCTTCCCTCCTTTCAGCCACCTCCCCCTGACTGCAGACTTCGATTCCCAAACTGAGCAGTTAAGCGTAAGCTGTCTGTTTTTCCCCAAATGTGCGCTAAGCTAAATGTGGCCATGGTCCGGTGTATCTCCTTCAAGCTGATGTCTCCGCCTTCCAGGACCCTGCCGCCTCTAAGGGTGACCTGATCTCCCATGTGGCCCGCGTGGGACAGCCCATTCTGCCACCTCTCATCGGGGCTATGTCCGCCCTGGCAAAACACAGTGACCCCAGGACAGTGGTGGGTATTGGGGAAGTGTCCATAATTTACATAAACGGGCCCACCTTATCACCCAATGATATGTTTCTAATCTGTGAGTCACAAGGACTGGGGCACTTTCAGAGCCAATCAGCTTGCATCTGGGGCCTGTGGTCCCGCCCCCGTACCTGCCCCTGTGTGATAGTGACTTCCCATCAGATCTGATGTCCAGGATGGCAGGGACATAGAATCTTCTAGAAGATGGGGGGGAAGGGGGGTGACATTATATTGACCATTTAAATTCCTTGGTTGAGGTGTCTCAGTGGTACAAGGGCAGGGTGCATTGCGGCTCTGTCTCCGTTTATGAAGCCTCAGTAGTGAACTTTTGCTTGCTGTCACTCCATCACCCCAGGATCCCAACCCGAAAGGACAGGCTGCCCGGCTCTCCACACAGCCCTTGACCTCCTCACAAGGTGAGCTCACACATGGGCCCCTCCCGTACACCCCCTCGGCCTGTGCACGTTAATCACTGTAGTCTGATCCTGAAGAAACCATATTGTGAAATATATTGTGAATGCCAAGCATGTTAAAGGGTCTGAGTTGTTGTTTCTGCTCTGCACCCTGTGGATTTGTTTAGAGTAAGCTTTGGTTATTTAATGGAAAGTGAACGAAGCTGAGAATCTGTCTGACAGAACTAAGCGTTAATGAGCCGGAATGGTCTGGAGTAGCTTGTAAATAAAGGGGAATGTTAATGAAGTTTACCCATTTGGCCATCCTCATTGGAAGTTATTTCTACATGTACTGGCAGTGACTTCCCACTCTCCAAATATGGCGGCTGCACCCACAGTGGCTCCGCCCCCTGTGTCTGCCAACCTGCAGCCTGAATTTCCTGGTGCTAATCCTGCATTCCAGGTAAGACGATGGGTGTTCCGTGTCAAAGCCGCTGACCGCTCCCCTTCATTACAGTAGCAGTGCTGAGTTTTAGGACTGAAGCCTTGTTTATACTCAGCGGATGCATACAGTTGCGGGGCCCAGTCATGGATGGCAGGTGTGAATCCTGTTCTGTTTATACGATAAACATGAACAGTAGCATCGGTCTCAAATATTTCCATTTACGTTTTACATTTTATTCATTTACTTGATGCTTTTATCCAAAGCATCCGATGGTAGAGGACAGGCTTACGATGAACATCCCTGGGGTTTCCATTCCTGTTTGCAGAATGCTGCTTCTTTTTGATCGCTTTTACGCCACAAATTGACACACATTTGGGGGTCCTTGTTTTCTTTTAATTAAGGGTGGATTGTATTAATGTGGGTAATTTTTAGTTGGAAGCCTCCACATCTGTCTGCGTGTGTGCAACTGGCGTGCACAGGTCTGTGCAGACACAAAAATCTGGTGGCACGTGTTTGGGGTAGCGGGTAATCATGTGGTTTTGGCTGATGATGAGAATTACATCACTCGACCTTTGCGGAGATTGTGACTACAACTTGAGGCTGTGATGTAAACTCATCCATTTCAGATTATCATGACTTGCATGGCTATTTTGAAAAAGCATTTTAGATGTCAAAAGAATGTTTCTGCCATGTGTCGGTGAAAACGGGGTTTATTCAGGTAGAGAGGTCTGACAGGTGAACAAACACGAACCCACATCAATGAGTGATCTAACAATACTAACTCAGACGCGGACTAAATACACAGGACAAGTCAAGAGGAACAGGAAACAGGTGATGACAATCAGGAATTAACACGAGGTAACGAGGTGGGCGTGGCACACAGGAGGATCAGACAGAGCTGGGTGTGACAGTTTCCCCCTGATTTGCACTGGAAGGCCCAGACATTAATCAGTCTACTGATTTGTACACAGGTCACTTCCAGCTGCCCCCACTTTGCTCCGATGGACCCCCCATGCCTTCTGGGGGCTCAGATGCCGCCCACAGAGACTCTGCCATTACAGGGTAAGTACAGTGCTCCCAAAGTCTTGGGACTCTCACTTAATTAAACACATTGTATATTTATTGGTTTTATAACAAAAATCATCACTTTTATGAATTTGTTTACAAAAAATATATATTATTTTAGAACGGGTAGCTATAAGTAAAACATTCATCTGATGTAGCAATAAATTGAAACCCAAATTATAGTTCTAAAAGATCTGTTCTGAGCTAAACTGTTAATTGACAAGTGGTCTCATTGGGTGCTTTTTAATTAATAACACGCTTGCAATAACATAAAACACCAAACAGTGTTTAGTACCCCTTTGGGAGGCAATGGCTATCATTGCAGTTAATAGCAAAATGGCCGGAAGAGAACTGAAAGTTGACAATAAAAAGAAAATGTCTGCGTAGAAAATAAGTGCAGATGTGTTAAACATTGCTTGTCACAGGATCTTTTTTATGAAACAAGTACATTTGCAGCATTTTTACAGAATTAAGCGAGCACCCCAAGACTGTCTGTGAGCAATGCATATCGCTATCACCAACACCATCAAAGACCTTTCCAGTAAACCATTCCATTAAACCTAATGGTCACCTGCCCACAGCTTGTGATGTCACTTCTTTCTTGATGACTGAGGCTTGGCAGCAGAACACAGAAATGCGACAGGCTGTCGGGAGAGTGAATGACAGAATTGACCAATTGGCCTCAAAGGTTTGTGATTAAGAACCGCTCTGTTTTGCATGCTGTTCAATCCGGTTCTGTACTGCTGTTTTTCAACCTACTGTAGTTTGTTGCTAGGTGGAGAAGCTTCAAAAGCAGGGAAGCCTGTTGCTAGGCATGCCTGCTGTTTCCTTGGAGACGCCTGCACTGCTGCACAACATCCAGAAGATCATCCAGGTGAATATCACCACACCCCATGCCTGGGATGGGTCCCCTTGTCGGAATGAGCGATTAAGTGTCACCTTGAGACGTGGCTCTCCCTGTGTCCCATAAGGAGAATGAAGGTCTGAAGAAGGGTGTGTCTGAGAAGAACTTGCGTATCACAGAGCAGAACATGAAGATCAGGGAGCTGATCCACCAGAACCAGAGGCAGGTGAAACACACACACATGCACACATATATTCCTATCATTGTGGGGACTCTCCATTCATTTTTATTGGCATAACCCTACCCCTAATCCTAACTTATACCCAGCCATCACCTTGTCCATAAGTAATCAAACTAAAAAAATGGTCCCCCCTATGTCAAAATAACAGGTTTTTATGGACAGGTTTTGGGGTCAGTTAGCATCCATTATCTTTCGAGTGATTGGTGTTAAGGGTCTTACACAAAGAATCACCCTCATCAGCAGGGGTGATTCCAGGATTTTGGTGGGGGGGGCATAAGAGGGGCCATATTTCATATAGAGCAGGCAACCTTACCAACAGCCAATTATATATTTTGAACACTCTGGGGGGCCAATCGACTTTTGGATGGGCCGGTGCCCCTTGTGGCCCCACCCCTTGTGGCCCCACCTCGTGTATACAACCCTGTCTGCCAGCCACAGTACCGCTATGAAATATCACCTCTTTTCATACCTGATATGGTCACTGGTGTGACTGTCCATACCTTCTCACTGATGCTCTCAAAGGTACCTGGAGCAGAACATTCTGCTCCTGGAGGAGAGGAACAAGTCATTCCAGGTGGCCGGCGACCAGGGTCGGGCGCGCCTGCTGCAAGCTGAAAGGAACAAGGTAAAACAGGTGGGGGCAGCTCATGTCAGACACACTGGGCTCCCAGACTCATGGTTTATGTGTCTCCTGCTCGTTGCCCTGCAGGACAAGGATAGAAATGCGACCCAGCTTGCCTCACTAGAAGTGCAGGTCATAGGTATGTGGAATTCAAAGCTGTGCCTTGGCGGTCTCATGTCACGCAGTTCATGAGATCCCATGCCACTGTTTGCAGAGCTGAAAGACAGAGTGGCACTGATGCAAGCACAGCACTGGGCCGAGAAACAGCGCCACCTGGAGGCGGAATGCAGGGTGCGTGGCTTGGAGGCAGAGCTGCTGGGGCTGTGTCTGGAAATGGTGCGCTGGGAATCCAATCATAAGAACATATAAGAACATAAGAACTATACAAACGAGAGGAGGCCATTCGGCCCATCAAGCTCGCTTGGGGAGAACTTAACTAA
>JABFEA020000119.1:20510943-20527880 GCA_019775915.2 Cyphomyrus plagiostoma | reverse complement strand
GTAAAGTTAAGGGTCGGCAAATGATATCCCTCATCTCTTTTAACACTATAGGTAAGATGCCATCAGGGCCCTGTGATCATCATGTGGTCCAGCCCCTCCTTGTTTTGCATTTCTTGTCAGCTTCTGTAGTTTTACAAGTACAGCATTATACAAACAGTGCAAAGGCTGTGGGTTTGAATCCCATGCAGCCCACATAAACTGTAATCTTTCTCTCAATTTTAAATTGCTTTGGGTAAAACTGATAAATGAATACAAGTAAATAAAGAAATAGTGATTCAGCCTGTGATGACACTTGTACCTTAACCCCCTCATTTGCTAGTACACCACTGGTCCTAGTGAACAAGAGCATGTAGGTACTGACCTCCCTCCTCCTTGAACAGCAGGAGGAGGTGTGTGATAAGTGTGAGCTGCTAGAGGAGGTGCCTCGGCAGCAAGTGCAGAGGACGGAGCCCCAGAGACTAAGGGACACGGTAATCTCTCACACGGTCATTTTTTCCCTGACAAAATGACAAAAATGAATCTGATATGTTGACTTTGTAGTGAGTTGGTATATACACGTTTTATCGCTGTGGTTCTGTCTCCGTCTTGGCTAGATGAAGTGTGTGATGAATAGTGTGTTTCGCACCCTGCGGGGGGAGTTTGACCCCCAGGAGACTTACAGTGGTCAGGCTGTGGTGGGGGCTGTCACTCGCATCATCAAGGTACTGGAAAACCGGAAAACGCCCCAGATAACTGCTTGCCAGGGTTGGGGTCATTCCATAATGCATTCATCAATTCTAATCCAGATCAAGAAATGGAACTGGAGTTGGGATTGGAAAAAAAAAACTATGGGGAACAGAACTGGAAATGAATTTGAATTCAGGGAGATTTAAATTCCAAATCCAGTTCCCTTTCCTGAATTTGGATTGGAATTCATGAATGCATTCTGGAATGACCCCAACCCTGTTGCTTTCCCCTGTCTCTTTGTTACTGTTGCTGTTTTCCTCTTTGAAACTGCTTCATGAGCTCTCTTAGGGTTATTTTGCTTCATGACAATTTATTTGAGACCAGTACATTGTTTCCTTGTGTGGTAGAAGTGTCAAATGTTTGTCCCCCCAGAGTGTCACACTGCAGGTTCTGGCTGACGCTCAGGTGTCACCAGATCAGCCTGAAATTGCTGGTGAGGAAGAGGAGGGACTAAAATCTTCTGGGGAGGTGCATCAGCATGCAGTGGAAGATCAGGAATCCCTTGGCGGCCCTCAGCATAGTCTGAATGGTAGACAGGCAGTTGGAGAGACCAAGGAGAATTTGGAAGCCCTTCACATGAGCAAGGGCTGTATCCAGGTGATGGATGGCCAAAACCACCAATCAGAAGAAGGCAGTGCTGCAGTGTCAATTGGAACATGGGATGAATAACCAATACCAGACCTGACTGGAGTTATGGAGCCATGACATCAATAGCATTTGACCAATCAGGTCATATGCCCCCTGATCCAAGCAATTGCATCTTCAGGATTGAGAGCAGTATGCATCACTCAGTGATTTACTGCAAGATGAGGATCTAGTGGGAGGTCTCACAGAGGCGGAAGCAGCAACATGATTGGAGAAATTTAGGGAGGCGGCAAAAGACCTTCTTGAGGAGCTAGTGGTGACTGCATCTTAAGCAGACCTGAGACATGTGGAAAGAGTGAGCAGTATTAGGAGTGTGAAGCATTAATTAAAAGTGATAAGTGCATAAGATAATGACACCTAGGAACTGAAACCTCGTTATATCAACAGTGTCAAAGCAGTCGAATGTCTCTTGTGGCCCGTAGCTTTGCTCAGTGTTTTATTACCCCGCATAAAAAAATGGCCAAATTTTGGAAGTGGCCTTTCAAAGCTGGTTTTCTGGTTTAATAGCTCAAGCCTGTGTTATGGTATATTTACTTGAGGACCATCGTTAGTAGAGCATTTCTGGGTATCAGTGTTTGGTTCATATCCTTTGTTACAGACTGATGTACCATTTACTTAATGTGGAAAATGTATCAGTATTTAGTTTTCATATTTGTTTTAAAGGTCAATGAAGCATGTCCAGTGTACAGATCGTCACCAAAACAACACAGAGTACTGTACCACAACACACCACACTGAGACTTTATTCTGAAATCAACCACATGCATACCATATCAATCAGGAGTCCATTTGCATATTTAATGAGAAGACAGAGTTCGGTATGATACCGTCAAAGATTTCATCATCAGGCACTATTTAAATAACCAACACAAGAGACTGGACCACTTGGACACTTACGGTAACCCGACAGAGACTAACATTATTTACTGTGATTAATATTTCATAGCGGTTGAATGGTTTCCATGCACCTGTGAAAATGTCTATGATACACTGACCAGAAACATTGTGCACCTTGAGCCATGGATGTAAATCTCACAGCTCAGGGGCTTCACACGAGCGAAATTCCTGTGAGTTCTGAGATGTGTAGAGGTGACAGCAGTGGATGTGTGGGAGAATTTGCCAGGCCAACAGTTGTGATGACCATCCAACTGGCAGCCAGCAGGGGGCGCCTTTCTATCCCAGTTCAGGTGGGAAGTGTTCCACGGACCCTATGCTGCTGAGAAGGGGAGCAGCACCCAGATCCAGGACAGGGGAGGGGAGGGTAGTGCCAGGATCCAGGCTACAGGATTCACCAGGCCAGCAAAACCACGAAACCTTTCATTAGGAAGTCTATCACTCACATTGACCAATCAGCAAGTTTAATGCATGACAGGGTAAAGGCACAGGGTTTGAGATCTTGCTGGGTTTCGTAATTCCAACTTCGGGCGAGCGGTTTTCCCGTAGCAGAATGGCAAGCAGCATGTGTGGGGGACATGTGATGCCCCCTAGTGGTGGTAGATGCGGACGCGCTGGGAGATGTGGCTGCGGCAGAGGGGGCAGCTCTGCAGGACATCGCTGCACGTCTGGCAGCAGCACACGTGTCCGCAAGGCAGGAAGACCACCTGAGACTGGGAAGACGCAAGCGAGAGAGAGACCAGGTCAACCGTCATGCAGACCCCCGTCGGAGGCCTGGTCCTCAGGGACGACACGCAGGCCACACTCCCTGTCTGCCTCACACTTTAATCACTTTCAGTGTAATTATTCAGGCAATAATTAAAACAAAAATTCAAGTCCCAGGGAAGCCCTGCTGTTTCACAACCTAGGAAGAGGGTTACTGTAAAATAATAAAGCGTAAAATTAACCATTTGCTGTATTTTTTTGACCCCACTAGATGGTGCTGTCTGTTCATAAAAGGGCTCAAAACATGCCCCAAAGCGAGATAAAAGCACCATCTAATAGGGATCAAAAAAATACCAAATATGGTTCATGAAATGTCCTTTTGGTCATGGCTAATAATGTCAAACGTTGTGGTTTCATGCTGGTGGGAATGTAGGCCCTGTCTGGCATTTACCTGAATCTCCATGCATACAACACACTCTGAGCTCCCGGGTGCCTCGTCCTGCAGCTTGGGGGAGGAGGGGGCCACCGCCTGGTCAGGGAGGCACGGTGGCACCTGGGATTCTGCAGACAGGAGGGGGGCGCTGGGTACGAGGGGGCTGCCACCTGAATCTGCAGGCTGGGCAGCTGTGGGGTGGGAAGGCGAGTGGCGTGAGGTTGACATGCATGAGCCCCCAAGCCGCACAAACATACACGCACCCACCAGGACCGCCAGGAGAACAGGGAAGCTGGCATCTCCTTTGGCTGAGCTGGTGGATAACTGGTGATTAACCAGTACCTTTAGTGGGAGAGACTCCCTGTGTCCGGCACCATCTGAGAAGAGCCTTCTGAATCCCAACTTCTCTGATTCCCAGCTGCAGATGCAGACATTACAGACATTACCGTGGTGTCAGAGAAGATGAGCAGGCAGCACAGGAAAGCAACATGTCCGTCGTCATATGCAGAGAGACGCAGGCCGTACCTTGGCCAGGTCCGCCGTGGTCATGTGACGCAGGGCCTCGGCGGTCAGCCGGTGGTGAGCGACCACTGGGAGGTAGTGCTCCGCAGACAGCTTGCACAGCAGAGACACCAGCTCCTGCTCCACTCCAGCCTCCTGGGGGCACAGCGGAGGTGAGATCCGACAAGAGACGCACACGAGGTCAGGTGGACAGTGTGAAAGAAGAAATAGGATTATGGTAGGAGAGGTTAAGCGTAATGATGTATCAGCAACACTATTCTAATAACACTGGATGGCTGTATGGAATCAAAATCACTCTTTAGCTAAGAAGCTAATGATACTACCCGAGTTGCAGACTCATTTGCTTAATGAACATGTAATCAATCACATATAAACAGTTCCAAATCTGGGCATCTAAAAATACATATAATAACAGGTTAACTCTGCCCTCTGGTGGAAGCTAAGAGAACACACTCCCTTTCACCATGAGACCATCAGTATGCCCAGGCAGCGCTGTACCGACCTGCATGCGCAGTGACAGCGGCTTGGCATCCAGGAGCCTCTGGTACTGAATCATCCAGTAGTTCTGCTGGTTGGACTCGCTCTTCATCTCTAGCTCCGCCTGCCAGTCAGAAGCACTCGTCAATGACAGCATTAACTTACGGCTGATCGGCGAAATTAAACATTCATTCAGAATTCCAGCTTGGGGGATCCTGAAGCTCCTCCCCCCACTCACCAGGATGTGTCTGAGTTCTATCTCCCGCTGGTCCTTCTGTTTGAGAAGCTGCTGCAGCAGGTCTGTCAGGGCGACCCGCTGCTCACTCAGGATCTCCTGCATAGGCAGGCACGTGGACAGCGGTTAATTCCACAAGCTGCCAGACGGTGGCGCCCTTCCAGGCACGCTCTAAGCATACGAGCCAGGAAGGAAGCAGTATCTCGCAAGGGGCTAGCATCCTATGTTTGCTGGGCTATAAGGACAAAATCGACCATGGCTCCCAGGTGACAGGCAGATGGGGCTGTGTGTGTATTCCAGTCTTGGGAGTTTGGAAACCCCCAGTCAGTTAATGTGATGATGGTACCACTGTGTTTTGATGAAGTGCAATGAAGCGAAGAAATAGCCAGTGATGGAGAGCAAAATGACACTCAGCTAAGCAGGGAACAGCAAATAAGGACAGTGCGGGGCAGGTTAGGTGGCACAGAGGTACATTACAATAATTGCCACCTTTATTAACACGAGAATCTGAACCTTCACATTAGGATTTTCTGTATGCACATCCTGCCCTGTGTTTCTGACTGTAACAGAGATCCTACACTATTTATGAAGAGCCTCTGTACCTGTGACCTTCGTCTCACCACATTTGCTTATGAGAAACACATATAAGCATATAGGTGATGCAGCTGGCTGCCAGTGCTGCCCCGTCTTTGACCAAAGGGAACACAGATCGGTGGTTAGTCCACAAGCCCCCGCCCTAACACATACCTGCAAATTCTCGGCATCCAGATTGCGTCGCTTTACCTCCAGTTTAGTCAGCTGCATTAACTCAGCTTCTATTAGCCTAATCTAGAAACATGAAAATACAAGGTGTGAATGATCCTGATGTGACCAAACGGGGGCACTGTTGTAAAGGGAGGGTAAGTTCTATACCAGTGTCTCATGTACTTTTTCACATTTTGGTGTGGATGCAACTTCAACTACTGTAGACTCACATTCACTGGTGCTCAAATTTGTGAGTTAAGCTAATCTGCTAAATTTAGGGTTAAGGCCAATAGCCAGAAATACAAGCTTCCCTAAGACCTTTAACTGTATTAAAAGGTAAAAAATCCAGGAGGCAAGAGATGAGCAGCCGCAGAGACCAGCTGACGGGATCAGGAGAGCAAAAAACAAAAAGGCACCAATGAGAACTGATGAGCAATGTGTGGAGGTGTAGGGAATGGCTCCTCCCCCTTCCCCAGCCGACCCCTCCCTTCCCGGGTGAGGTGGCAGGATGGGCATGGTCCATGTGGCGTCCCTTCAAAGTCACCGTCCCACCCAGAAGTCTCAAGGACGTAACAATTCTCTCGTAAATGATGTTGCACCCTGTGTGCAGACCACCGCGCCCCATGGGCAGTGCGGACACGCCCACCTGGCTCCGGATGAAGCCATGCATGCTGTCCTTCTGTAGCTGCAATGCCTGAAACGCTGCCTTCTGCATCTCCTCCTGCAGCGGGAGATAATTCAGAAATCCTGTGACATATGACTCAGACACGGTCACCATGGTGACAGACGTCCATCTGCTTCATTTATAAGTAAAACTGATCCTGGAACAAGGAGTTGAATCAGGCGTGTTAAATGAGGGGAAACCCAAAAATGTGCAGGGCTCTGGCCCCCCAGGACTGGAGTTGGGCACCCCTGCAGTAGGTACTGAATTTCATCAGAAGCCAACTACTCAACTGTTAATGTTGTACACACATACATAGTAAGTACGCATGAGAACAGTATGCATGCACACTGCGGCTGCCATGTCGTATATTACCTGACCTGTATGTTTACCAATGACGTACTTCAAAAACTATTAAAAACTATCAACAAATAAAGACATATGAGTCGACTTATGCAAGTGGTCACTGTTTTCTAGTTATATCTATACAGAGATGTCTCTTCCTCCACCATCTTCACAACAAATTTCTGAGTGCGCAACGTTCTTGATCTCTGGCTGCTGCTCCTGTGGCCTTATGGGATAGTGTAGCATCCATTGGATTCAGGCAAACTGCTCATGTCGCATACGATATTTCACCTACTACACAGCAAACAAGTATGCGATTTCGGACACACCCATAATATTTTTCCAGTTCCACAGTAAGGTTCTGTCATTTGTAAGATGGTTTAGCTTGTTACAGTTGGGAAGAAGCACTATTTTAATAAGACACCCCATGATGTGACCGCCGCCCCCCTGTCACAGCACAGAGGTGGGACCAGGGGTCCTGCCCCACGACAGGCGCCCAGCACGCTGTGTGTGCGTGTTTCGCCGGCATGTCTGTGCCTGTACCTCTTGCAGGATATGAGCGATGGCCTTGGTTTTGTCGAGCTGCTGCAGGGACAGCACCTGGTCAAACTTCTTATCCAAACTCTCCAAACTGCAGAGTAGGTGACCAGTGAGAGTGAGAATGACTCCACCCCCTTGGGACCTTCACTGGCCCGCATGTCGGTTACCTCATTCTGTATTACATCACTTCCTGGTCCATTACATCACGGCCGACTGAACAAATCAAAGTGACTTTAAGAATTCGGATGCCGGGTTTCTCAGGCGCAGGATTAATTTTGCACCCTCTTCCAAGTGCAGCCTGCTGTCTTATGTCTCTCTCACCAAGGCCCAAGCATGAGCTCAGCGAGTCATTAGCAGGTTGAGATAGAGGGTTACACCCAGCAATAACCAGCCCCAAAGTGAAGTTTACACTCAAGCCCGCTGTGCTGCGATCTAATGCACCGCAAGTGGCACGAATCGCAACACCGAGCTCATAAGCGCTGGCTGACGATCACACTCCCCACACTGGGGTCGCAGGCAAAACTCCAGGAGACGCCAGGTTCCGCCCGGGGCTCATACCTCCGGCACGCTTCTGTCACTAGGTTGTGCCTGCGGACCTCGCTCGCCTCCTGCAGGAGGTGCATTGAGTAGCTCTCTGACAGCATCTGCTGCATCGCGGCTACAGGACAGGAGGGGTTACAGGGAAAGACAGAGTCACCGGTTCAATACATTTCAATACATTTATATCGTCCCCCTGAGAATCTGAAGCTATGCAGTGACTAACTGCTACACCACCTACTGGCCATCTGTTTAACTGACAGCCATTTCTTCTCATGTTACTTATTTTAAGATAAAATTAATACAAAAATGCAACAAAGAAACCTAATATAAGCAGATAGGTCATTTACATCCAAAAAAATTCCAAACTTCCCTACTTCGGTCCCATGCATCATAAAACATATACAGTAAGCTGGTGCCCACAAAGGCATTGTGGGATTGAAGAGCTCACCTGCCACCTCTTTCTTGCGTAGGGAGTTGGCCTCCTCCTGGGTGATGGAGGTTAGCTGCTCTAAACGTATCCTGTGGGTTAGGGAGTGAGAGAGGAGTCTTCAGCTAGCAAAGCATCTCTGAATGTCTGAGGTGAGAACCCAGAATTGGTTTGGCAGTTTCCATCCTTCAAGGGCAGGGCTACAGGTACACTAATAGCTGATTGGTCCCCAGAGTGCTCCTTTCCCTGTCAATCACAGATTCCAAAAATATCATTGGCTAAGGTTGACCCATCTGTATGAATTATGGTCCCCCTTCTGCATCCCACCTTCAGAAATCCTAGAATGGTCCCTGCTTCAGCCTCTTACCGGTCCTCTTCCAGGGCCTGCAGGAACTCCATGCTCTTCTTCTGACTAGAACAGGAACAACACGATGTTTAAAACACCCCCACTCGCTGCCATCTTATAAACTACTGGTAAGTCACCACGCAATGCACTAGAGCAGTGACTGAAGCAGACACACGGAAATACACACAGACACGCACACACACCTCTTGTTCTCCTGAAGCAGATGTGCAATGCGGCAGGTGAGGTTGTTCTCTGCCAACCTGAGCTGTCCCAGCAGGCGTAACCTTTCAGCCTCTAGCGCCCTCTGCTGTTGGGACACGCCCTGTTCCAGCCGCTCCTGTTCCTGGGGACCGCAGGCCCAACACGGGACACAGATCTTAATCAGCTGAAGCGGGATATTTCACTGGAGAATTTTAACTACTTAGTGCAACATAAACTTTATTACAATGCAAGTAGGAGACCATATGTCTCATGAGTAGTGCAGCTTCTCATAATTCTATTCTTGGAGGAGCGGGACAGAGCAAAGGGGGCGTGGCTGAGGTGGAATAGGCGGGGATATGTTAGAGTGGGTGGAGTTATTTACAGATGGGTGTGGTTAAGCAGGGGCAAGTCGGCCAATCAGGGCCGGGCAGGGCTCACCTGCCTGACTGACTGCAGGATGTCATCCTTGCGGAAGTTGTTGAGGTGGAGGAGCTGTGCGTGCTCCCGCTGCTCCTCCTCAAGCCGCCGCTCAAACTCCAGTTTCTCCTGCTGCTTCTGCTCCTGGAGGAATGGGTCAGAGGTCAGAGCTCCCTGATCACGGCCAGCATCATATCCGCAGGCCCGGAGTCAGGACAGCTGTTATGGATTAATAGAAAGCCTACCTTCCTCTTGGCGTAGTCCTGGAATTTATTCTATAAACAGAGGAAAACAAGAGGAAATGGTGAAACTTAAAGTAAAATCCCACCAGGTCCCAGAACTCTTACAGGATCATGGGCCCCCACCTGCCAAGCATCCTGCTCCCCATCCACCCAATCAGCCTCCAGCAGCCCCCTGTCATTCTCCAGAACTGGCAAGAGGTACTGAGAGGGGGGACAGTATTCCACACCGATCTCTGCGGACAGACAGAATTGGTGGGGGCGATGTTGGGGGGCTGCTAATGAGACCCAGATGATAAAACAGTGAACCAGGATCAAAGAGGACAATCATTTCATCTTGTGAGGAACCCATTTGTACATCACTCCCTAGTAACCAGGCTGCATTCAAATTATTATGCTGAAAATGCATGAAAGTTGCAGGACTGCAAAATAGTGTTGTCACAGTACCAAAATTCAACCTGTCATACGATACCAAGAAAGCTATGGAAATTTAATACCATTTAACATTCAGTAAATAATGTACCTCGATAAAAAAAAATTTCAATTGCAATTCTGTTGCAGTAAAAACTTTACAAACTTTTGTAAACTCATATGACACCTTAAAAAAATGCATTGCAATGTCAGTCAAAGCATAATAAAATTCAGCGAAGGAGCAGCCATAATACCCACATTCAGAGATATTAAACAGCAAAAAATAAACGCTATTAACAGTTCTGTTACTTTATATAATTATTATAATGCTTAGCAGAACATATATATTACTTTTGCACACCTTCTTTAGTCTCAAACTATATATATTACTTTTGCACACCTCTTGTGTCTCAAAGCACAAACACTTCTAACAATTGCATGACCTAAAAAAATTTGTACCTGAATGATCAGCACTAACCAACACAATCTCGCAAGACCGAACACAACTGACAGATAAAATAACTGATACCCCGGCTTTGTCCCATTGACCCCTCTAAAGTGCGAGCACACGGAGACCCTACACACTTTGGTGACATGTTGACATAAGAAGCAAAGTAGATAAGTGTATGTGATGAGCCCAAGTGTATGAGGCAGGCAGTCTTATCCGCAAAGGGCCGCTGTGTATACAGGATTTTGGGATAACCTGTAAGTCAGTTGTTCAAACTCAGGTATGAGGACATACCATCAGACAGCCAATCAGTCATCTAATCAGTAATTCAACTAGGGAGTTGCAGTGAAAACCCACATACACACCGGCCCTTTCTGGATAAGATTGCCTGCCCCTGGCCTAGACTATGTAAACATTAGTTATACAACTTCGCACACTTAAACTGAAACTTCTACAGAGGCATGTCGTGCTCTGATGCCGGCAGTCTGTGTAAGTTTGTACTTGGTGGGGAAAATGGGACCCCATGTGTGAGACTGCACTCAGGTCTAGACAAGAGCATTGAACCAGAAGTGCAGGCTGTTCAAATCAATGCCATAAACAATGAGCACTGAAACCATTTTATTACCCAATAGGATTGATACTTTCTGTACCTTTGATACTTTCGACAACACTACTGCAATGCCACCTTAGAATTCAACACCCAAGATTCAAATCTACGCAGCTTCATTCATAAAGAGGCAGTCATCTGTCAGGTATGATCAATTTGTCATTTTCCGCTCTTGTACATAAAGCCAGCCAAGGAAGCAGACTGACTGATGAACGGCGATTCTGAGTAATCCTCCATGTTTATGAGAGCTACATCAGGCACACGGCATCCCACCAAAAGTGCCCAGCGTTCAACCCCCCCCAGGCCCTCACCCGCACACAGGAAGCGCTGAATGTCCTCAGTGCCCCCGCTGCAGATGCTCACGGGTGGGAACGTCATCTGGGCGGCATCCAGCGTCAGGCACTGTCCAGAACACACAGCACAGGTCCAAACTCAAAGTCTGTTTGCGACACGCATGAGCTGCACCCCTCAGTTTTCACAATTTGCAATTTGCACAACGACAGAACCGCGTATGGGCACCGCGCTCAGAGCCTGGCAAGCCAGCTTCTGCCTTACCGTGTTCACGCCTAACTGACTGAAATGCACCGGTTCAAATCCCGGGAGGAGAGGACTTACTGTTGTGTCTTTCACGAGTGTTTAACTGTAGCTTCCCACTGAGGCAGTTAGTAGAATCCTGAAAGTAACTGAAGTCAGCACTGGATTTTTACTAATAGTCAGTTATCAGTTAGACTTTTAGAGAAGCAAGACTGGCTCTCTGGCCTCCTGTTAGATTAGGCATTAGAACGGGGGGGGGGGGGCCTTTTTTCCATCGGGAACCATTTTTACATCCTTCAAGGGCCATTCTAACTGAAGACATATATCACTCTAGCACAGAGGCAGGCAATCTTATCGGCAAAGGGCCGCTGTGTGTGCAGGTTTTTGGGATAACTGGTAGGTCAGCTGTTCAAATCCAGGTGTGAGGACTCTTCAGCCAATTGTGAATTATATTTTGTGATACTGGTATCAATTCTAAAAAACATAATAAGTTACACGCAAAGATTTGTGGCAGACAGTGGTTCATTTTCTGTAGTGTTTAAACCACTGGGCAGCATTAGTAGAGAGTCTTTATTTGTCTAGTCTTTTATTTAGTCTCTGCCATTTGATTCTTCCACTCTAACGTAACAACGTAAAATTGAGATGGGAATTAGTTTTACTGAGATAGGCAAAAGTTCATTCCTATGCTCCGATTACACAAGGAGCAGTGCTGTGGTGATGGATGTGTGGGGCAAGTGCTAACGCTACTGATCTAATTTTAATAAAAAAAAAATAAAAAGTCAAGTTTTATTCATATAGTGGTGTGTTATTTATACTATGACAGTTTCTAAAAAATTGTAATATAGCGCAATTTTGAGATTTTGCCTATTTTGTATTTCTGAAATGCCTCAGGGTCAAATCAAACTGTCTTGCAGGCTGGTGTCCCCCAGCCGTGCATTAGACTAAGGTGATGCTTCGGTCCAACAGTAGCAGTGCTTTCTCCTTAAAGATTTAAGGAGACATTAAAACTCACCTCTAGGGTGCGAATGTGCGCTAGTGCCATGGGCAGCTCCCGCAGCTGGTTCTCACTGATGTCCAGTGTGCGCAGGCTAGACAGGCCGCCCAAGGCAGAGGGCAGCTCACTCAAGAGGTTACCTGCAGACAGGGGGCCTGACATGAATACTGATCCCGAATCAGTTTGCCATGATCCATGCCTAACCACAAGCTTCCTTAACAGGAAATGAATAAACTGATCCAGGTTCTCCACCTAAAGGTCTGCCCTCAGAAAAACTAAGCCTGTCTGATAGCGAAGTGCCAGTATCAGAATCAGAAGGCTTATTATCCCAAAGCAAACTGTATGCAGTGATTTTAAGAGATCGGGAGAATCATAACTCTGAGATCCATTAAGTGTAATGACCTTATAGGTGCTTCTGGCTAAGCATGAATGGGACGGTTCTGAAAACCAAGCTGAACTGACACAGTCACCATCTCTTTCATGTAATATGACATTCATCCATCGATTCATCCATCTGTTCTGTAAACCTACTTGTCCTACGCCTAGTCTATAATTCAGTAATTCACAGGTGACGGCTCACTATAAAATTTCATCCTTGCCGGACTCAACTCAACATGAACGACCATCATTTTTCATTATTCTGATTCTGCATCGTGACCCTCCAGCACTCACTCTTCACGTTGAGCGTCTGCAGAAGGTGAAGACCCCCAATGGATTCTGGGAGTACCTTGATTTGGTTCTTTTCAGCGTTGAGCACCTAGGATGACAAACGGGAGATCCTCCGATGATAAAGCAGCATGTCATCACAGTCACCTTCTTTACTGTTGAACTGTTCTGGCTGATGGAACCTGATGAGATTGTACTCAGACCTGCAACATCTTCAGCTCTCCAATGTCTTCTGGAAGTGATGTCAGATGGTTCTCATGGAGGTCCAGAACCTAGGAATATCAAAAATATGAGCAGGTGATTAATAACTCCTCCACTCCCTCTCAGGGAGACAGACACCTAGAATGTGTGCCTGTGAATCTATCACGCAATATGTGAAGTTAAAATCCTGACTTTGAGACCCTTACATTACAGTAGATTTATTAAGTGGCATGAACCATACCAATCCATTTGTTTTAAAAGTGTTTAACTAGACCAATCAAATGAGAATTCTCCCACTGCAAAAAAAAACACCTTACTGAAGAATGAAACATGCGTCTGGCCAGTAGGGAGTGTAGTGGTTAACATTAAACTGGCAAACCATAAAGTTAAGTTTTGTGTCTCATGGGGAAAGATTAGCTATTGTAGCCTCAACTAGCTACACGAATGTCTATACAAAGGTATGCGAGTCACCCTGGACTGTTCAGCTTAAACTTGAAGAGAATACCAATATGTGATACTTTGATGTAAATAAAATGGGTTTGATCCCAAGGACCTTGAGGGTGGCCAGTGAGGTGATAGAGCATCCTTTGGGCAGGAGAGATTTCAGTTCATTTCCATGGAGGATGAAGACCTGCATATAGTGAGATGGTCTCAGAATATTACAAACACACTGTGCAAAAATTCGTATCTAAACAGCCAAAGAAGAACACTTTTAACCCCACAATCTAGTAGCTCTGTCTCTAGGCTCTCTAACCTTACCTTCTTTTGCAGGACCTTACATATGGAAAGGGCTGTGGACGGCACCTGAGGGAGGACATAAACCAAACAATATCAGGTAAGGCACTGAACTTTGACCCTAACCTACATTACTACATCCAGTCAATGAAGCAACAGGGTCACTAAACCAGAAGACCGGGGGTGTTTTTCAATACCAAAATTGCAAAGACCATACTTGTGGTCTTGGCAAGACTGGCCTTGCTAACTAGCCTCCCAAGAACTAACTCAATAAATCATGGGATGGGTCTCCTTTAGCAATGTTGCAACTGCTGTGCCCTTGATATTTGGGGTGGGGCAAGAACAACATCCAGGGATTTTGAGTATTGGAACTAGTCTTTGGCAATGGAAGATATCATAAAACAGGTACAAAAGTATGGTCAAGTACGCATATTTAGATACACCCCGATACGTACAACAAGCTGGAATACATGCTGTCCTTACAACTGAAACCCTGCCCTGACATTAGGTTTGTAGACAGCATCAAGTAAACATCAATCTACAAACAATGCACCAAAATCTTATGCCTACAACACTAAGGACACTAACTTTCTTTGTGGTATTCTTGATGAATTTTTAATGCAGAAACTCAATCCACATCTATTATTTACAATAATACACATTGCACAATGACTCTTGCTTTAGAAAAGAGAGTCTACTATATTACACAGATGGTCTGCTCACCTCTGTCAGCTCACAGGCTGATATGTCCAAGATATCGTCAGCCCCGGCCTCTTTAGACTTCACAAAGAGAGAAAGAGCATTTCAGTCCTATGCATTACGGGACAGATCAGTGTTGTTTATGATGTAACATCAGCCGCCTCCATTAAGTAGGCAGGCAGGAGGTGGAACCACATTATTTTCATGGGAAGGGGCACAAGGGCTGTTAAACACAGGAAACTGTCTGAAGAGGAAAAACACAGACTGCCAGCGCTTTCTGTGTGCAGCATCTTTAATCAACAATTATGACTAGAATGTCTTGATTTTCATCCATTTATCTAGGAAAGTTACAGGAAAGTGTGTTCTGCTGACTGCATCCCCCAGCCTTTAGAGGATGCATGTGGCTTTGGCACCAGTCGGCCACCACCACAGACATTTTGATATGCAAGCTAATAACTTAAAACCTGTTTAACGGACCTGATTCAAACTTTCACACGTATGGCATCAGAGAAAAACTAAAACTGGTTCAATTCTGAGACAGACTGCTCCAAAACTGAAACAGCGGCGTAAAGTGGCAGCCGAAAAAGAAGCAGGTTTTTGACATTTGATCCCATTAGGAAGATAAATCAATAACCATTTGAGTTTTTTCAAACTTCACAGAAGCATTGTGTGGGGGCCAGATTGGATTTGATTAAATTCTGAAACAGATCACCCCAAAAAGTGGCCACTTAGTGGTACCAAAGGGGTGAGAGCATAAAGCGAGTCATAAAGTATCTGATGAATCTTATTCCTGATTCACCAAAATATTGTATGGATGAACATTTACACCTGGTTTCATTTTCAGACACATTGCCCCAAAAATGAAGCATCAGTGCTGTGTGACAGGACATGGCAGCTGTAAAAGACATGTTGTCTTGTGAATACAGCATCTCTAAAAGTATTGTATAAATCTTTTTCATTGTAGTAATAACAGACTGGAAGTGCTAAAATTTTGAGACAGGTCACCCCAAACTGAAGCAGCATCACAACTTTTTTGTGATAGCACAAAAAAAGTGTAATTTCAGACATTTGATCCTGTTAGGGAGATAACTCAAAAACTATTTCACAGATCTTTTTCAACCTTTGCAGACATGCAGTTAAGTTAAAGATCTGGACCGGTATGTTTATATTATACAGCTCTGGAAAAACTATGCGATTACTCCATATTTTTTTAGGGATCTGCATTTTTAAATCCTGGATTAATCCTGGTACGGCTAGCAGAAGGCTACACTGAGCAGCAGGTTGCTTCCAGATTCAAAATTTGTAAGACAGCAGTGCACAAAAACAAGGTGAAGCAGGAGACACTGGGAATGACCAGAAACCAGCCAGGTAGAGGGGGGAAGCAAATTTCTAACGCCAGAAAAAGACTGAATCCGACAATTTCTCATAAATCAATGGCTGACATCAAGTGAATTTCAAAAGGAATGGGAAACATTAAGTGCAAGTGTGAAGTGCACTGCTAGGACAGTTCATTTAAGGCTCATAGAACCAGGACCGAAGTCCCATAAAGCAAGGAAAAAGTCCTTAATTAACATGAAGCAGGTAAAAGCCAGACTAGTTTGTGCAAAAAAAAAAACGTATATTTTACACAGATGCATACCCATAAATGGAGAAATGAGTGAAACAAAAAATTGTGCCGTGGCCTAATTTTTTCCAAAACTGTATGTGTACACAGACACAGACATACAGGTCCCGTATATTGCGTGATCGCCCAGTATTGAAAATTAAATACTCAATAACAAATCCCACAAAGCAGACATAAATTAAACCTCTTCCCGCTACTGTAAGCCTTTTTGGATACAAGTGTTAGTTAAATATAAATGAATCACATGTACATCATACAGACAGGAAAAAAACTGTTCATGGTCCCTCCAGACATTCATATATATCAATGACATTAAAACTTTCTTGACAGGGTCCCACTAGGGCTGGTATATTTGTTTCTTTTGTTTTTTGTTTTTTTACACAAATCAGTATTGCAGATATGTCGACATATTTTGTGTTTTAGGTGCTGCTTTGCCAAAACATTTTCTTTCAATATGACTAGCTGCTAGAAATCCATGGTTCCTCCAATTATGTGAACATTATCTGAGCAACATTCCCATGGTAAACTCTGTTATGTTACTAGGCATAACAGTTTGATGCATCCCTCATGCCTGTCTATTTAAACATTTTTATTTTTTTATTCCCTAATATAATTAATAAAACTGTATTGAACATTTTAATTTACTTATTTGACTCAGCACCTTAAACTGATGATAAAAGTCCTGCATACTTCACATTGCTATATATTACACTGCACTTCAAGCCACATTTTCCATGCTGACTCCTTCAGACGTTCTGACGTACGTCTCAGTAGTAGACGAGACATCACTCTTTTAACACTAGCATCCCTGAAAAAATCAAGCTCTCCTCACAAGGAGCCCCCTCCTCACTCCCCACACAAGCTGCCCGCAGCCTCATTAGCGCCGATCAACACTTATTGTTTTGCAAATGAAGCGAGTTT
>JABFEA020000119.1:20483354-20510843 GCA_019775915.2 Cyphomyrus plagiostoma | reverse complement strand
AACAATCTGTGTGGCCTTATTCAATGGTAAAAACGAAACTGCTAATTACTGTGAAACAGGATGGGTAGTTATGAGCAGATTGCGGAACAGATTAGGAGTTTAAGGAGTCAGTGTGGTGACAGTAAGGAAAAGGATCAGGGCCACCATGAAAATATTATTTGAATTCTGACTTTAATGTTAGAATTTTGACTTTTTTTTTCTAAACTGGCTGACATCAAGTGGTGGCCCTAATCCTTTTCCGTATGACAGAGGTCCTTTCGTTCACTCAAAATATATGCTGAAAATAGGGAATAGTTCACGAATGATACAATTTTCGTAAGATTTGGGATTCGCTAGTCATAAACGGGGATCCGCAAGTGCCGATATGTAGCGTTAGGAGTCTCACCAGGCACAACTGATACTCCAGACGTTTTTTGGAGTCATCGCTGGGCTTCTTCTTACGGAAAAACAGCGGCATGTTGAGTTTAGGTGCCGGAGCTTCTCAACCCCCGCAGTCCGTCCCCTCGGCGCCTCAACTCCGAGGGGTGTCACGGCGTCGGTGGAAAGGTTATATGTGTCACAACTGTTAGAGCTCTTAGAGCAGAGAAGACATTGACACATTTAACAAACAAGCATAACTGTATTTAAAATAAATCCCTATGGGATCCCAGGGTCATGGGCGTAAATTATGGAGGGACGGGCAACGTTTTAAACTGATTTTTCTTTCACTGCTCCTCCACTATTTTTAAATATAAAAGTATTATTAATAATAATAATAATAATAATAATAATAATAATAATAATAATAATCAATCCTTTATTGTCCCCGTGGGGAAATTCTTTCTACGCCTCAACTTGTCCGCGAAGGGCAGCCACCTGTTGGGGCGCCCAGGGAGCTGGGGGTTAAGGGTCTTGCTCAAGGACCCGCAGACGTGCTAAGGCTGGGAACCTGTGACCTCATGATTACAGGCACCCAGGCTTAGCCCACTGAGCCACACGCTGCCCCGTTAAAAATGAAACAGCATGTTTATTGTTTTTCCTTAGGCTGGTAATTGCCGAAGCAGGTATGATGAATCATCTTTTTTGTAAATGATAACGTAAAGCCAACATCGCCCACAGTCAGTTATGCACCAGCGACTGTTATCCTGTCCGTAGACGGACAAACGTGTCCGTGGCAAAATGTTTTGACTCAGAAAAACAAGTGTGCAGAGTACGTCTTTAAATACCATGTCCGTGATTAAAAAAAATATGATATGTTCTATATTTCCGTCAAAATTCGCCATGGTGTGGCCACCTGAACACAGACAATGGACGCAGTATCGCAGCATGACAAGACCCAGGGTCCGAGTCTGATATGCCGCCGTCCTGGTGAGCCCTGTCCTGTCTGAGCCATTTGTTTATTATTGCAGTCGTGCAATATTTATTTCAGCATGACGGCCAACAAAAACAAGAAAATAAATCAACTTCACAACTAACAACAAAAATACAAGTAACTTAATGTTTTGATGTGGATGAATGTGACTGGCACTAACTGTGACACATTTTTTTATTGAATTCCAAATGAACAATGCAACGTTACCTCTTTCTGGTCTTGGTTAGTTGACAGATCCAGAAGACCCAGAAAAAACAATCTGAACTCTAAGAGCATACAGCCACCCCGGGCCTGCAACCAACCAGCATACCGAGTCTTGAAGGCAATGGATTATTATTCAAGTTCCCGGAACGACCATCGGAAATATTGTAATTTGCTTCCTTCTCTCTGGTTTCTCGCGTTTTCAGTGTTGACACCGCGATATTATACGTCCCCGAACACCTTTGAACCACACACATCATGGATGCCCTCCATGGACGAAATGCCACAAAAAAGATGGCGTATTTGTTCTCGCGACATTTGCACCTACGTAAAGCACAGCATGCCCGTATTGCCTTCCTTTCTTTTCGTAACACGCGGTGAAGGTGCAACTCTTTTCGGTCGTCCCGAATCCGGGTTCATCCGACACCCTCACCTGTCCTAAATTGGTCTGAGCTCAACTTCCACAGCGACACCATGCCTCCCAAGTTTGACCCGACTGAAGTTAAAATTGGTACGTGTAATTAATGTTGCAGTCATCTCACGGGTATCCTTAGTATGCCCTGACGGGTGCTTGTTTGGCATATGAATACTTGTAAATGAAACGAATAATCCTCTATAAATCGATGGATATTACGTTAGTAAGGTGACAAGTTTGATTTAAATATTGGTGTGATGATCGGCATTTCTGTATATCAGTAGTAATTATATCGGATAATTTGAGGCCTAACATTAAACACCAGGCCTTTAGTAGTTTATATAATGCATATGATTCTAGTGAATCTAGCGGCTGTCTAACCGCATCGAGGGGACCGGCTGCACGGCCGTTTTACCCTCCGGAATAATCCCACGTGGGGACAGAGCGGTCTGGTTTCATACGAGCGTGGTCTTGCCTAGTTATCTCAGTCGGTAGCTGCAGTCCTTCATAAACGTTGATCGCCAACCTGCTTTCTTGGCGAGCTTTCCACACACTGCCCAATCTATAAACGCAAAAGGCATTTAACATTTACGGGATACATGCACAGTCGGTGTGCGTAGTGTGCTCTGAAAGGTAAGTGGACAACGGTGACTGTTCTTGCTAAGACTTGAATTTATAGTTATAACTCACGTATTTACCAGGCAGTCGCTTGGTAAAATAAACTGGCTCGTGAAATCGCATTCATGCCTGCAGTCACCCCTGACTGTGTGAAGTGATAAAACTAAAAACACTTGCCCTGATAATTAAAAATGCACATTAAATGTAGCCTCAAATATTTGTGTAATTTGGTCTTCGTCGTAGTTGAGAATGTGTAAATGTACGGCATACAGAAGTTGGTCATTCCAGTGGTGATGCCCACCACTGGATGTAGTAACACTACAGATTTTTGCTCTCTCCCAGCACACCTGAACCAATCAATGAAGAACAGTTGGACTGGAAGGGAGCAAATATGTGGACTTTCTTGAGGGGGGAGTTAAGAACTGGGTTGAGAAACACAATTAATCAATTTGTCCTCCCCATTGTGATATAATTTAATTATGGAACAAACTCATAAGCAGTATTGCCTTTTAAACGTTGAATGTAGCACTCAATGGAATGAGTTTCAAAACTAGTCCGGCTAGTTAAAGAAGTTGCATTAACTCTTCTGAAGGTTGATTTCCAAACTTCCAGTCTGCTGAAGTTCTGGACATCATGGAACTTTCTAAATTATGGGGGCTTCACCAGGTTCCTGTTCCGCAGCCATAAGAGAGCTTGTATATCGGTGTGTTATGCTAGAACGTAGGTATGACCCAAGACTGATGGGGGGGGAATCCAAAAAACCTGATGTCACATTTTAGTTTTTTTTTTTTGTAGATTTAGGAAATATATGTATTTACGTCAAAAATATGAAGCAGCCATTGTGGACTTTGTATTTGTGAACCAGTCATATTTGAATTGGTCAGTTTGTTGTTTTTGTAGAACGCGAGAGGAAGCTGCGGTATATTGCAGAACTTTACCTTGCCAAGTTAAGTGATAGAATAGTGATACTTCATTAATCCCCATGGGGACATTCTCTCTCTACCTACCCAGTCTTGCTCTCCATGAGAGGGGCACACATGCAGGTGGGAACAAGCTTGGGGGGGTGGGGGTCACAGCACAGGGTCAACTGGGGGTTAAGGGCCCACAGACGTGATTATTCTGCTGAGGCTCAAAATGGCGACATCGCCTCTGAGCCCCACACTACCTTCGATTTGTCAGCTGCTCATCTGGAGATTTGACAGCCTTTTGAGTTTCATGTTGCTACTGTTTAATGTAAAACTACTTAAATTGTATAATGTTTTCCACTCCGGTCCTTGGGGACCTACAGCAGTCCACATTTTTGCTCCCACCCAGTGAACTGTGGAAGGGAGTAAAAACACGGAACGTCTGTGGGCCCCCAAGGACCAGGTTGGAAAACCCTGGTATAGAACAACCGAGAAATGAGTTCAGGTAACTTAATGTGTGTTGCGTGTTCTGCAGTGTACATGAGGTGCACAGGAGGAGAAGTTGGTGCCACCTCAGCTCTGGCCCCCAAGATCGGCCCCTTGGGTCTGGTAAGTGTACCTGTAATAGCATTGTTGTGTGAGAGAAGGGGTTTGAGCTGATGTAGGTCAAGCTGATGTCCTCCGCCACTATGCCTGTCTGTGCCAGTGATTGGCATATTCCAGTGGGGACACAAAGTTATTCAGCTCTAGGAAGCAGAGATGCTCAAAACAGTGGGCAGCTCTGTGCCGAAAGACCTGGAACAAGCCAGCAACCCCGGAGATGCTGAACCACCTCAATTTCTAGCTCTCGGTCTTCTCTTACTAATCATCAGATTCACACATCAAATAGAACGACGTGTGATAAATGTTGCTGAGCAATGTACCGCTCCTTCCAGTCTCCCAAGAAAGTGGGTGACGACATCGCCAAGGCCACCGGTGACTGGAAGGGCCTAAGGATCACGGTGAAGCTGACCATCCAGAACAGGCAGGCTGCGGTATGTCCTCCAGGAGACTTACCACCGTTTCGGCTCTGAAGCTTTTCGTCCTCCCACTGCAGTTTGCCTGACGGGCCTGCGTTCTCCCTACAGATCGAGGTGGTACCCTCTGCATCGGCTCTGATCATCAAGGCCCTGAAGGAGCCTCCTCGTGACAGAAAGAAGGTCAAGAACAGTGAGTGTGATCCATTTTCCACAGTTGCTTATGAACTCCTTGGGCTACATTTGTATAATTTAACTTTCGCACCACTTGAGTGGTACAATAGTCCCCCCGCCACTATACCTGCCTGCATGGTGACTGGTATGCTCCAGTGGGGGCCTGGATAGACCCAGCTCTAGGAAGCAGGGCTGCCCCAGCTGATGGGCAACTCTGTGCCAAAAGGCCTGGAACATGCCTGCTCCGGGGGGCCTAAACATGGCCCCCTGGATAGCGCTTAAGGTGTTTGGAGAATTGCTATTATGTCCACCATTCTGATGAATGTCCCATGAACGCATGTGGTTGTTGTCCCCCAGTCAAGCACAATGGCAGTGTGACCTTCGACGAGATCGTTACCATCGCTCGCCAGATGAGGAACCGCTCCATTGCCAGAGAGCTTTCTGGTAAGAACTAGGGGTTTGGGTTTTTTTTTCTTAACTTGTACAACCAACTAAGTCCTAACATAAGTCTTATACTCAGCCAGATTTTATTGCTTGACTGTTTCAGTAGGTTAAATATTAAAATTACCCTGTATTTTTGTGTAAAAATTCACGCACAGCTTAAATTTGACCTTTGGGCCAAAAAGCTTTCACTTGACTGCTAATGAACCCATAGTTTGTGACTGACATGAAGGCATGGTGTACTGTCCACAGGAACAGTGAAGGAGATCTTGGGCACTGCACAGTCTGTGGGCTGCACCATCGACGGCCGCCCTCCCCATGATGTCATTGATGATATTAACAGCGGCAGACTGGAGTGTCCTTCCGTGAGTGGCCTTGCCGTATTTTAGCTGCTCTGCTATGCCACTTTTCTTTGGCTCGTGTACATGATTGCCAATTAATAATTCTCCTTTCTTTTCAGGAGTAAACATGGTGGAATATGGGGGTGTGAAAATAAAGTTCTTATGAAGTTTCCTTAACTTTCCTTGTGTTGGTGTTTGGCATGGAGTGAATGCTGGTCCTGGTCTGCAGGGGCAGGATACTGAGTAAATTAAAGTGAAAATGGGCAATGATGTGAATTGTTACCAGTGGACACCTAAGATTTCTGCGAGCACTTTGTTCACATTACCTGTTCTCACTGCATTCTGTTAGTCCAGTGGTTCTCAGTCCTGTTCTGGTGCCTCCCCCTGCCTATCAAAGACCATATAAGCCTGATTTAAGATAGGGCTGTAATATTCTGGGGAGTGCCAAGAACAGGATTGAGAACCACTGTTAGTCTGTTGGAGTGATCCAGGGTGTAGTACCAGGGGTAGGTGACCCTGATCCTGGGGTGCTGGTACCCATCAGGTTTTCTGTCCTACCTGATCTCTAATGAAGCACACTGGAAATCAAGTAGTAACTTACTAGGTATGATAGAAAACCTGTTGGGTACCATCACACCAGGATCAGGATTGCCTACCCCGCATGTAACAGGACCGGTTATAAGATATTGATTCAGATTCTTTGCTAGTGTGCAATTGAAGCTTTGAGGGGTGGACATCATGGAAAGCAAGGTGGAAGTGCACCAAGTCCCCTTTTATGGGGATTACCCTGTTTTAATGACAGAGGTGGGTCACATTAAGCCAACCTGATGCAACGCTGAGGTCTCTCAGATTTAGTCTCCCCCGGCACATTTGCATCATGTAGATCATGTAAAAAAGAAGTCATGTTTCCAAAAGTATCAAACTTTATTTAGTCATATAAATACAAACTTAGGAAAAGCACCTTGAAAGAAGTTATGAGTGAAGTCCCTATGAACCACTGGTATCACAAATGCAGATCTTCAGTTATGTTTATGGTTTTTTCCTCATTTAATTTCCAATCTGGTTTTGTTTGCCTTGGTCTGTACAAAACGTAGCTGATGCAGTAATCCAGCCCTCATGGAGGTATCAGCACAGATCCCTCACACTACTCCCAGCCTGTGCCTTTAGTAAGTTCCCTGAGCTGTATGCCAATGTTACAAACCATTTAATCCAACTACTCTGTAGGTTAAGGCAGTTGTATAAAAGGCTTTTGGTCCTTTTCCACTGGGCCAGAAGCAAAGGTCAGTTCTTAGCCTCTTTTGGCTGCATTGTCAAAGCACCCATCATAGACACCATTTCGAATGCAAGTTTTGGCAGCTCCTTTGCCTCTCTGTATCTCAAGCACATAATATTAAGGAAAAAAAAACTGCTACACACAGAGAACCCACATTCTGACCTACCAGTTCTCTCACTCGAGTCAGGTGACTTCCTTACTCATTTGGAACTACCAATCAGGTCATAATAGTGGTTATTACCATTCATAACAGGTGAATGTCCAACAACAGACAGCAGACTATACTGACATGTAACTGACCATCAATTCTCCACCTCTTCTTCATCTTCTTCCTCTTCTTGTTCCTCATCCATACGCTCTTCCTCATCTTCATTGTCTTCCTCCTTGCCCTTGCCATTCTCTGCATCAGCCTTCTTTTCTTTCTCTCTCTGCTTCTGCTCAGAGGCCACCTTCTTTCCCTTCTGGCTCTTCTTGAAGCCTGCCCAGAGAAACATGTGGTGCAATCAGTTTTTGAGGGGCCCAGCAGGGGGTGCAGAGGTTAAAGATTGGGAAATGAGACTAGTTGTAGCAGTAGGCTTGTTTTTGCCAAGGAGCAAAATACACAGCTAAATTCATGCCCAGCTCTTAACCCTCATTATAAATCCCACACTCACCCTCCAAAGCTTCCTTCAGTGGTTGGAGAAACCGTTCGAACTCCATCTCCTCCATGGCAGCCATTACATCTGTTGCATTCAAGGTTTTCCTCTTGGCCTTCATGGCAAAGTTGTTGGCACTGATGCCATGGGGGACAGGGGAAGGGAGGAGGTAAAACACACCAAACTTAAGCTTATTTCACATAGTCTTTGTTTACTTTAAAGAGACAAATGCTGGACAATGAAAAAGTTACCATGAAGTGGCATAGAGCACGAAGACACTGGCAGCCTGAGAAATGGCCCTTCTGGCCTCTTTGGACACATTCACCCCTTCCGGCAACTGGAGGAGCAGAAAGAAAGTGACAGCGTCAAAGTGTGTTCATTCACCTCAGGACAAAGTGACCATTTATGTCCGACGAATGCATTTCACCTTGGACTTTAATTACAGTCGACACTATAATATCCTTTCTGATATCGCACGAACTGGCATGACGATTCACAGAAATTCTATGTTCTCTTAAATTAAAATAAAAAAACACAGGACTGACTCCTGGTAATAATCTACTTGAATAATATGTTTCCAGGGAAATGGATAGTATGCGATTGTTATATTTTTAACGTATGAATAATTAGTATTCACCCGGATTATAATAAAAACGCAGTCAAAAATGAAGCGGGGTCTCTCACCGCCTCTTTGATGATGCGGGTGATGACGGCGTTCGGAAGATTCAGGTCTTCTGGTCTCTCAGCCATGGTTTACTCCACCGTTTTCGCC
Organism: Cyphomyrus plagiostoma; assembly: GCA_019775915.2. NCBI lineage: Eukaryota > Metazoa > Chordata > Actinopteri > Osteoglossiformes > Mormyridae > Cyphomyrus > Cyphomyrus plagiostoma. The sequence goes on along the minus strand of JABFEA020000119.1, from coordinate 20,502,701 downwards.
ACTAAAAATGATTTTTAAAAATGAGTACTGTATATTAGTTTAAGTGTGTGTATCAGGTATACATATATGCCTGCTCTGCGAGGAGTTTACAGGCGGATTAATCACCACGTTTTTTTCTTTAAACGTGTTTAAATTACCGCCTAACTATTCGACGGTGGTACTTACGCCTCTATGGATGTAAGACAAATGTCCAAATAAAATTTCGGCTTCTCTTCACTGTAACTCCGATCCACTCGAGTAGTGACCTTTCGCGCCCCAGCGCGCGTTCTGACCTTTCAACTTTCACCCTTGTCGCGAGTCAGTGGCATGAAAAATGGCATGAAAAATGTGTAAAAGAAATCTGTGTAAAAAAGGCATCCTGATGTATTATTGTGCATTTCTACCTTTGAAATCGATTAAGTTAATCGTTTTTATTATTCAACATGTACTTTTTGTAAAACAGTGCTTGACGGTATCAAGCGATCCCACAATGCAACTGAGGACAGCTTCGCGCATGCTCAGATCAAATTTTGGTGAAGGAGGCGCGCTGAAATTGGTGTTTAAGTTTTGTACGAGGCGTATTTTACCAAATGTGGTCCGTAGAGTTTGACCATGAATAAAAGCATTTCCGTAAAAAAGTTCCATTAAACTTTCGTTAAGTTTATCTTTTACATTCTCTTTGTCTTTTACATTTTCTTTATAGAAAAGAATGTGAGCACAAATGGTTTCTGCCCAAGCAAGCAGTTATGATGCATCCATGAACTGATTTAATACAATTTCCCAATATCGGTATTTTGTTTGTGTTTCAGAAATGCATTTAGATTCGTTGATGGCTTAATTGTTACCATTAATAAAAAATTCTAGATGTGGTAATTTTGCTGGAAGTAAGATAGGGATGATTGTTTTAAATATTTGATTACTTGGTACAAATACTTAGTAATAATTTAGTTACTGCTGAAGTACAAATCATGAACAAATATAGAAGCTACTTCAGATAACAGATGCATCACGATTCATTAATGAACAAGCATGAGATTGGTATTTTACTTGTCTTATTCATGACTCGTTCCTTCAGTAGTTCAGAAGGTTTACAGAATTAACACAAATGGTAAGAAATATAGTAATTGCTTGAGATAAAACATGAATCACGATTCATTAATGATTTAGTGATAGGAGATCGATACATAACTAAATGTTACATTGTGGTTAATTAATGCAGAAGTAATAGTATAATATTATATTATTTGTGCCCTGTCAAGTGAAGTGTTACAGATTATTTTAATAGGTGTTTTAGATGTTGCTGTGCAGTCCAGATCTTCTGCCATATATAGATATTGGGATTGTGACACTGCAGTTATATACTTGGATTCATGTGCTAAGGTCCTGTTTCTTTGGATGAGCTGCTGCCATGTTCATGGTTATCTTCAGTAGCCCTGGAGGAAATCATGTGTAGCAAACCTTAAGGATTAGCACCCATACCTGCTTCCAAACTTTCAAGCACGGCATCATCACCAGTACCTCCTGGACCTCAGTGCAGAAGAAGGGGAACCACCGGGCATAGCAAAATAACAGCCCCCAGCTGTCACCTCCCAGGAAAAGAGCTGCCAACTGTGAATCACTCTAGGAATGACCACAGCCCATGGCTTGGCAGCTTCCAGTCTTTGTGCGTACAGAGTGGAACAATTTAGGCAGCCAATCCTAGAGAGCTGTACAGAATAGACGGGTCCATGATCTCAGCTGAAGACTACTCACCCTCAACACAGACACTTATCTAGCTGGGGAGCCTTGCTTTCACAGAATAACAGCATCCCTTGCCTGTGCCCCAAGTTTGCGCACAGTACGCAAATGTGTGTGGCCTCCCCACCATTATATAGCATAACTATTTATGTCTGAACTGTTTGCAAGCAAGGAACCAAATCCCTGTATTTCCAGGGAAAGAAAAGATCTGTCCTTTTGATCCAAACAGTCCACCACATTATTTTTATTGCAGCAGAGAGTGGAGCACTGTTGACTGTACTTATTTGTGGTTTTTCTTTATTGGTTTTCGCAGTGCCATTTATGCAAATGACTTGAGGTTGGTTTAATTACATTTGCTTAAGATTCAATTAAGACATTTTATGTTTATATTTTATTTTTCATGGGAACCATGTGCTTTTCCATTCAGTCAAGAGTGATGGTCAAGAACAGTGAGAGTGATGTCATGCTGAATGCACTAAGGACGCTTTAGTGCTTTCGGGTTTTTGTGAAATGTTTTGCTCATTTAGCTGTGTGCTCATCTGCACTGGGTCTTGTTGGAGATGCTGATGTAACATCTACATCAAGCACAACTGTAAAAACAGCAGCATTTACGCCTGTGTGGTCTTTATGAGCATTGTGGTTCATTTTCTTTATGTTGTGCAGCATGATGCAGGGAGAACTCATGACTTTCCATGTGTCAGGTGACCACCAGTCTTTTTCATGATTCACATCACCTTCCCTCATTCCTGTATCTGATGTAAATTACCCACAATTTTGTCGGACACATGCATCCTCTCCATGTGTCTCCATAGAGGAAACAAAATTAAAATTTGTCTGGACACCAATAACTCTATCTCAAGTGGTGGAGTTCTCTGACTTTGCCATGTTCTCTTATATTTTAAAAATGTGGCCTCAAACACAGAACAAATAAATGGAAGACGATAAACGTTATTATCAAACAATATAAGATGTTTATCATTGATACTCCAGTATTCTGCAGTTACGATTCTGTTGGAATTTATGTTGTTAGGCCTGTGTTGGTTTGGTGGGTAGAATTATTTCCATCCTTTATATGAAATCTACATTTCTCAGCCTCTTGCTTGAATTGTGCTACATTCAACATGCACTGTATTTCTCAAATTTACCCATAAATCATAAATTTATCCCACTCTTTTACCTTTGAAACTTCATTGTGTGAGCCCTGTACTATCAAGTTTTCAGCAGTTAGTCAAGTATGCCATAATCTGTGTTGTTAATGTAAATAATAGGGAATAATTTAGGAACCGTCCCCTAATTACATCCGTAATCTGAAAATCTTAAAAGACACTCTGCTTCCTGTTTGCTAGCCGGTAAGGTACCCATCTGATCACATGAATCAAATTCAGACATTTGAATAAAACTCCATTAACCCCTCGATTCTGGTATCTGTACTGTAGTAGTTCACTGTGATATCATTCCCTACAGTAACACAAGGTGTCACTAATGACCCTGAGAGAAAACGGTGGGTGTGTGCTGGAGGGGTGAGACAAATACCTCCCCTTGCCCCCCTCCTTCTTTTCAGTATAATATTTGGATGTCAGGCTGAAATTTCAGGTTATTACAGATTGAACATAGATCCATCTACTTTTTGTAACCACTCATCCTATTTAAGATCACAGGGGGTCTGGAGCCTATGAACACAGAGTAGGGAACAACCCAGGATGGGGCACCAACCCATCACAAGGCACACACACACACACACACACAAAATTTGGTAATGCCAGTCAGCCTCAGCATGTTTTTGGACTGTGGGGGGAAACCAGAGCAGAGCAAACCCCATGATGACATGGGGAGAACATGCACATTCCATGCCCATGGAGTCCTGGCCAAGATGCAAACCCAGGTCCCAGGGTGTCAGACAACAGTTCTAACCACTCCACCAGTGCACCACCACATAGATACCACAAATATTTGTTTTCGTTGCCAAAACTGGAAGCTCATTTGTGCCTGATCACAGATTATTTGCAAGAAAACCTCACTAACATTATCTGTGACAGAAAGTACACATAAAATTATTTAATTACATGTCTGCCGTGTGCTGTACTTACAGTTGGTGGAAAATGGTTTGATGTATCCGACACCAGATGTCAAAGTGGTTCCATCATTTTGTCTGTAATTTGTTTGAAGAAAATAAATGCTTTTGTTCTGTGAAGAAAATCAATTTAATAATTTTAATTAAAGAAAGATTAATAATATGGAAAATTATTTTGATATAGAGCCTCAACACGTTCCATGATAAAAGAAATTAATTAAAATTAAATCCATTTTTGGATTTAAACCCACGGTAGCTGCATTTGCCTTAACTTGGATAAAATGGTCTTTGATTAATAGTATTAATATAATAAAGAATAACATTAATCATAACTGACAAATTGGATTTCATTAGGCAAGGCATATTACATGTGTTGACCAACCAGAAGTATGGTCACGTAAAAATGCAGACTCTTTCAGTTTTTGAAGAAGCTTTGTTGTTGTTTCTACGTACTCCTGTGCCCAACAGGTGTCATTGAGCTGAAAAGTATGAATAAATCGTCGCATCTGACCTTTGCCCTCCCATGATATTTCATTAGTTACTGGCACTGGTCAGTGGGGCCATTCAGCATTGTGCAATTTCCCACACACACTCCCCCATCAACGGCCATTTTTTGAATACAGGTGAGGCACAACACAGGCCCCACATGAGACTGAAGACCATCGTTGGTAGTGCAACTGCCTCATAAAATCGTTACGTTATTCCAGTAAAACAGGAGTGCCATTGCAGCCCATGATGTTGTTTTTCTCAGTGCCTGTTTCTCGGGGCTGCACCCATACGAGTCACATCTAGGGTGGGTGCACAAAAATTTCCCCCCATTTTCCACTAGGCAAAGTTACTCTGCAGGTTATAAAGAGGCACTCAGAAGTACGTTTTATTCTTGCCTCGTGGGACGGCCCCATCCCTTTTTTGATGTCTCTCTGACTTTGGGGACAGATCTGTAATCCTAAAGTGAAAAATCAAATTCCAGATTATTTTATATGTCACATTTGTGGAAAACAATGGAAACAAGCCACATAAAACCATCCCATTAAATGTCCTTGTTGACTTGAGACAGGCAGCAGACAGAGGAGAAATTTAGGAAAATGTGTGCAAGAATGGAGCCAGTTTTTAATGTAGCTGGAACAGAAAGGGTGTGAGATAATGTAGAAACAGTGAGATAACTGCAGCTTCCGTCTATATGGAATTTAAAAGATGAATCACAGTGTTTAAAATAGAATGGCTTGCGTTTAATGAAATAGTGAAATATTCGCTTATAGCGAAATACGAGATTTAAGTTCCTTTTTTGTCTCTTGACCTCCTGAAACTCCCATTAATCAAATTTGCTGTCTCAGATATGTGGCTCATTCAAAACAAGAAAATCTGAGCAGTTTCAACATCGACGATGAGCGGGAATTTGTTAATAAATTTCTCCTGTTTGGCTACTGTTTTTAAGCGGAAATTAAACTGAGAGAAACGGTAGTCAAGGTGAGGCAAAGGTCAGTCTTTTTCCCCCTGGAACAAAAAATACAGCAACACATGGAGACACGAGATAAGGAGCTTCAAGTATGGCTCTTTTAATGCTTTGTTTCACTTGTAAACTGTGAACATGATTACACTTCTGCTAGCAATTTTCCAAATGTGAGAAAAATGCTTCCTAAAGCACTCTATGTCCAGTCTACAGTTGCTCACGTTATTCTCACAGCCGCTACTGGCATATGTGGCCTCACCTAGTCGGGATTTTCGATAAGAGGAAGTTTCGTGGCGTTTGTTTCATCTGCATCAACTGCCCATGTTAGTTTGTCTCCCTCCTTCATCTTGTTATATAAGTCTGAGTCCTTTTGGTTAAGCGCATGTACTGTAGGATTATGGAAGGGATGGCGAGTGGCTCTGTGGGTTAGGCTGCTGCTTCAGATCCCAGGGTTGCCTAAGTGATGTCACTGTTGAGCCCTTTAGGAAGACCCTTAATTGCTTTTGGGGGGGGGCTGGCTGGCACTGCTTTCTCTCCACTGCATCTGCATGTTGCTTCGCTAAAAGGGTCAAATAAAACAATACAATGAAGTGAATCCTCAACAAAGAGTTCATCATCTTTTCTGTTTTTGTTTGGATTTTCTTGGAACATTTCAACTGAGATTTTAAGAACATCGGGTTTAAGGTCACTGTCAGGGTGTAGATTGTCTTTGTGCGGGGTAGGGGGGTGTCGGTAGATTACCATGGAAACACCCCCCGCCACCCCAGCTGTGGCTCTATAAAACACTGGTCTGCCCATCATGGATGGGTTGAGGACGTAAGGTTTCATTCTGATGACCCTGGGTTTGCGCCATCAGAAAGAGAAGCCAAATGGAGAACCAATCACTGCTGACGTCTGCATGTGAGCTCCACAGAAAGTCATCCATCCACCATGAGTGGCTGTTTTCACAATGGAAGCCCCAGAGGTCACCTCCCGTTGCTTGTGCTTCCTCTCACCGGCAGTATCCTATGGACTCTCTGTCTGTTCCACCTCACTTATTCAGATGGAACATACATGTGATACATAAGTAGCACATTCTGTCTGCAAATGAGAGGTATTCTGGTCATTAGTGCTCAGCCAGTGCTTTTATTCATGGTTATGTAACTGGGTCCAGGCTACAGTAGCAGATCCATCTCGATCCTCAGTCAAATTCACCCAAACTTACATTTACTTATTTAACAATGTACAACTGAGGAAATACAACACTAAGGACCCCTGGAGTATTTAGGGTTAAAGGCATTCCTGAAGGGCCCAACAATAATAATATCACTCTAGAAGCCACAAGAATCGACCCCACAATCTCCTGGACATAGGATGAGATTCGTAACCTACTGGCTACATATAGCCCCAAACCGATCATGGATGTTGAGGCAGAGAGACAGCAAAGATTGAGGCATAGCAACTGGTGGCGAAAACCTTCTATTTGATCTAACTGAAATCCCACATCTGGCTTTAAAGCACGAAGCCACTCAGCCTCCGATGGCTCCCCGCTGACGTGGGGGCTGACGTGCAAATCTGCACACTCCCTCTCCTCTAGGCCCGTGCAGGAATGCAGGGAAGGAGCTTTCTGTGAAATGGAGTGTAAACGTTACAGTCCTTGGGATGGAGCTGGAGATCCTGCTGATCCCCCATGCCTGCCACCCCTCCCAGCCCCCTACCCTGCACCCCAAGCCGCTTGCGTCCGCAGAAGGCCTCTCCAACATGGAACATTTGGCTTATACGTCTCGCAATATGTTCTCCCCACATATTCCTCTTCACACCATGGTTCTGAAAACAGATTGGTGTGCGTGTACTGACAAGCTGATGTTTAACCCAAACAAACCAAAGCTTGTGCATTTACCTTGTTTGTCCATATTACAATGTCGCTGCACCCCCCCTCCACCCCTGAAATAATTTCAGGAATTTTAGAGCAGTACATTTTATTCCATGGCCATGGAGGCTGGATAGTCTGCTTTCACATATGCTAACCCAGAGAAAATTAAAGTGAGCTCGCTCACATACCCACCTTAAGGTACACGCACGCACTGCATGTCATTCAGCTCATTTTTTGTCAGTTGGCCCGTTTGCTTATTCGTTTGCTTGTTTGTTTGTTTGTTTGTTAACATATTCTGGAACCAGGCAGAATGAGGAATCATGGTGACAGCGAATAAAGATGGAGAGTGACAGATTCAAACAAAGTGGCTCTTTATAAAAAGTCCTTAAAAGGACTGCGTACATGTAACAACACAGCGAGACCATGAATGGCAAGGAAACGCGGGGAGGCTCACACACGGCGGGTCATAATCAGGAGCACAGACGTTCACACTAACAAATACAAACAACTATTAACAGGCCATATTCAAGGGCTGTATACATGGCCCATGGGAATGCTGGGATATGCAAATCTCACCGGTGCCACAATATTATTTGGTCTAAGTTTACAATCATCTGTCACACATCCTGAAGACTTCCAGTGACTTCCCTGCCCCTCGACAAGGCCGGTGTTGTTCAATATGGCTGCCACACCTGCCTAGCGCAATGAGACACATAATTCAGAACATACTTCATATGCATTATGTATTTATACCCTGAACCCACCTGGCCGCACAAAGGGGAATCTATCATTTTGGGATGGGGGTGGCAGCAGCTGGAACAAGCCAGGGATGGTGCTTTTTTTAACACACTAAGCTCAGTGGAGGTTGGCTCTGTGGATGGAGGACACTCTGGTGGAAGCTGGAGAGTTGGGGCCAGCATGGCCCCCAAATGAGTCTCTGAACGGGGGCTATTGTCCGCTCGGGGGGGTTGGCCCAGCCACACCTGGATCTTGGTTTTCAGTCTCAGAAACTCTTGTCTGTAGGCTTTAGACAAGATGCACAGGTGTCTGTACCCTCTAAGCAAGACTCTGCTGTTCATATCTCAAGGGGGAGTCTGAATTATAAGCAGCTCTCCGTGTATTGATGTACCTGTGTGCGTCATGTTTCTAAATAACACCTGTCCCATCAGTCAACACAAGATCACTCAGCCACACAGCAAATGAAACCTTAAATTTCCTCCATCAAGTCTTCACATTTGAAAAACATCTGAATTCATATATCTAGTTCTTCAAATATGATCCCCAGGAAATACCTACAATTCAAAATGGGGTTTTTGAAACCAGGTGAAAAGATGCAAAAGAAAATAATTATACAAAGTAGCACTAACGTAAAAAGTACAATCTATGAACGTGGGAGGTATAGGAAGGAGAACCTGCCTCGTGCGCATGATCTTTCAGGAGTTTGCTGGCATGCTGTATCATCATTATCTCTCTTACATTATTTAATAAACTGGCTATTTCTCCGATGTTCTGTAATCTGTGGCTCAGTTGGCCCCACCCACCCGCTGATGTCACATTGACTGCCAGCTGACCATCTGCTTGGAAATGTCCAATGTCGTTAAGTCTCACTCACCATACAAGGCAATCTAAGCTGGAAACCTCACTTTCATTTTTATTTCAGTTATTAAGAGATGTGATGTTTTTTTGAAAAGAGTTGGGCGGGACTATGCAAAAGTGATCTTTGGCACCCACCTGGGGACCAACACACCACTGCTCAGAAGTCCATTGACAGCAGGCCTCCTACCAAGCAATCCCTCAATCAATCAAACTCCTTGACATTACTTGTGTATTTTTAGAAGCAGGAGTGTTACAATTTATCTAGAAGGAATCAAAATCCAGAACTATAGCTCAACATGTCAATAATAGGAAAATAATCATTATTCGGCCAGGAAGATCCAGTAGGACTCCTGCAAGTAGTGTCTATAAAACTATAAATGCAATTTTATCACACAAAAGTAAAACACCATAACTGCATATTTTATCAAGACCAAAATTGAGTATTTAGGTTCTGTTTTATCTCATGACAATATATGCTTGTTTTTGAATAAGTCCACTATCATTTAGCCACGTACTGCACACACAGGTGGACAGTCAAAAGGCATCAAAGCCCATTTTCTCAGGTTCAGTGTCAGTGTAGTCACTCCTTTTGAAGGTCAGTTATGTTAACAGTAAAGAAAATGGCATATTTGTGGATGATGGTGACCCAGCTGTCGAAAGCAGGGGGTTAAAAGAAAGGCAGTTACAGGTAAAGGTGTGAGAGCACCATGTTATTTCATTGCATGGATCCCTGCTCTAAGCAGCCAGGGGATTATGGGCTGCATGAAGGCCCGGGGCCCAGAAGGAAGAGGCAGCAGGGAAAGCAGCAAAGAAGGCCTGACTGCTTCATTGGCTGTACCGCTGAATTTGGACAAAAAAACTGCATCCTCTGGACGCAGGGATACCCCGGTGTCCTTCAAAGGACACAGTCTATGAAGGTGCAGCTTCTGCAGGCTGTGTTCTGCGATGGTCCGATAGAAAGCGTATTCACATGGGTAACACCTTACTTGAAGCAGTCTACATTAGAGTGACATGTAACGTCATAAGAATGACAAATGTCATGCACATTAATGACACACTATTGATGTTTATAATGTCATAATATCAATGATGTGCCATTAATGTTCATGACATGTCTCATGTCATTCTTATGACAATTACATGTCACCCTTATGTAAACTGCTTCAAGTAAAGTGTTACGGTCACATGGGACGGTCTGGCTCGCGGAAAGTTTCCTGTTTGCATCACAAGCTGTTCCTGCCCTTTCACTTGAGTGACATATCGCTGCTCTTATTGCCTAGTCGGGACACACCCACTCTACCTTTGCACGATAAATCTTGGGAAATGCTATAGGCTGCAGAGGATTCACTGGGTACATCCTTTGCGACTCGGTAAACGAAAGATGCATTTCTAGACCGTATTTGAAGCAGGACAGCCTTATCGGATCGCTGTGACGCATTCAGTCTTTGAAAACAGTTGTAGAAGGATGGAGACCCTGAATTTGGACAGAGTCTCTAATTAATAAGCAATACTGAAGCAGTTAATTAGGTACAATATGCAGTACATGGGCTCACTGATGTTACTCATTCTTGAGGGAGGGGGGCAGAAATAATGTATTACATCCTGAATTTCACAGGTGGGGTTGCAGGACTACACTGTGGGTCTGTCATGGATAAACAGTCAGAAGATGAATAGATGGATGATTATAGGATTAATGCATTTGTTAGTTGTAGCAAGAACTCTGAAATCCGTGGAAGCCGATGACACTTCAGGGAAGCATTTTTGTGGCCGGATAGCGGAATGTTGCAGTGATCTGGTGCAGAGGTAAGGAATGCGACAGACAGCTTCCCAGCCTCATTCTGACCAGGCTTATGCTCTGCAAACGATGGGGAGACACTGTATTTATGTTAGAGTCAGTTGCTTGGGGTGCGTCATTTGCGACCTCAAGGTCTTTTTCCCAGGTGTTCCACATAGACTCAGAAGTCATGGAGACTGAGCCTGAAGCCTGAGAACCTACTGTAAAGAAAATGTTTAAAGCTTTTTATCTCAGTAGTAGGCGTATATTTTTCAGGAAAAAAATAACATTAGAAAATATGAAAATGAAGAGTAACATAATACAAAATAACAAGAATTCCCTCTGTTCTTCTAAGGGTTGCTGATGTCTTACTGGATGGTTGGAAGATCACAGCCTCAGTTCCCAAACTGCTTCTCTGGGACACCTCAGCCATTCCATGTATTTGTTATATTTCCCCACCAGCTCACTGAATTAATTAGCTTAAATAACTCAATGAGCTACTGATTAGCCAGACCAGGTGTGCTAGTGCTCAGGTCAACTGTAATAACTGCAAGTACTGGGGTGACTAGAGAAAAGGGTTAGAAATGACCTTTGACATACATATCATAGTTTTACATCAACATGAAGATTAATGTGAAGATTATCACTTTTCCACAATATATCTGGGTCTCATCACTTCAGTCTTATCTGAGACCCCTGAGGGGGTTTCCACAACCCCCAGTGCCAAATGTGCTCTGTGCAGGTTTCATCTCAGCGTGGAAAGTTGAAATACTTCACAGTTTTTGACAGCCATGGTGCTGTGCGTCACCGCAGCACTGGCCCATGACACTAATTGTGCAAGCATGGCGGTGCGCTGGACCCCGGGGGGGTCGGTGGACGTTCACTCAGTTGTTGGAATTTTCAAGATTTAGAAAGAGCGACTTTCCACTGGCCTGATTTCTGCCATTGGAGAGATTCATTTAAGCTTCGGATCCCTGGAGCTGCTTGTTCAGTACGGGCTGCTCCATCACAGCTTCCCAGAAAGGTGCTCATTAACATGCAAAAATGCACAATAAAATGCCCCCCCCCCGCCCCCCTGAATGTTTCACAATACTCTTTGTATACTCTGGAAGTTACTTCGTTCCTGGTAAAGGAGACAAATGCCAGGAATGCTGTATTTTTCCGCACAAAATTCCACCACAGATATGCAAATAAATTTCATTTATCATAGCGGCGCTCGTCAAAGGAAGCGGGCCACAATCATAAAGTTTGACTCATACTGAACTCAAACCTTTAGATGGTCATTATTACGCATGAGCTGGAAATAGATTGGCGTTCTGATCAAGCACATGCTCAGCCTGCAGAGTCCAAACCTCAGCCTAAGTATGTCACATGACTAATGAGATCCCGCCCACTGCTCCCCAGGTGGGCAGCAGATTCAGAGCAGCTGGCAAGAATCCAGCAGGACCTCTGATATGGACCAGTATCGTCAGGACCACCATAAGGGTACAATACTGTGGTCGTCCTGTACACACCTGACAGGTGTTACATGTCTCTGTGTGTATGTATGTGTGTGTTTGTGTCTGTGTTTGTGTGTATTTGTGTGTGTGAGTCTGTGTGTATGCGTGTGTGTGTGGTCCAGATATACCTTACCTTGTTAGAACCAAAAGTCCAAGCAACGTGATAAATACCCTTTTTTTACCTTATGGGGACCAGTTTCCTGGGAGAACTTTATTTAATAAAAATTCAAGACTGCAATGAAAAAACTAAAAATGCACTCTTGTTTAGTATTTTGTTTAGTTAATTATACCTATGGTTAGGGCTCAGTAGGGGTTAAGTTTGTCATAGTTAGCATTAGCATTAGGTTTGGTATGCTATCACTTGCATGCAGTATCTAATGCGATACGATTTGGTACGCTATCACTTACCTGCAGTACCTAATGCGATATGGTTTGGTACGCTATCACTTACCTGCAGTACCTAATGCGATACGGTTTAGTACGCTATCACTTACCTGCAGTACGTAATACTATACGGTTTGGTATGCTATCACTTACCTGCAGTACCTAATGCAATACGGTTTGGTACACTGTCATTTACCCACCTAATACACAAATGAGTGGACAGTCAAAAAGCCCCTTTTCTTAGTTTGTGGAAGCATAGCTTCTGTGTTTTGCCTCGTTGGGGCAGTAATTTCTTTCATAATTTGTGGAGCCCTTTCCAAGAAAGAAAATGCCCATTATTTTTGATTTTCAGTGTTGCAGGCCTGCAATTAGGAATCATAAATTACATTACGGTAGCAATATACAATCCCCACACAGACACAATGCTACGCAAACACATCTGTCATTTCCCTATTTTTGAGCCGTCTGACATTAATGAAACGTCATTCCCCACGTGATTGCATTCATCAGCCAGAAACAAAGGGAAGCCAAAAGAGAACAACCATTCCGTAACAATGCATAGGGGATTTTCCCTCCCTCATTGTCCTTGTGCAACATTTACATCTTCTCCTAGTATCATCTCATTTGCAATATTGTTGAGGGAGCCATGTTAGTCACTACTGAAATGTTACAACCCAGTTCCCTGTATGCACACTTTGAATGTAAGATGGGTCCATAAGTATCTTCCACAGAAGAGATGGGTCTTGTGATCGCAATGTCTCTGCCTAAAGACGCCCGTGATGGAGCAAATGTTTACGGTACTTCAGAGACATGAGCCTGTAGTGAAGTTTGGCTTCACTGGGCTGACCTAACTAACATATGTAAAAGTTACATTTCCCATCAGGAAGTGAGATTTTCTGGGACCGAAAAGAAAAATATGATATTATTTTCATGTGAATGGCTATGAATCAATGTCGACAAATCGTGACCACTAAAGTGTTTCACTTTCCTGTGAAAACTGAACTTGCCCTTCTTTGAATTTGCGCCAGGTGAAAATTGGGTCACTAGGTTTTTGGATGATAAACAAAAGAAGCATGTTTTGGGCATATCTTCCTGAGACCCAAGGAAAGCAGTCTTTTTAAATTTTAGGTTATTTGTCTTTGGAGGAAATAAGACATTTTACAATTTAGATTTTTTCTAATTTATTTTTATTTTTAATTTCACAGCATGTCCTCTAGTGTACAACAGGTGTAAATATGTTTCCTTACATCAGTGAAAATATAGATGCAAAAACAACATGTCCACTACAATGAACATAAATGAATAGGTGGGGTCTCAGGAGGGTATTCAGCTGGTGGTGGGGGGCATAGGTGAGGCGGCATTAACCACAGCTGAGTTCTTCCTTTAGGGAACATCAAAAGTGCTATCGGGGCGTTTGTGTTTCTCACTCCTGTATATGCCCTGTGCTCTGTTGCACAGTCTCTCTCTCTCTCTCTCTCTCTCGCTTGCCCCCGCCCCACCCCCCCCAGTTGCTGACCTCACAGGAGGGTCCTCTATAAATGCGGGAGGCCTGGCTGGGAGTGTCTCAGTCAGGCTGAAACGTGCTGGTAGAGCCAGCAAGAGAGTGCGACGCCCGACCCCAACACAAGCCAAAAAGACGCCACAGTAACGAAACGGACAAACAAAGTCAGAATACCTGACTGCCAATTACACGAGTGCTGTCATCCTCCTCTGGAGTCGGAGTGCATTCTGGGATTTCAGTATTACACATTCTTTCCCGGGCTTTTTTATGAAGATGTTTGCTCTGATGCTTTGGAGGCAGATTGGCTTCTGCGCCTTGATCCTCCTGCTCTGCACTGCCTTGGGGGTAAGTACCGAGATACCATCAGTGACTCATACCTGTCTCTCATTCCGGTCCAAAAGGCAGCGTCTGTTGGGGTAATTATAAGGTAAAAAATTTCATAATTTTGGTTATGCTAAATAAAAGGAGATGCTATAAATTAGACCTGCACTATATATCCAAGTTGAAGGTGTTAAATAACCTGTTACCTGCACAGCTCTGTGAGTGAATCCAAATGTGCCTCCAGTTGAGGAGGCAGCTCACACAAGGGCAGGTTCCATAGATTCAGGGGCTGTGCTGCTCTGAGAAGGATGTTATCTGAGAGGTGCTCCTTCCATCCATCCCATTCATTCACTTTTAGCCCAAAATGCATATTTTTGCTAATTCAGTCCAGATTCCTGCCGTTTATTGACAGTGTGATTTGTTAACAGCAATAAAATAACACCTTATTTTGACTGCCATCCTCTGATGATGTCACACCCAGCGGTAGATCACATCTGGGTTGGGTGGTCCTCTTCAGAAAGTGCAAGAATCACTTGCCATGCGTTGGATGGGATGTCAAACATCTACTGACCAGCTTACTTCTCTCTTGAGTCATTAGATAATTGACAAGTTTACCAGACCAAAGTTTACCCTTTGTTCCTAAGTGATTTTTTTCTATAATGCCTTCGTAACAATCTATGTAAGAATGTGCTAAATGAGATCAGATTTGACTAATATGGTAAATAACAGCTGATGATGAGTTAAATAACTGTGAACTTTGACCTTTTGAGCTAAATAACTGTGAACTTTGACCTTTTGAGCTAAATAACTGTGAACTTTGACCTTTTCAGCTCCTCTATGGGCACACCGCTGACCCTGAACCCTGTCCTTCCCCGCTCCTCCCCTCACCCCAGGTGGATGGCACCTGCCCACAGCAGTGCTTGTGCCCCCCTGCCCCACCCGCCTGCCCACCCGGAGTCAGCTGGGTCTTGGATGCCTGCAGCTGCTGCAGAGTCTGCGCCCGCCAGTTCAACCAAGACTGTGGCCCCGACCAGCCCTGCGACCACATCAAGGGCCTCCGCTGCCAGATGGGAGCCGGGGAGGACCCGGGGCGGGGGCTGTGCCGGGGTAAGGGCAGGGAGAGGTCTTCACATGATGATGTCACCCTCCCCATGACCTCATCTTAGGGACTGTAACTGTGTATACAATTTCCCTTTGGAGAACATCTCAGTCCAGGCTACGTAAACATATAACATGCCCTAGCTGCATGAAGTCTGATCCTGCGAGAACATGAGTAAAGTGCCCCCCCCTCCATTCCCCGAATCCCACAGCTGAAGCTCAGGGGCGCCCCTGCCAGTTCGACGGCCGCCTCTACCAGCACGGTGAGGACTTCAGACCCAGCTGCCAGCATCAGTGCAGCTGCATGGACGGCGTGGTGGGCTGCATGCCCCTCTGCCCCCACCGCGTCTCCCTGCCCACCTGGCACTGCGCCCGTCCCCGCCTCGCCCGTCCCCCGGGCCATTGCTGCGAGGAGTGGCTCTGCGATAACGATAATGTCATTGCTGAGGAGCTCCCAGAGGCGTGGCCGGGGGCCCCTTCAGCACCCAGGCCACACCCCGACCCTGCCAGCAACGAGCTCCTGGCGCCTTCGCCCCTGGAATTCAGTGTGGCAGCCCCCATACAAAGTGAGCTGGGCATGAATCCTGTGGGTGGAGATTATGCCTAAAATATTTTTGAATTAATTGGTTGCTTTGGGGCAATACAGTTGATAACATGCTGGTGCCCCCGAGTGTCGGTAAGTGTATGTGTCTGTGCATGTAGGTATAGCCACACCTCCCCATTCATGGCTCTCTCTGCCCTCTTCGCCACAGACCCCCAATCCCATGCCCTGCTCGCCTCTGACTGCTTCCTGCAGATCACCGATTGGTCACCCTGCTCTGCCACCTGCGGGATGGGCATGTCCAGCAGGGTGACCAATGACAACGTGGCATGCCGACTCATCAAAGAGACACGCCTCTGCCAGGTCCGGCTGTGTGACATGGCGCTCACACCGCCCCTTCGGGTGAGAGGCTCTTTTTATAAACATATGGTAACTTCATTTAAAGGTCAGATGTAATATTTATATTTATACTAAGCACACAGCATAGTATTCAAGGACAAAAATACTTCACACTATCCCTCACATTCATTCTGTTCTTCACTTTTATGCTGTCCTTCACTTTCACTCTGCTCTTCACTTTCACACTGTCCCTCACTTTCCCTCTGTTCTTCACTTTCACACTGTCCCTCACTTTCCCTCTGTTCTTCACTTCACTTTCACACTGTCCCTCACTTTCCCTCTGTTCTTCACTTCACTTTCACTCTGTTCTTCACTTTCCCTCTGTTCTTCACTTCACTTTCACTCTGTTCTTCACTTTCCCTCTGTTCTTCACTTCACTTTCACACTGCCCCTCACTTTCACTCTGTTCTTCACTTCACTTTCACTCTGCTCTTCACTTTCACACTGTCCCTCACTTTCCCTCTGTTCTTCACTTCACTTTCACTCTGTTCTTCACTTTCACTCTGCTCTTCACTTTCACACTGCCCCTCACTTTCACTCTGTTCTTCACTTCACTTTCACACTGCCCCTCACTTTCACACTGCCCCTCACTTTCACTCTGTTCTTCACTTCACTTTCACACTCTCCCTCACTTTCACTCCACTCCTCACGTTCACTGTGCCCCTTACTTTCACTTTCACTTTTCATTGACAGTAAAAAAAAATGGTTGAGACGATTTCTGGGAGAATACCTGTCATGTGCATCGTGTCACTCATCACCTCGGCAGGCAGCTGGTTTATCCATGAACATGGGTAGTAAAGAATTAGCCAAGGTTTAATCTAAGCCTGCTGCTCTCACACAGGCGGGGAGGGAGTGTGAGCGGACAGTGAGGCCCCGGAAGCCCCTTCGGCTAACGTTTGCCGGCTGCTCCACCGCGCGGCGGTACCGCCCACGGACCTGCGGCTCCTGTGAGGACGGGCGCTGCTGTGTCCCCTCTGTCACCCGCACCATACGCCTCCACTTCCTCTGCCCTGGCCCCCAGAGTGGGGGTTTCTCGAGAGACGTCATGTGGATTCAGCAGTGTCGCTGCGATGTGGCGTGCCCTGGCCCCGCCCCTTCAGCCTCCCCCAGCCTTCCCAGCGACATTCACACCTTTGATCACTAAGACAGCCACTCTTCCGGAAGGTTCCACAGTGGCTTGGGCTGGAACGGGCCTGGAAAGAATTGGATGTGACCCATCTCCTACCTGGGTTGAAGATTCTGTGTGTAGCTGCCCTCCAGCACTAAAGAGGGCGCCCATCTTTTGTGCTAATGACCCACGTTTCTGCCTTTTATGACATAGGCAATCCTCATATTTCTGGGCTAAAAGTTCAAAAATATGTACATAATAATAATGGCTAAAGTAAAGGGTGCTTCTGTGCTAAGTATATCTATTTAAAGTTTAGGGATTTGTTAATATGTTAATATGCTTGTTCTATGTCTGTGTAATAACATTCAAGAAAATTATAACTGAATTCCATCTGGGAGTAACAGTGAAATTCCAAGCTTTTTCAGTCATTGAATTACACCCCCCACACTCTGAGTTTTCCATTTCCCATAAGGCAGGGCGTCTCCACCACACAATACTTATACCACATACATGTATAAATATACTTGTATATATATTGTATATTTACCTCTGTACATATATTTTGTATATTTATCTCATAATTTCAAATGCTTTGGTTGGAATGAAAAGCAAAATGTGTTTCTGTGGGAATTTTCCTAACTTGTCGTATTTTGTACAGTATTCACCTTTGGTGAAACATTCTTTGTTGTAGTTTGCCTCATTTTTCGAGGGGCCCAAAATATTTATTTATTTTATTATTATTCTTTTGCAAAAAAAAATATTTTTAGGCATGTCTGTGTCAACATTTGTAATGGACAGAAATAGATGGTGTATGCAAACCTTTAGGAGTCTGACTCATTTGTTTCAGCTAAAAACATCCAAACAGACACACAGACACACAGACACACATATTAGTATACTTTTCTAAATGTGGATGTATCATTCATTTCTATGGGAATAACTCTAATCTCATTCAAGACACTCTTAACCCCTACCCAGCCCTAACCTTAACTGTAAGCAACCAAACAAAATACAAGACTATTGGCATTTTTACCATTTTGATTACAATCACAGATCTTTATAAAATTGAGGTTACTCAAATGGGGCCCTGAAAAATGTCCCCAAAATAAGGACGTTTTAGGTTTTACTACACTTTGGAGACAAAGGTGATTTATGCAAACCCACACACACACACACACACACACACACACAACAAGGACAACTACCTTCTGATACTTTTACTACAGTTGTGACCATATTCATCAAGCATGAGGAGTAAAATAGCATTAGCGGAAAGCTGTGCTAACAGCAGACTCGTGTAACCAGATATCACATGCAGATGTCGTCTTCGGTTCTGTGAGTTACTGTTATGTCGATTCCCTCCCTTTTCTGGAGCAGATCCACACCCTATGATGTCACAGTTCTTTAGGTGGTCCCCGAAGCATACTAAAGCCGCTTGACTCTGACGTATATCTCGCAGGATCCCCTAACCAGTTACAAGCTGTCTTTTCCTTTCAGACCTTTTAATACTACTGAAACAATCTATATGAATGTATTATATTGTTGCTGTAACTCATGAAATAAAATTTATAAAACATTATTACAGACATATTCTACATGTGTTTTTCAAAATATTCTAGTAATGAATAGGCGTCCATCTCACCCAACCACACTGGGTCATAGAGAGCCTGGGGTCTATACTCAGCGTTCTCCACTGACCCATCAGACAATCCATTGCAGAAATCAAATTTTACATAAATCAGATTTACCTTCCTATACCATTCTGGATACCTTATAGCAAAAAAGACATAACCCAAAAATATCCTGATAATATCTACCAAAGAATAACTGGAAAGATACATTGTAAATTTACTTGCAGGTCTTTTGTGTTAGTGCACCATAAACTCTCAAAAAAAAAGTATCTCTGATGTTCTTTATGTAAGTCCTGATTTACGTAAATTGGTTTCATGTAAGGGGGGCAGCATGGTGGTGCAGTGGTTAGCACTGTTGCCTCGCACCTCTGGGACCCGGGTTCTGGTCTCCGCCTGGGTCACATGT
>JABFEA020000119.1:20464760-20475046 GCA_019775915.2 Cyphomyrus plagiostoma | reverse complement strand
GTGTGTGTGTGTGTGTGTGTGTGTGTGTGTGTGTGTGTGTGTGTGTGTGTGTGTGTGTGTGTGTGTGTGTGTGTCATTTGGTCCCCGCAATGTAGCTAAAAACACAAACTTTTGTAGTTTGGTTATTTATGGTTAAGGTCAGGGCTGGGTAGGACTTAAGGTTGTCATTGGGATTAGGGTTATGCCCATAGAAATGGAGTCCCCACAAAGGTGTGTGTGTGTGTGTGTCGTCCTTGAATTTTGATGAAACAGGATGGGGGAAGTGATGGTTCCACGACACTATTTCACAGGCTGAAGAATCCAAGTTATTAGATTGCAGCCTGTTGCAAAGGGGTGAAAGACTACCCAGCTGCTTAATGAAAAGGGGAGTGTAAGAGAAGATCAACTGTATCGATCCCAAGGGGAAACTCTTAATTCCAGAAGATGGGCTCCTGTCTGAAATGCTGAAAGGCTAATTTTAGTATTAAATTAAATGGGTAAATAACATCCATCATGATTTAACATCGTTACCTTCTTTGCTCTCAGAAATGCTTACATTTCAGACGGGCTTCTTGAATGCCCCCCCCCCGGCCAAGTTGGGGAATGGTCTCCTGGCTGCCTTTGGTTCATCACCTGTGGCCGCTGTTATATGCAGAGTGCTTCAGGTGCCTTCTGCCACAGGAAACCAAAACGGCATTGGGCCTATAGCAGCACCTTCAGGGTCACCGTGGGGTCATTTACAGCCTTCGACTGGCTCTTAAGTCCTTGGCAAAATCTCGCAAATCATCTTCTATTCTCGCAAGTAAAAGTGAGAGCGAACTCCTCGACGAGGCGTGCCGGACTTCAGTGTGTGTAAATCTTAAAGGGCCACGGCGGCCAATGCGGCATTGCGCTCTGGTATGCTTCTCATTAGTGGCGTTATAAAAGTAGACGACCAGCTGCATGCTAAATCGGTCTCCTTCTGGGTGGAATGAATGTGCTTATTAGGGGTGCAGGACCAGCTAATGCTGTACGGGGGGGGGCCCTGGGATGGTAATTAGCGTGCAGTTGGGCTCTCGATGGGTGAGGTGTGACATCATAGAAGGGAATGTTCTAGTTCAGAATTGCAGTGTTCCTTTAAATTCACACCAGAAAGGTGTTATGTGGGAAACAATATTAGGATGGAGATGGTGCCTAGAGGAGGGAGTGAGGGAAGTGCTGCCTTTATCAGCCTTGAAACGTGGCACTTGGAGACGTCCACCTTGAGGACCCGAAGGTGGACATCTGTGCTCGTGCGTTTCTCTAAAGGGCTTTTCCATTGGCTACAGCACCATTTTATAAAGCAATCGCTCTACTTCTCAAATATCATGGAAGCCACTGCTGTCGTTGTGGATATTTCATCAGAAGTATTTCTCAAAGTTCTGAAAAGCAGTGCACCCCCCCCCCAAAAAAAAGGGAAATTGGGTGTTAAGGAATTTGTGACACTTCCTCTGTTGACCAAGAGCACCATCTAGTGGTGTTGACCCATCCCTATTTTTAAATTTTTTTTTCTTCTCCTTTGTAGGCCTGCGATGGTGCACAGCCGGGTGGAGCCTTCATCCATGGCAGGGGTGGGGGCGAGTTCACCCCCCAGGGGATGCGCAGGCTGTGGGGGCCGCATCGCAGACCGCTTCCTGCTTTTCTCAATGGAGCGCTACTGGCACACTCACTGCCTGAAGTGCTCGTGCTGCCAGGCCCAGCTGGGCGACATCGGCACCACCTGCTACAGCAAGGGTGGTATGGTCCTCTGCCGGGATGACTACATCAGGTGGGCTGGGGGTGTGGCCATGGGTGGGGTGGGTGTGGCTTGGGGCGGGGTTAGGGCAGCCAGGTTCTCTTCCAAGATGACTACATCAGGTGGGCCAGGGGCTCAGGGTGCCATTAATGCTATTGCTCAACATTTCTATGTATGACTTTCGCTACATTCATAAAGAAGTGTGCTCTGTTTGAAAAGGTCTGTTCAGTTACGCATGTCATCCTGACAGTCATACAGCTTGAGAGATGCTTTGTATATCTGGTACCATTTTATTATAGGGTTTAGTAGGGGAGGAATTAATATTCCAACTTCAAAGGCTCATTAAAAAGTTCTGGATAAGAGTAAGGGTTTTGCCAACTGTAAGCTAATGACTGTAATAACTGTAGGCTAGTGCTGAGTTGGTCTAATGGTGAATCCTGTAAAGAGTAGGCTGTCTAATTTCAGTAATCCCTTACTCCATCCCATTACCTTATAGAAACATGAAGCAATGGAAGAGCAGGAATTACATGGATTGGGGGGGTAATACTCCAGGATATTCAAAGCCATAAATGTAGAGGGGGGGAGGCAAGTCACTGCAATCTGTAATCATTGTGTCTATTCTGGGTGTAATGTGCTTTGTCTCAATGTCACAATGGTGCCAGACGTATATTTGTAAACAAATAAATCTGAAACTCAGTCATTCCTGCTCTG
Source organism: Cyphomyrus plagiostoma (assembly GCA_019775915.2). Classification (NCBI taxonomy): domain Eukaryota; kingdom Metazoa; phylum Chordata; class Actinopteri; order Osteoglossiformes; family Mormyridae; genus Cyphomyrus; species Cyphomyrus plagiostoma. The sequence goes on along the minus strand of JABFEA020000119.1, from coordinate 20,472,603 downwards.
TTCTGTTGTGCTGCCTGTGGCCCTCAGCTTCTCTCCTGGGGGGGGGCATGTTTCAGCCTCTGTGCCAGGAGCACATGCGCGACACGGTTAATGGAAAGGGCAGCGTTTTGTTGCAGCGCTGCACCCCACAGACATGGGGGTTTGATGAAAGGACAGGACATTAATTAGGGGGAGCAGAGCTCTTCTCCCAGCATCTCTTATCAAATTACTATTTGGATTAAGATCAGAAATTCATTAGTGAGCAGCCAGAAGCTGGGCAGCAATAGGTGGATGTCGGGGGAGAATGCTTGGATGGCCAAACCCGTCTGGCCTGTGCCAGTCGAAGTGGGCGTCATCATGGGCTCAGCTGCATGTCTTGCCTTTTAAGTCTGTCGGATTTAACACTTCAATATTTCAGGTGGACAGAGGCTGCAAAGTGCAGCAGTTTCTCTGTGTAGCTGAGTGATAAACAAAGCTGACTTCCACATTCTTCCTGGCCTCATCAGGTCACATGACACTCGTGGCTCTGTGGGTTCCTTCTCAAACCCTCAACCGAATATCAAGCCAGTCTGAATGGTCTCCCAGACCTGTAGACCTGCTTTTGGCATCTGCTGCATTTAGCTGTTGGGTATGGTTGCCGATTTGGGTGACTTGGTAGCTGGACATGCTTGCTGGCAGCCAGGGCTCACAGACTGACAGACCTTGTTTCCTGTCATGCCGTCAGGCTATTCGGACACAGTGGGGCTTGCAGCGCCTGTGGGCTATCCATCCCTGCCAGCGAGATGGTGATGAGAGCCCAGGGCAGTGTGTATCACCTCAAGGTGAGTCTGCTACCTTTCCAGCAGGAGGGTGGCGATAGAGAGCCAGGTTTTTTTTTTTTTTTTTGATTTCATTAGATTAGTCTGACATTTCCTTGGGGAATAGTTGGGAAATGAGCTTAAACTGCAAGTTCTCATCCGTTCTAACACTTGGTTTCCCTTTCCCACCTGTCCACCCATTCAGTGCTTCACTTGCGCCACCTGTCGGAACCGGCTGGTACCGGGCGACCGTTTCCACTATGTCAACGGCACCATCTTCTGTGAGCAGGACCGGCCCAGTGGCACGTTGCTCAGCAGTCACCTGACCCCGCTGCCTGACCAGAAGGTAAGGGGGGGGTGCCCTTTTAGCCCCCTTAAGTTACACCTATACAGCTGCATTGTAAATTTCTAAAGTCTGAAGCCCAAAAGTGCATTTGCTGCAGGTATGATGTAGATTCACATGCAGCGTGTAGGACTGTGAGGAAACGTCAGTGGGTTTGGCAGCTGTTGTGACGAATGGCCCTCGTTCTCCCCTCATCCCAGGTCTGCTGAAGTGGCTGGGGGTCATCTCCATACCTGCTCCCCCTTCCTCCTCCATCCAAGCATCCCCTTGCGGTCTGTCGTGTACTTCCACTGTTATACCACTCCCCACCCCCATTGATGTCAACGGTGGAAATATCTCCTTAATATTAAAGGGTATTCAAAACCAGCCACCGTCCACCTGTATACACACACAGGATCCTGACAGACTGGCTGCTCACGGAAAAGATGGACGGCTTCTTGTTGCTCTTGGATGTTTCAGCTGGTACCTTGGCACATGCTCCCTGGAGGTCGTGGGCCCACACCAGCCAGACAATGAAGCAAAGTGCGGTTCCTCTGACCCGCTCTGTGGCTGAAGGTCAGACTACCTTGACATGGGAGACCTTTTTCCTTTATCAAGTAGATGGAACTCTGGAAGAGATGGAAAAGACTGAAAGCCATGAAGGTGGGAGGCTGCATTATCTCTGAGCAGCACATATCAGGAAAGCAATCTGTGCCTCTTAGTCCAGATCTGTCATTTTTGGTGCGAATTTTTGAAGAAATCTGTAGATCAGGTGAGCATATGGGTACTTGCTGAAAGGTTCTTGCTATAACATTAAATACTTGACTTATTTTCATATTATTAATATTAATATTGTTTTAATCTTTTGACTTATTTCATTTTTAAAATTTTAGTTTATTTGAATAGGGATCATTTGAAGGAACATTAAATCGGGGGGTATGAGACTGTACAGTAAGGTGTGAATCGTTTTCTTCTGGATGTTGCTGCCAAGCTGACGGACTTCACAGGCCTTTGTGAAGGATGATGGTAGCGGCCAACTGTACAAGTGTGATCTGTACATATTTTTCTAAAGCCAACGTGTCGGGCTGAATTCTTGTCTGTTCCAGTTTTTTGATTGGAAATTGAAAAATGCTGTGAAACAGTTAAATGGAAAAATAAAATGCTTAACAGACCTATGTAGCGCAGTGTTTTTTTTTTTTTTTATTTCTCCTCTCCCCCTAGTTCTCATTTTGTTTGGGTTTTTATTAACGGGGGGGCAGTACTGCCACCTCGCCCTTCTATGGCTGGGGGCGCGTATCCCACATCCAATCTGTGTCCTGAGACTATGTTCTTCCTGACTCGCACAAGTTTCCTCCCCCTGTGTAAAGAGAAGCATTTGGAGTAATTGTTGATTGTAAATAGCCTGTAGCTTTTTTTTTTTTTTCCCCTTTCCTATGTGCATCTGCCCCAGTATTTGCCCTGCAGTGGACTGGCACTCTTTCTGCACTTTACCCCACCTTGTGTTCTGTGCGGCCAGGGTTTGGCTCCGGGCTGCTCCCTGCCATAACCCTGACCAGCCCTTGATGTGGCTGCAGGCTTTGCAAGGAATTATGCAGAAAGCTTGTGCCTGAGGTCCCCATCTGCTGTACCCTAGAGCAGCGTTTCCCAATCCGGTCCTCAGGGACCCATAGCTGGTCCATGTTTTTGCTCCCTGCCATGTTTTGCTTCTTTCCAGCTCCAGCAAAAATGTGGAGACACTGTGGGTCCCTGAGGACCAGATTGGGAAACGCTACCCTAGAGGTACTTAACCAAAATATCCAGCTATATCCATGCATAAGTCTGAATTTCTGTAAAGCATCCGATAATAATAATGAACCATAAATTACCATGTTTTTCCTTTGGCATGGTCCTAAAATGCTCTTTTTTCAAATTAAATGCTATATAGATCAGCACAAAGCATCCCAATCATCACAGCCGGAGGTGGATATTTCAGGTCTGGAAAGCCAAGATTCAGACCGTGATTTGAGCTCATTGGTCTGGATTTTTACTTTCTGGACCTGAACTAACCACCTTTTTATCAAAACACTTTGCCTGTTTTTTTCAAATTTTGTAAACTTGCCCCATCCCTGTATACCAGTTCCTGTACACTTTGCCCTGCTTATGTGTTTTGTTTGCTATTTACACCCGATACAAGTTTACGGATAGCCGCCCCCGTATAATCACAGAATTTTCAGGCAGGCTTTTTATTCTCCCATATTTACTTGACCTCTCTCATGAATTACTAACCAAATAAAACATTTCAGAAGAGCGCAACATTTGAAAAGAATTTCCAAGCAAACTGTTCCAACAGTCTGTAGTGTAGGAATAAATCAGAACATATCCTGAGAAGGGGCAGCCAGGCTTTAACTCCGTTCAACGTTTGTGGAACCTGTTACTTCCCAACTCTTGGGTTCTGTTATGAATTCAAATTCCACTTTGTTTGGGCAGTAAACTTCAGTTTTTTTCCCCCATACATGAAATCCTAAATATTTCTATCTATAAATACCCAAGTGACATGTTATGCAGGGTCATAACTGCCTTGCTAGCTTTGATTTAAGTGTATTTGGGGGCACCCCAAACCTGAGGTCATCCCATGGTCAAATGAAAAAATTAGATTTGAATGCTGGCCTGAAACTGTTTAGTGAAGGTATTTAACACAATTCATCAAGCACCATCACCATAAAATTGTTGAGATACCCCAGCAATTTGGCTGGGATACCCTTTATTTTCATTTTTTTAAACACACAAATTCTGATGGTCCAGCTAATAGACATCAAGCACAGAGCCTGAACTTTGCTCCTCTTCTCCTCCTCTCCGTTCCTCTCTGGACCCTCCGGATGCACTGAAGGTCAATTGGGCAAAGGAGCGGTGGGAACAGGAGGGATTGTGCGTGGGCTTCTCTTAGAGCCAAAAACCATCCATGCTCCTCTGCCTGGTCACCCTCCAACAGGAGATGACCTTGTTATTTTGTCTCACTTATTTATGAGTCTCCCCTACACAGGACGCCACTGGGTTATGTTCCCACAGCCCAGGCAGATGCTGCTCACCACTATGTTCCCTAGCTACTTTATTTTTTTTTTAAAGGGCAACAATTTCCTGTGATGTGTTTGATCCTGGAAACATGTGACCATGCTTGGAGGTTATGGTACTTTAGAATTTAACATCGTTATCAGTGTCATAATCTTCGTCAATAGCAACAGCTTAGAGTCTGTATTTTTCCAACAAATGAAGTCTATTGTAATGTTTTAGTGACAACGAGGTAGCCGCTGATCCCTTTCCGGAAAGTCCCTGTGCATTTGAGTAAACGCCAAGATGTCATTGATTATTTATTCTACCTTTGGGACTTTAAAAGCATCAGACAAACACATAAATGAATGCAAATGAAAGTAACTGCAATTATCTCACTATCTTCGTTATACAAGGGGGCGAAAAAACGGCAGCACAATCTGCACTCCCCAGCACCACACGTATCTCTTTGCGTTCAAACCAATCAAGGTTCATCTGCATATTACTAATTACTGTAGCTCAACATATTCTGAAGCCAATTAGCAGGTCACATGAATAGTTTCTCCACTGTGAGTTTTTATTTTTTCGCTGGAAAGTTTGCAGGTGTTTAGACTGCGATGCGCCTCATGAAAGTGAAAAGTTAGATTTTTTTTTTCTTTTCTACATTCGCTAATTAATCAAATTAACACATGCAAATTAGCGTAATTGCAGTGAGCTTCCTCACCTCCTGTTGTGTGAAGATGGAGTAAAACAAAGGCATACAGAACAGACGATTGGAAGAGGCGAGGCCAGAGCAGAAGCCGTCCGTCTTCTGCCTGCATCTCCCATCCTGCCAGGGAGATTTTTTTCTAGCTATGAGATTGGGGTAGCGGCCATTGCAGAAGAGTTGCACTGCTTCAGTGGCCTGGCCTCTGAGAAGCCTTGATCTTGGTATCGCTGGTGACTGACTGAAGCGTACGACATAGGGGATAGAGGGGGAGATGGTAGGCATCAAGTGCAGCGGTGGGATCTGGTCATAGGGACATGCATGACACTCACAATACAGTCCCCCCTATGTGTGGCTCAGCGGGTTATACCTGTAACCAGAAGGGTCACTGCTTTGAATCATCCCAGCTGGGCCCCTGAGCAAGGCCCCCATTCCTCACCCCCAACTGCTCCAGACACTAGTTAACCCTGCCCTCCCAAAAAATTGTATATCTCTTTGGATAAATGTGTTTGGTAAATAAATAAAATGTAAATATTCTGAATGTGGGGCAGAGTAAATCATGGTCGATTTGTGGCTCCACATTTCCTAATCTTGTCATTTGACCTTAAATCCTTATTACCAGAAGACAGGCACCAACAAAAGGAGTGGTGAATAAAAGCAGGTCTGATTCAGGTCAGCTGCTGGATTGAGAGCAAATTGAAAACTACCATGTGACCATGGAAGGAGATGTCCAACACACTCTGAATTGTTGCAAAATTTACTATTTAGCTTCAAGTTTGAAATGAAAACGAGATACACAGCAATTAAACAAGACAAACAAACAAAAAACAAAAGCGGCAAAACAAGTGGAAGTTCAACTACAGCAGGCGGGGGGAAAATCTTTCCAATCAGAATGCTTTGAATAATTAAACTGATCAGCTTAATTAGCTCAATTAAGTTAATTTGACCACGGAACATGGCCATATGGCGAGAGGAAACAAAAGAGGGGAGAACTAATTAAAAGTAAAATAATGAGGATTTTAATTAACTAGTTCCCCAGACGTCAGCAAGCAGGGATCTGAAGCTGTAATTAAAAACTGCTGTAATGCTGGCAACAATTCTTTGCTGTTTTTAATAACTGCGAGGGCTCCATCCATCTAATTAAATCTGTAAATGAATTAGCAACACTGAGAGTCGCTGGCTGGCTTTACACCCCTCCCACGCCCCCCATCCCACCCACACCTCCCAATTAACCGTACACACAGAAACACACACACATACACACAAACGCACGCACATATACCCCCTCCCTCCGACATGGCCACCTACCTCATGGGCATCCTACCCTGCAACAAGACAGTGAATGGACAGTGCCCCCTAGAGGTTGTGGCTGGAATTTGTGAAGGGCTGGAGAGGGCTGGAGGTGGTTGGCACAGGGCAAGTGTTTGCTAGAAAAGGCCCCTATGCACTCGCCGTCCAGCCCCCTTCCCTGCTTCCCTCAGAAAAGGGACTCTGAGGCTTGCGGTGAATTCTCACCCCCCCCGCAAACAATCAGTGGGGCATCCCCTTTAGCTTCCCATTCAATGAAGCCAACCCCATTCTGGCAAAAGCCAAAGCCAAATCAAACCTGAAAGCCAGGTGTGGCATCCCCAGCTTCTAAAACCAGGAGATGAACAAAACACATTTAAATGTGTTGGGGGGGGGGGTTTATTAATTTTGCTTTCTCTCAAAAATCTAAACCAGTACACACACACACACACACACACACACACACACACACACACACACACGCACGCGCTGCTTTTCCAGGCTGAGTATCTCACACACTTCCAGTGCCTGTGACAGATAATCCCGAAACTCTTCCCAGATTCACAGTTGGCCTTTGTGCTCCAGATTGCCGTGCAGATGCTACGCTAACGGCGTTGCATGCCTGATTTGGGAGGGAAACTCGCCGAGTCTTAACTATACCCCTCAGAAAAAAAAAACACGTCCGTCGCATGTCTTGCACGTTGGATGCCAGATAACACCACCAGAGCCTGTTCATGGCGGGAGTGGGGGGAGTTCCACTTAGCTCTGTCGATGATCGGGGAATTCTCATTATCAAGTCTACCCACAGCCAAAGCAGCTTTAGAACAGTTGTGTGAGTTACGCGCCCTCACATCGACGCACTGTGAGCGGATTAGCTAATTTCTGTCGGTGCCACTGTGCCACCGTGGGGGCTGTTTATTTATGGGTGATGAACTGCTGGTGACTTCATGGGATCGCCCCCACCCCCTCCCTCTGGTGGCTAACAGATGGGGCAGGTATGCGTCCAGTGTGAAGACTTCACTTTGGGAGTTTTTTTTTTATAAACAAAGCTCTTACCATAGAATAGGGGTTAAATTTCTGATTAATCTCGCTCTGACTCTCTAATGCAGAGTTCGGAGGGGGTGTTAATGTGCCACGTGATTCCTTGGCTTCTGCAGCTCACATTGTGGAGGTCGGGCTCGGCTGCTGGCTGAGGAGAAGCTCAGTCTCTGACTGATTCTTTTCGGGGGCGAACTCAGACAATAGTAGGATAGCGAAGAGCAGCTGCTCTTGTCTGTTATGAACTGCTTCGCATTACTTACCCACATATGACCAGCACATTTACTCGTACAATTAATTACTTCTCTCTGTTCTCAGTAATGTTAGCATGCTGGGGGTGGTCAAGTTCACCTTGAGCCCCCAAAGGTTTTTTTTGCCTGTTTGGAGTTTTTAATTCCTCTTCTCTGTTGTATTCTGGCTTTCTTTCTTTCCATTAATATAAATAATACATTGCTATAAACCCTAGTCAGGCATCTTGGGGCAACTCTGATGCTATGAAAGGCCCTATATAAAAATACAGTGGTACCTCGGTTCTCAAACTCATTATAACTCAAATTTCTTAAAAGTTGAACAAACCAGTTTGACCTAGAACTTGATCTAAATATCAGAAGTGGAACCATGAACGCTGACCTAATATAAATTGTACGCGCCAGGAAATGAGTCATACTACAATGCAATTCTTACTTGAAT
>JABFEA020000119.1:20436000-20447435 GCA_019775915.2 Cyphomyrus plagiostoma | reverse complement strand
CTCCCACACAGGGCACTACAGCTGTAACCTTGAGCAGTAAGTGGGCTTCGCGGAGCAGCTTAAATGTGGATAATGAGATCAGGGAAGCTACATGGTTCGCAAACGATCGTCGGAAGCCGGTATGCTATGTTACAGCTGTCGTTTACACTGATCACACTCTTTTCCAAGAGTCAGTGCTCTGAGTACCTTTTGTTACGAAGCAGACAGATTTTGCTCTTGTGACGTGCTCTCCATCCACCGTCACCAGTACAGAGCACAGGTTACCAGCTCAATTAACAGCTCTTCTTCTTTGCTGCCTATTTGCTGCCTGTAAATGATCCATGAAATTGAACCGGATGCCCTTGTCTCTTTAATTAATGAAATCCGTGCTGCCTCGGAGACCTGCCCTTGGTGCAATTATATGTGTTTTCAGCCGATACTGGGTTTAAGTTCTTAGTTTAATTAAGGTTTCTCTTGTTCCTCAGGATCTGGTAATGCAAACTTACAAATGTAAGATCACGGTCTATGCAACTATATGCAGCTAGAGGACCACATTGGGTGTAATAATTCTAAATAAGAATGAAACCATAAAGCAACAGCATTACGTAGAGAGGAGATCTTTCAACATCTTCCCAAACGTTATCTGTCAAAATCTTCACACACCAGCTGTTTACATTCAGGATATGATGACTGATCTGGGGATTGTTAATCATATCACTAAAATAAGCCTTGCCTTCACACATTTAAAAAACACCCCACAATGTAAATCACGTGGGTTAATGCGGAAAGTGCTCGGTTGCCATGGCGATTGTTACTTCTTTGGCGTTAAAACTCATTAAACTGCCATTTCGCTTCAGTTTACTTTCTCATACACTGGGGCTTGTCAATAACTTACATTTGAATATTTCCACCCCCTACTGACCATTATATGGAAAGCCTATTGAGAATTCCAGTCTGGGTTCTTACATCTGAGTCTATAAAATATCCAAAAACAAAGTCTCATTTTTCTAAAAATAGCACTACACCTAAACATGATCACCACTTCAATTTTAAGTATACATTTTTCATCTTAATTCAGTGGCATGTCTGTTTCACATATCAAACAATGAATCCAATGTAGGCCAATCCAGGATCAATCACAGGCATACATTTAAAGCCTCCAGGCCTTTTGGAGGGACATTTGCCAATCAAAAACATCTATTCACTCTTTCAGCAACAACCTTCCAAATGTCACTAACCTATGGAATTGTTTTTCAGGATATAATGATTCACTTGCTCCATTCTTCTAAACATCTCCCACAAAGCCTTACATTAATACAACACGTGAATGGGACAAAGTAAAATAAAATGGAAAGACCATTGCAGTACAGAATAGAACTCAATGACCTCTCCTTCTTACCAACAGAAGCACAGGGACAAATCAAACCTTAGTATTATGGCGCCACCCGATGGACAATAATAGGTGGTTTAACTGAAGCCGCCAGATGAAATATTGATATAATAAAATATTGGTGAAAAAATAATGTAAGTAGGTTGAACTCCAGGTAAAATGTGTACTTGTCAGTGGTTTTGTTTAGTAGTCAGTAATGACACATAAGTTAAAAGATTATTTTAGTTCGAATTCATAACTGATTCTACAATTCAGCAAATAGAGAGGACTAATGACAACAACCAGAAACAGCTGATCACATGGGGATCCCACATGAGGTTAACGAGGACACGTGGGACACGGAAGGAGCGGACGATCGGGGTAGGACAGGGGTAATGTTTGCATAAGATCTTTATCGTTTTGGAAGCCATTAAGAAAAAAATGCTCTTCTTGTTTTATCCTGTTGATTTTGTTTAAATGCTAAAAAAAAAAAAAAATTAGGTGTAATTTTGGGGGGCCGGGAACCAATTAATTTGTCGTCCATTATTTCTAATGGGAAAAATTCGGTCAGAATACAAACTTTTTAGGATTGGATCCGCAGTCCGGAACGGATTAAGTTCGATAACCAAGGTACCACTGTACTTTCTTTGCCACGGAAACTCAGGAGACACCTCCCCCCATCTTGCTCTCTGTAGGTAAGAGCAAGCAGACTGCAAAGATCTCTATCAATACATCCATCTTTTGTCACCTTTTGACTTCCTAGGCAGGGAACAACCCAGGATAGAACAAAAAAACCAATATCAGGGACAGACTCACACAAGCACACCTACAGACATTTGTACTGTAGGGGGAAACCAGAGTACCCAAAAAAAAAAAAAAAAAAAAAACTCAGAGAACACCTAATTCTCCATACACACAGAACCCAGGAGACTCAAACCCAGATCACATTATTAATCATGTGCGGTTGGAAAATTACTACGTAGTATTTCAGTATTTTTACCATCTACCACTAGATGGCAGACATACTCCATTCAGTCAGCTGGGACAGACACCATTCATCCCGTTTTGTGAGACACTAGTCTTATTTTGTTCATTCATCATCGACGAAATACTAGATTGAACTCACATGACTTTATGGCGGCAAACATTTCAATTTCAGCATCCACAAACTACTCATCACTGAATGAAGAGAATGTAACAGCTGTGCAAAAGAAGGTTAAGAACTTTTCCCAGGAAGAAAAAGGCATTAGCCATAGCCTACTCATCCAAGAGGATAAGGAGGCAAGGGAATTTAGGGCACTTGTCCTTAAAAAGTGTGTACAAGAAGTTAACCAGTGACATGAACTTTCTGTCATGAAGCGATAGAATCCAGGACCCAATACCTCATTCCTGCACAACCTCATCCATTACAAGTAAATGCTTTTATATTCAAAGGAAGAACTATGAGCAGTATGAAAGACTCAAGCCCAGCTGCCAGTTTGTCATGGCTGATTATAATCAAACAAAACAAAATCACTACACAGTAACCAATTATGGATTAATTCACAGACAACTGATTTTATTAAACTTTTTGAAAGATACAAGGTTGACAGCATATAAAGAACAAATAAATTGAAAGAAAAAAACCCCAACACTCAAAAGCCAGATTCCTTCATGCCAGCTCCTCCTCGCCCTCCTCCTCAAACTCCCCTTCCTCCTCAGCAGTGGCATCCTGATACTGCTGATACTCAGATACCAGGTCATTCATGTTACTCTCTGCCTCAGTGAACTCCATCTCATCCATTCCCTCACCGGTGTACCAGTGCAAGAAGGCTTTGCGCCGGAACATGGCGGTGAACTGCTCGGAGATGCGCTTGAAGAGCTCCTGGATGGCCGTGCTGTTGCCGATGAAGGTGGCGGCCATCTTGAGGCCGCGGGGTGGGATGTCACAGACAGCCGTCTTCACGTTATTGGGGATCCACTCCACAAAGTAGCTGCTGTTCTTGTTCTGCACATTCAGCATCTGCTCATCCACCTCCTTCATGGACATGCGTCCACGGAAGACAGCGGCCACCGTCAGGTAGCGGCCGTGACGTGGGTCACAGGCCGCCATCATGTTCTTGGCATCGAACATCTGCTGGGTGAGCTCAGGTACGGTGAGGGCACGGTACTGCTGGCTCCCCCTGCTGGTGAGGGGCGCAAATCCAGGCATGAAGAAATGCAAACGCGGGAATGGGACCATATTGACAGCAAGCTTCCGCAAGTCAGCGTTCAGCTGGCCAGGGAAACGCAGGCAGGTGGTGACGCCACTCATGGTGGCCGACACCAGGTGGTTGAGATCCCCATAGGTGGGTGTGGTCAGCTTCAGTGTGCGGAAGCAGATGTCGTAGAGCGCCTCGTTGTCGATGCAGTAGGTCTCGTCAGTGTTCTCCACTAGCTGGTGCACGGACAGAGTGGCGTTGTAGGGCTCAACGACGGTGTCCGACACTTTGGGGGAGGGAACCACGCTGAAGGTATTCATGATGCGGTCGGGGTACTCCTCACGGATCTTGCTGATCAGCAACGTTCCCATGCCAGAACCTGTGCCCCCACCCAGGGAGTGGGTGAGCTGGAAGCCCTGGAGACAATCACAGCTCTCTGCCTCCTTCCTCACCACATCCAGAACTGAATCCACCAGCTCTGCGCCTTCAGTGTAGTGACCCTTGGCCCAGTTGTTCCCAGCACCACTCTGGCCTGTTAAGCAGCAAGTACAGGATAACTTAACGGTGTTAAACTTCTCTCATGCATGCACACAGACGCCAAGAGACTTAGCATGTGGCATATTTGTAACTCAGACTAGGGGTGGGCAACTAAAATCATCATGGTATTTCACTTCTTGGATGGTCAGCCAACCATCTTCTGAAACCGATAAAGCCCAGCCGGGGTCACCGGAGCCAATCCTGGGAATAGGCGCAGGCGGGAACCAACCCAGGGCAGTCACCAACACTCCATGCAGAACGGACCTGGGACTGAACCCAAGACTTGCTGAGAGGTAGCAGCACCAACCACTGCGCCACCCTACTTCTTTGATGGTGACGGTATATTATATCAAGGTATCACTTCTAAGTTCTGATAATATTTTAAGTACATGGAATGTATAATTTTCCAGTTGGGAGACATGGAATGTCTATTAATGACATTTACTTTGCAAAAAGCCTGAAAATCTTGATATTAACTTTCATGTGCACCAACAAAACTGAACCAGTTTTAAATAACTGATTGATCCTTTTTTTGGAAGAAGAATCTCCTCTTCTGTTGATGCCTTGGGTGGTAGACATTCCACTCATGTCTTTTATTCCTGTTTCCCAAACTAACTATTAGCCTATATCAAGCTTAAGAGGCTACAATTAGCACAAAGTCACCATGCGGTAATTGGGCAGATGTACCTTTTACCATGCACTTTGTATGATGACATTGGTAAATATAACTTTAATCCGCTACTGTATATATGTAATGTGCATAATTATTGAAAAGTTGTATAATTGTGCATTTTGTTAATTTTTATCAATACCTGATAGTAGTCTCCTCCAACTTTTGTGTAAATGTACTAGTGCTGGACTCCACTGTCCCCCCACCACCACCGCGATTCCATATCGAGGCGCACAACCACGCCGATAAGGACTATGGTACCGGTGTACCGCCCACCCATAACTGAGGCCGCGTTCTACTCACCGAAGACGAAGTTGTCAGGTCTGAATACCTGCCCAAAGGGTCCGGACCGAACAGAATCCATTGTGCCCGGTTCCAGATCCACAAGGACGGCACGGGGGACATACTTCCCCCCTGAAAATAAGGGCAGGCCATGGGTAATACAGACAGGCAAAGTAATGCCAGAAATCCCCCTCCACATGCCCCCGTAAAGAGCAGCGATGCGGCGGCCACTCACCGGTGGCCTCGTTGTAATACACATTGATCCTCTCCAGCTGGAGATCGCTGTCGCCGTGGTAAGTGCCGGTGGGATCTATGCCATGCTCATCGCTGATCACCTCCCAAAACTGCGAACACAAAATAGCCACTTCATTAGTCCAACACAACAGCGAAACGATCCGGGCTCATCCCGGCTAAAGGGCGAAGCGGCGCTCTGGTCGCCATGACAGCCAGCAACAAGCGGCTGAGCAGCCCAGTACACAGAAGTCACCAAACTGTTCGGTGAAATTAAAGCGCTTTAACAAGCGTCCGAACTAGTGCTTTACAAGTACCCTACTTACGCGAGCAGACTCGCCAACAATGAAGGAAACGGCTGTACGACCAATAAACAATTAACTTTAAGTCTTAACTTTCTGTAATTAGGTTGAAACCCGATTAATGGCGATAAAACTCATATTATTCAACTGTTTTCGCGGGCTTTATCGACAAACCTTGGCTCCAATTTGGTTTCCACACTGACCAGCCTGAAGATGGACAATCTCCCTCATTTTCAACAGAAAACGAAATTAAACTTTAAACGCGCGTTAAACAGACCGTAAGCTCAGCCACAAACTCGTTCCCAGCGAAACGAATGCACTTCTATAACGGACTATACACAGGGGCTTATATATCGGTCTCGTGAGATTGCCGTTGACAACGACTAAATGTAACTGGTTCTTCATTCTGTCAGTCACACAGCTTCAAATATCATTGGCTACGCACACTGCCTGTTCTGGACACTCCACACTGGAGTTGAAAGAATTGACAGGGATCGTGATGCTATTGGTGTTGCCTCGGCAGCGCCAGTAGACAACATTGGCAGAGACACAAAACGTTCACCGGCATTCCTGAAACCTTATACGCACGCTAAATTACAGTGCTACATGCAAACACCAGTGGTGACTTCTTTACAACGCAATTCACACAATTGTTGCCTGGCGTTACGCAGTTGCCTAGAAATACTCGTATTGTCCTGTCGGGACTTGCCTGCTCCAAACCGCTTGAACGTAGTTAGGATCATCATAATGAAAGAAAGTCCACTTTCGTTGGGCTACCCTGAGTATATTATGACTTGGCTACATTTTGTTAATGATGGTTACTATGACTGGATACACGACAAAGTACCATGAATAAATAGCTTGTCACATTTGCCATTCCAAATGAGTATTTATTAGTTATTATCTACATTCATATATACACAATTGTCGTTTTTATAATTTTTGTGTATTAGCACGCTGTGGTTTTGTAGAGCATATAGCGCGATACTTTAAGATCTTTTTCTTTTTTTGGGGTGGGGCTTCAACCACGTAGTTTTACTGGTCTCTGTATAGTAAAGTGATGTTATAAAAGCTATTAAGTTTCACCCCTTATTGTGTTACCTAGGATTTTTCACGAAGAAAGAAAACATACGTAATTTTTAAAATTTCTTTTTGCCAATTTTTCATTGTTTGTGAACAGTTTCCGCTGAGCTCTAAAAACAACAAATCCAAAATGTCACTTTATGAAATTATGCGGACATTAGCAGCGTTTTAGCGGCATGCGTTTCATCTGCGTCTTTTACAGTAGTATAAGTCTGACAGGGACCTACACAGTCACCTGATAAAGACTCAACCGAGCAGCGTCGTTGCCAAGCTGTTTGTTCCCCTGGCGATCGCTGGTTTGTAAGGGGCGGGGACGTGGCATGGTTACGCCATATGCACCGATGAAAGCACACATTCCGTTCAATAAATATGATGCTTATTGCCAAATTTTGGATTTTATGTGTAAATATGTGGAAATTAATAATGTGTGTGTTTTTATTCTAAACGTCAGTCTAGCAGCAGGCAGGAGAGTCCACGGTAATGCGTTCATACCCTGAAATATGGCTCCCACTTTACACTGAATTTACAAACATGTTTTTTAAAAAATATGATTTAATGTTATTTTCTTTTTAAATATAGTGCCTTTTGCAGTGGTAATTATAGTAATGAAGGAGCAGGTGCCCTGATGGTGGATGGAAATCACCATGTTTGGTCTCCCATGATGACCAGCACTTATTGCATGTGACAGGCTAGACGTCCTTTGTAAAATTAATTATTAATTCTATGACAGAAGTTTATTTTAAGTAAGTACATTATCCTTCAAGTACAGGACATATTGCTCATGCTATGAAACCCGGAAATCTGAAAGCACCTCATCTATTGTTCTGGGCCCAGTATTCCCTGACATGTTCACACACAGTGAACATATCATGGATATGATGGCACTGTGGCAGCTGCAAAGTAATATCAAGAAAGTTTGTAAATGTGGAAATAGAGATGTTTGTGAAGTATGAGGCATATTGTAGTGACCATGATGCTAACTGCTTCTGCAGCCGACTGAGC
The DNA here is from genome assembly GCA_019775915.2 of Cyphomyrus plagiostoma. Taxonomy (NCBI): domain Eukaryota; kingdom Metazoa; phylum Chordata; class Actinopteri; order Osteoglossiformes; family Mormyridae; genus Cyphomyrus; species Cyphomyrus plagiostoma. The sequence continues at coordinate 20,439,800 of JABFEA020000119.1, read as the reverse complement.
TCCCTGCAATGTTACAGGTATGAATATAATAAGTAACCATGAGCTTGTCACTGACAAATTCCAGTACTGAGTGACATGCACTGGCCTGGTCACCATCATTTCCACGTGCCACCTGCCACTTCACTTAGACACTATCTGGTGGACCAGAGTCTCATTATGTGAAGTTTTAATGGAGATGCTAACTGCACTGAATCTCCAAGCACGGACTGACAAAGGGAATTTGCATGTGCCTCCGAGATGATCTCCGATTTCATCGTGTAAAAGGAAAGGCACACATGCACAGCCAGGGACACAGCAGCCCACTCTCAGTGAGACACAGATCGCGCCTCTCAGAGCGAAAGAGTGTCTGGAATTACATGGGGATTCCCATCTTTTAATGGTTCCCACACACTTGTGCTGCCTGATCTTCTGGCATTTTTGCCTGTTTGTTTTACGGCGAAGGTTTAACAAGAAGGGAATTTCACTACTGCACTGTAAAGGGAATGGAAACCACACTGGAGAGTTTTAAGCACATAGAATGTTCCTCCGTATCCAGAATGTCCCTCCCCCAGTTTCATTTGATCTCCAGGGAGAGGCCTCCCTTCCTTTGTCTCTTACAGGAATTCTGAATTGGGGGGGTGTAGCGTTTCCTCATTAATGCTGCGAGGGACAATGGGACAGTGTGGCTGGATAGTAGACAGAGGCCTCCAGCACCAGTAATACCTTAATGACTATTTTGTTGCTTTGCCATTTTAATCTAATGTGATTTATAATTTTAGCCATTTATTCTTCTGGATGTTCTTGCTGTAGGCACTGGGTTAAGTACCTGTTAAAATATGACTTCACCAGCATTTCACCACTGCCTACATTACCCATAATCCACCCTGTTTGCCTCATCACATTTCATCACTGTATCCATCCCCCATGCTGGCTGTCCCCATGGATGGGGGATCAGTGCTGATGGGTCGGGCTCTGTGTGTGAACCAGCCTGACACAGCGGCAGATGGGAAAAAAACTCTTTCAAAAGCTGAGCCCAGGAGAGTTGGGGGAGGGGGTGCAAGTGTGCGACAGAGGCCACATCAGCTGGACACTGATCAGGGGCATGATTAAATTGAGGGAGAGATGGGGGAGTGGGGCTGGCAGGTATTTCAGTGCACAATGCCCTAATTTAGCGATGTCATCATGTTACATACCTGATATTATTGCACCATTAAAACTAATGTCATTCTCAGCCTGGACATGAAATTAACATGAGGATGTTTAACAGATCATATATTCGGCAAAGACAGTCATGCTTCTTTTTAATTAATTGATACACAATAATAGTTATATAATATAAAACAGTGGCAAAGTTCTTTCTTTAAAAAGGTTAAATCATCCTTCCATGCTTGCCCTCTGCAGGGTCGTGGGGGTCCAGAGCTTATCCTGCAGGCTATGGCTGCAGGGCAGGGGCTAATCCAGGAGGGCTGTGAGGGAATAATTCTATAAGGCTGTAACTAAATCGAAACAAGAACGTACTGGCGCTGGCAGGGGTGGGTGATTTCATCGAGACCGATAGAGGGGGCAGACAGACAACGTAAGCGGCCCTTACTTATCTTTAGCCTTCCATAAGGACAAGTACTAACCGAATAACTAGTGCAATCGTCGAGCATGTGGTTGCCACGTAGATGGATGGTACCGAGAGAGGGGGGAGATGCCCAAAAGGGTTATAAGAGGGACAGAGCCGATACATATGATCGAGCCTCTTCCTGTACATGCTGAATGTATGTCAGACAGATGCTCCCAGCTTGAAACCTGTTAGAGAATAAACCCATGACATGCAACTACTCCTCGTCTCAGCTGTCAATCTCTTCTCATCAATGGACCCGGTGGAGTACAACTCTAACAGGTGCCAACCCATCACAGGGCACACATACCAATCACACACACAGTCACACCAAGATTAAATAAAAACAGTAAAAATCATTGTTAGCAGTAAAATGGAGCCAGTTTGTCAGGACCATCAGAAAACTCATGTTTCTATCTGCTTGAGTGTCACAGAGAAGCAGCAACTGATACGAGTGGCACCGCCAAATTTAGGCACACATGGGTGGAAAGTAGGCCAGTGGAGTAGCCCCCCCTCCCAACCCCCACCAAGAATGGCTGGGAAAAGGGCCCAGGGTGGTATTTTCTAAGGCTATGTGGCAATGGGGGGGGCAGGGTTAGAGTGCAGTGTTAGCTGGAGGCCAGTTTGATGAGCAGCTACAGAAAGGCACAGATGCAAATGACATTTCAGAAGCAGGTCTGGCTCTAATTCCTGAATTGTGTATTGATTTTGGGCTTGATGAGACAAATCCCCAACTGTCCTGGGCCATGTATGAAGGACGGGATGGACACTAATCCCACTGGGCTTGTGCCTTTATAACCCTGCTCTCCATATCCACAGCTGACTTTTTTGGGGGTTGGGTATAAAGTACACCACTGAAAAAAAACACCCAGTCTCAGATGAAGCAGTTATATTTCCTAAGAGCGTACTCAAGAGCAAATTCCGCGCCTCGGTTTACTGTCACATGTCATGAAAACAAGAAGGCCACATCATACTGTCTGAAGTTATTCTGGTCTTGTTCCGGATGATAGTTTACATCTCACTGGCCAAAAATTGCTCATATAGATTTTGGCTCTTGGCCTTTTATTCTCTGAAAGAATTTCAATGTTAAGCAAAATGATCTGCTTGAGAGTATTTCACAAAAAGAGTGATTTTTAAGAACGTCATGCACAGACTTAGAACCAGTCCGGCAGGCCACTTGACATTTTTTTGCAGCAGGCTGAGGGAATAACAGTCGAGGTATTGCTCCCTCTGGTTCAAACAGTCAGCCTGTCCAATGGACGTGTGTCGTTTAAAATGGGAACCAATCAGAAAGATGTGGCAGCCTGATCTTGCACTAGGGGCCCCTGGAGGGGTTAATGGGTGACAGAAGGGCAGCCCCTTCTCATAAGCCTCTGTGGTCACTACCAGCTGTTGCAGCCCTCCATGGCCAGCAGGATTGCTGCGTTAGTCACTGGACATCAGAGAGAGAGAGAGAGAGAGAGAGAGAGAGACAGAGAGAGAGAGCATTACATCTGCTCATACCAGACTTTTAGATGCATCGTTCAATGATAAATTATATTTTTTTAGCTAATAAACTATCTGAATAATAATGCCTATTCACAGCCACAAGTACCAGATAAATCTCAAAAGTTTAATAAAAATGCACAATTAATAGTGTTTCTTTATTTGATTTGATTTGATTTGTTCCTACTTCACATTAGAACTGGATCAATCCCCCGCGGTCTAGTTACACAATAAACATAGTGACTTTTTAAATACATGAAATAAAACAGTAATGGTACAGAAAATGAAATGTATGATCACAGCTGAAGGTCAACGAGTACAACAGGAAACTAACTGAAGTTTTAGCTCCCGGAACTTTTTCATAATGGTGACAGTCAAACAGATAACGAGCCCTATTCACAATTTCTCTTTCAAAAAGGCAAATGAGCGAATGATAACCATTTGATAACTCTGAAATACATGCCCCCTTTGGTATAATAAAGCAAACCGTGTACTCAACTTTATATATCATAATTGCGATGCAAATACTCCTGCGGTCAGATGGGAAAATATTTGCACTCTGTTCGCTGGAAACTCACGCGTTTTTCTGATAGAAGTTACCTAGCGCCCATTAAACAATTACTCATTGCTGCCACCCACTGGCGGAATAGCGGGAAAAATGTACTGGGGGCGAAACGTTAACTGATTGAAGAAATAATCGGTAAAGAAGCATTTCGAGACTAAAAGGAAT
>JABFEA020000119.1:20399143-20413915 GCA_019775915.2 Cyphomyrus plagiostoma | reverse complement strand
CAAACTCCACACACATGAGACCAGAACCCGGGTCCCAGAGGTGTGAGGCAACAGTGCTAACCACTGCACCACCATGCAGCATATATCTTATGTAATATTTTGCAAGCAGAATCATATTATTCAGACAAAAAAAAATCTTACCATCCATTAAAATAATTTAAGAGAATTTACATTCATAAAATAAATGTTCCAAAGATTCAGAGTGATCTTCACAAAAAGTGCAATCATTCAGATTCAACTTAAATCTGCTGTTCTGAAACTTGTTGCAGGGGTACACATCATTTATATTCTTATAGCCTTATAGTGTACCCCTGTGACCTTATAGGTAAAACTGGGAAACCCATACATCTCTATCTTATTTTCTTAATCATCTTTTCTTTTGTAAACAACATCTCCATAATTATTATTTTAACTGGGCAAAGAAAACATTCTGCAGAAAATTTAAGCACAAGTTTGCTATTGGTACAATTTTTATCTGTAAAATCAAACCCATTCATTTTTAAGGTAACAAATGATATGTGGGTGATTGCAACAGAACACTTTGGGTCAGTTGCAACAACCTAGAGGGTTAAAACTGACTATAAAACGAAGATAATTTGATCTGTAATTTAGGCGTTTTAAAATAACATTTTAATTGATAGTCAATACCACCAACTGTGTCAAATATTTTCCAGGGAAGCTTAAACCAAGCAGACTGTCCATTACCCGCTTAATATTGACGCTGCCATTCATTATATAGGTCAGGTACGTTTGAACCACATTCAGAGAGAATAAACTCTAATCTCCATTTCTAATCTAATGGTATTTCTCCAAATAAAATAATAGTTTTATTAATTGTCTGTAGTGTTTTGACACAAATAATGAGTATGCGAAATACACAAAATTTGACAGCAGTTCTGATTCATGCAGAAAATTCGTCCAAAAAATGTGGCCAATTATTTAAAACTTTATTTTTTTAATGCCTTCCACAATTAACCGTTCTCTTGCCGGAACGTGTTCTATTGCTATACCTAAATACTTAACTTCCTTTTTAATTGGAATATTATACAGAATTAAACGTTCTGAATGATTTTGAACTGGCAGAAGTTCGCACTTCTCTGAATCGAAATGCAATTCCGCTTCAGTTAAAAACCGACAACAATTTCAAGGCTCAAAACCATATTATCGATACCATACAGTGAGTAGGACAAACTGCCCGCTCACTGCAGGTAGTCCACCTGCACACGTGCGGAGAGCATACCATCGTCGCATTTGTTCTCCGTCATCTGAAAAGTTAGTGACGTCAGCGGAAAGTCAGCGTGAGCCAATAGCGAGGCGAGTTGTGTGCCGGTCGCGTGGGGGGAACGCGACCAAATTTGGCCTGTTCCTGTGAGCCGCACAACCCGAGGATGGCGCGCCCGTCCCGCGTTTGGGAGCGTGTGCTCGCAGCGCTTCTCAGTCGTCGAAGCTGGGCAACTTTAACTGCGGCGCGCACTTCGAGCACCAAGACAGCAAGGCTCCCCAGGATGGAATACCAGGTGGGGGATCTCTGCGGATAAAACCTCATGTTGGCCAGTAAAATATATTCGATATTATTCTGAACTTGAATCTTTATCTAAAATTTCTGTCACGTAAGGAATACGACGCTTTCCGAGGAAATTACAGCATGCATAGCTAACAAGATGGACATATTTACACTTTTGGACTTTTGAGTTTTGAAGACGACAGCCAGTTGCAACTGCTGAGTAGTATTACATCAGCTTACCAGATGTGGACTGAAATTCTGATAGGTGTCGCATCGTTAAATGTGTGACTGATGTGCTGTAAAATGGCTGTGTCTGTACGAGGTGTAATTCTAGTTATTTCCAAATCCTGGGCGTAATGGATTAGATTGCACAAGTTGGTTAGTTATTGACGCAATCCATCTCTTGTTTTCGGTCCACGTGTTTGACAGGTAGGCTTTTCTTCTGTCGCCTTTGGGCGTCATATGTATTAAATTGTTGGCAACTGAACTGTTAAATGTGTAATATATTTTAATCCAAGTTCCAGTTCAGTAAATATTAGAGCGCGTGAAGTACGTAATGAAGCGCAGTTTTTAACGCGTTTCTGAGTTGGTATCAGTTGTAACCAAATGCGTTCACACCTCGCAGGACGCCGTGTGCGCGCTGAATACGCTGCAGACCAACGCCAGTGCTCTGGAGCAAGTGCGGCGCGAGCGCGGACACCCTCAGCTTCAGCTGCAGGCCATGAGGGGCTTCCTCAAGCGCTCGGGCTTGGAGGTAACACCCTCCACTGTCACTGTGCCATCCAACACCCCAAACAAGCCAATGTTGTTCTGCATTTGTTGAATTGGGTCAGCTGCCAATTATGCATGAACTTTTCATAATTGTCTTTAATGAATGATCAAACTGTAGAATTAATGTTCATGTGGCAGGTATATTTTATATATTTTTATCAAGCTTACCTGTACAGTAAGACCCTGTTAAAGGTAATATTTGATACTTTTGGTGTGATTCTGGGGATACTGTGAGGAGTGTGGCGACTGTGAACTAGGTTTAAAAAGAATCCAGTAGTTTACATAACATTTCCATAGTTATCATGAACCCAAGTCAAAAGGGCTACAGTGACACAAAATAGCAGGATCCCCCAGGATCACGGTGCAACATACAACAGCAGGTGACCTGGGGGAAGGCGTTCACCGTACCTGCAGTACGAAATACAGGACCGCATGAAACAGGGGGCTCAGTCATGAGTGGGGTGTTACTACAAAGTGAGCTTTACATACCCAGATTTAACTGTAGAGCTGAGTTATCTAACCTCATCAATGTGAAACGGTGCTACGATGATGGTTATCAACTCCGTAAGTTAACTTTTAACCTGCAACAGGCAAGGAGCCGTAAAGGGACCAACACCTAATATTGATATTGGGTTAAAAACACTTCATTTCATCTGAATCACATAGAAAAGAAAATCAGAGGTATAACCCATTCTAACAGTTTAGTCAAAGGCTGTTTTTTGGTGATTGGGTGGGACTTGTGTCTGATTTAAGCCAAAAGTCTGCACAAAGACCTGCTTTGAGCGAGTTATGCATGTGGTGTAAATTACCTTGCCAGTACACCCTGTTTAAAGACCAGGCTATGATTCATAGTATGTAAAACTCGGAGTAACCTCGCTAAGCCAACAAACCTGCTTTGCAGTACTCCTCTCTGGACACAAGAGTTTATATACAGTGAGCGGTGTGTATGCTTTTAAATACTCATCACATGGGAAGAATGGGCATCCTGCCTACGTTATAACTGTGCCTCGTGCCTTATCCATCCTGCCATCCTCACTCTGACTTGGCTCTGCCCTGCAGGTGGAGGAGCTGGACAGCCTGAACATCATCCACGTTACTGGCACAAAGGGCAAGGTGCGTGTGGGGGGCTCAGTCACGCCACGTCATATTTGCTAAGCAAAGCTGCGCGTATTCTTACACAGTCCTGTCTACGTTCCTTTTCAGGGATCCACATGTGCATTCACTGAACGCATTCTTAGGAATTATGGCTTCCGCACTGGATTCTACAGGTAAAATGTTTAGGAACTGGAATTCAGGGCAGTTTCCTTTTGGTAAATCCTCCCCTCAGCTTTTAAGTCCTATATTCTCTGTAGAATATGACTGTTTAGATGAGCTGCATGGATTTGACCTACGCAATCTAGATTGTACCCAGTAGGGCAGCGCTTCCCAACTCGGTCCTCCGGGACCCACAGACAGCCCACATCGTTAGTCTCACCCAGCTCTCTGCCGGATGGTGGACTGCCTTACCTTCCCCGAGGCCCAGACTGGGAAATGCTGTTATAGGACGAGAAAAGCCTTCTTAAAGGCATCTATGTTGATGTCTCTTGTTGTGTCCAGAAACTTACATATGGGATATGAACAAGATCTAGCTCACACATGAGGTAGAGACGGCCGTTTGTTCTCCAACCTCCTGCCCTGTGGCCTCGCGCTACAACGGTAGCAAAAGAATTTCACTGTGTTCGTTGAAACACGTGACAATAAAAAAGTGAAACCAGACTCTTGCAAAGAACACCCCTTCTCCGCTCGTTAATCCTGAAATTTGCCCCTGTAGTTCCCCACACCTGGTGCAGGTCCGGGAGAGGATTCGGATTAACGGCCAGCCAATCAGCAAAGAGCTCTTCACCAAGTACTTCTGGCAGGTGTTTGGGAGGCTGGACGAGACAAAGGTAGGCTTGGCGACGGTGCCCATCACTCGCGTGGCTCCCGCTGATGGTCCCGTTATGACTGTGCCTCCTCTTGCACCCCCACCCAGGATGCCCACGGGGGGAGTATGCCAGCCTACTTCCGATTCCTCACCATCTTAGCCTTCCACGTCTTCTTGCAGGAGAAAGTGAGTCTCCCAGTCTCTCTCTATCAGCCTGCACATTTGGCAGTGATTCAAAGGAGCTACTTACAGGCACTGTGAGCGGCCCCTCCTGCATCATCTCCCCTAGTCCTGCCACTCCTCTCCCCATGTCTGTGTGAGATCCTCGGGGAGGCACTGCCATGGATCGCACTGAATTATGTATGCTTTTGTGCGTTTGTCTGTGGACGTGTGTATATTACATTGTGGGGACCAGATGTGGCCACAGTGCAATAAAAGTTATTTTGACCTTTTGGGGACATCTTACTGGTCTCCACAAGGGGCACCTCAGTTACACAAACATCTGTGTATGCAATCAAAAAAGCCATAAGTATTTTGTTTGATTACATATGGTTACGGTTGGGTCGGGGTTGAGGGTGTCATAGATGTGATTAGGGTTTTGCCCATAGAAATGGATGTAAAGTCCCCGCAGAAATATAGATGCATAATCTGTGTGTGCCTGCTGACATGCCTACCTGCGTGTATGTAATTATGGGCCTAACACTGTCACGCAGGTGGATCTAGCCGTGATCGAGGTTGGCATCGGAGGTGCCTATGATTGTACAAACATTATCAGGTAGGAGCAACAGGCACTAACTCTAACAAAATGTGTTACTTTCAGACCTACACGCTATTTGTTTTTGGACAGTGTGTAGTGTGTAAAGTGCCCCCCTCGCCACCCCCATGGGTCTTGTACCCATTCCTCTCACACAGTGCTTCCTGGCACAGAGACGCCGACTGTCACCGTCTCTGTTGCTCTCTCTCTGTATTTTTAATAACTGCATACGAGCCTTGTTACCCTTTGGCCACAGCATGGTAAACATCAGACCATTATCATGCCAATATTGGCACCATGCCCGCCTGTGACATGGTGACTGCAGGATCTCCTGCAACTTTCCTAGAGACGCGTCTGTGCAGACCTTAGACTTTGGACTTCTGACTTTAAATAGTGTTGTAATGGTGGGCAGAGTGCTTTGGAGAGTCACTGCCTGCGGTTTAGTGGGGTAATGGTTACGTTTGTCTGTGTCTGTGCACCCTGACAGGATGCCATGGGTGTGTGGAGTCTCATCCTTGGGAATCGATCACACGAGCATCCTGGGAGACACCATTGAGAAGATAGCCTGGCAGAAAGGTGGAATCTTTAAGGTGAACCAGCTATGTGTCTGTGGGGAGGGAATTCTGGGGGTTTTGGGTTTGTGGGGAGGGAATGCAGCCCTAAACAGCTAGTCCCCCCCCCCCCCACAGCCAGGTGTCCCAGCATTCACAGTGAAGCAGCCTGATGGGCCCATGGCTGTACTACAGGACAGGGCCATGGAAATTGGGGTGAGTGACACCCCCGTCACAGCTGACAGGCTGCCAAGGGTATGTCCGTCTTTCTCACTGAGCTTTCACGTTGACGGCTGTGCGTCTCCCCGGCCCTCTTTCCCTCCCTCTCGTCAGTGCTCGCTCAGCGTGTGCCCGGACCTGGAGGAGTACCAGCCAGAGGTGGGCCCCCTGCGCCTGGGCTTGGCAGGCAGGCATCAGCGTTCCAACGCCTCCCTCGCCCTCCAGCTCAGCCAGTGCTGGCTACAGCAGCGCTGCCAGTCGGGTCTGTGTCTCTCTGTGTGTGGCGGCCACTTCCGCCTCCCTGGCATACTGCTAAAGATGACCTTTAATCTCCCAGGTCGCCTGCAGCCCTCACCTCCTGTAGAGAACGGCAGCATCCCTCAGGCTTCGTCTTTCCAGCCCAGCACCTTCATGGTCAAGGGTCAGTATGGGGATGGTGTTGCTGGTGATGAGGGTATTACTATATATGGCACTAAGCTGTATGGCATGAGGTGCCACTAGGTGACGCTGTAATCATGAATACACGAAGGCATGCAGTGATTTGGTGCCGCTGTATACTTGAATGTGTGACATGATACTTTAATTTGCTATCACCCTCTGCAGGGCTGGAGGACACGGAGTGGCCTGGCCGCACACAGACCCTGCAGCATGGCCCGCTGACTTACTTCCTGGATGGGGCTCACACCACGCGCAGCATCCTGGCCTGCGTAGACTGGTTCCGTGAGGCCGCCGCCCAGCGGGAGCGTGCTGCCGGGTCAGTGAGCTGGGCGTGTCCCTGGGGGCACCAGAACCAGGCACCAGTCTGCTTTCTGTACTCAGGGAGGCCTAAGAGCTGCTCTTACCCTCCTTGTCTTTCTGCTTCTGTCCACCAGGGGGCCCGTTATCAGGGTGTTGCTGTTCAACACCTCAGGAGAACGGGACTCGGGCGCCCTGCTCAAAATTCTCGTGGTGAGTGAAGCTGGACGTGGTCACGGTCATGTTAGGGTCCTGATGAACCAGCTTCCCTCAGAAATCCCTGCTGCTGGGAGCTTTGCTTGAAAGGCTTTCTTAGACTTCATATGTCCTCTGTAGAGAAGCTGATGCGTGCATATCTGCGTGCTTGCAGTGCACCTCTGGTTTACACGTATCTGTGTTTCTGCTTCCTCAGTCGTGCCACTTCGATCTCGCGGTGTTCTGTCCCAACATCACGGAGGCTGCTGCATCCAGCAGTGCAGGTGACTGATTCTGTACGGAACTAAACACTGTTTGAGGTTTGTTGTTTTGTTTGTTTGTGTCAGTGTGTTAAATCTTGTTACAGACCAGCAGAATTTCAATGTGACACTGGAAGGCATGCTGACCCGTTGCCTCGACAACCAGAGAAGCTGGAGGAGTCTTTTGAGGCAGGATACCAGGCCGGATACAGAGTTTCTCATTCCCGGAGGGCTCCCCCTAGTGGTGGAGAGGAAGATAGCATCCGCCTTGGTGTTCCCCTGCATCCTCAGTGCCCTCCGGTGGATCGCTCAGGGCAGGGACCCTGTGCTGGTCAGCTCCAGCCAGCCAACCTCCATGATGCCGGCCAATGCAGCGGAGAAGGCGGGATCTCTGCGCGAGGCGGCTGCTGTCCATGTACTCATTACTGGCAGTCTGCACTTGGTGGGCGGGGCTTTGAAGCACCTGGATCCCTCCTCCGCTGCCTAGCAGTAGTTCCCCAAGCTCCGCCTCCCCCACTGAGGTCTTGAGCATGGGTGTGACCCGTGGCCTGTGTTTACTCCATCTTCTGTCTCACCGAGTGCCTTAAAGTACAACAGACTGGGTTTCAGGCCCAGCTTTTATACTTGAAGTGATCATTGTTTACAAACACTAAGGAGATGTGGTCCTCCTGGTTCTTCTGCGTCTGTTAATGTATATAAGAAGTATACATGTGCTTAATGTTGTTTTTCCTCACCAGGGAGCAGGGGGAGAGACTGTAATAGCTGGCGGTTCAAATTGTAGATGCAGTGACCTGTAATATTGAGATACAGGTTGAGTGGGTTTTCACTGGTTATTTGAAATGGAAGGTCAATGCTGAAGGTGTGCTTTACTTCTGATTAAAGTATTTTGGACAGAAATAATGTAATACCACAAAAGGCCCTCTGGAGGACCTGCTCAATAGCATAAACCTACCAGAACTTTTCTGTTATCTTTACCACCAGTGCCTGAAAAAAAATCCTGATTTGCTTTTATTCTGTTATTCCTTTATACTGTCCTGTATATCTTGTGATTGTGCCTAGCTGGACACAGGAAGCAGCATTAAAAGATTCAATTAATTTTCTAAAGTGCCCTTCCTAATAATGTTGAGAGCACTTTACATACACACATACAGCTGTGAAGCACACTATGAATCAGAAAATACCAAATGGGGGCAGTAGAGCACAATAATAAAAACCTCTTGTTCCAATTATCCAGCTGCATCTACTGCAGTTGTCGGCCTTCCTGGCTGTGGCTTGCTGTCACCCTGAGCAAATCCTGAAGACTAAGGCTTTATTTTACAGTCTGTTATATATTGAAGGCACTGGGATGGCCGGAGGGAAGCAGGGGAGAGCAAATGCCAGGGACATAGGGACTGGCAAGAAAGGTTAAATATCTTGGTGTTATTTCATTAGCTGCTTTGTAATTTATTTTGACATCATGGTATATTTGGTGTCCAGTATTGGTGACATACCAATTTACTGTGTTTAGCATCATTTTATCTATTTACATATCCTCTGTCTTTGTACCAAATAGAGTAGCCAAACTCAATCTAACATGCAGCTTCCTTGTTTTAATGGTGGTCCTTGAGTTTGAAGTGGGACTGCAGGCCACAGTCGGGCTGCTCTGGTCCTCGGAGAACTGCTGCTATTGTGATTTTACATGTTTCTTGACTGGAAGAAAACTGGCAGGTGTGAGCTTGTCATCCACCTATGCAATGTCGTCTTAAATGAGATCTGAACCTCGATTGGACATTGTTTGGTATATAATGCAAAATGCATTCAAGTAGTTGAAAATCACATGATTTGATGGCAAGCTGAGGATTCTTCTAAAGGAATCACTGATTCTTTAAACTCCTGCATTTCTCAATCTTTTCCAATAGTGGCTACATTTAGTGAATAGACAGCAGACTTTACGACTGACAATTTTGACTTTCATTAAACGAGAAGTTTGTTTTCTCAGTTGGCTTCTGTACCACACATATATGCTATTATTTAATGACTTGCTTGCTTTTCAAACCTGTAAATCTATGTGCAACTTGCTAATGCTAAATGTTCTAACATTTTAACTGTTTAACATTTGAAATGATCCCCTCCCCCATACACACATTTCATATTTATTATTATTAGCAACAGCAGCACTTACGTCTTGTGATCAATTGTTGTCGTGAAAATTTTATTTTTAAATTAATGTGCTGGGGATATAAAGAATTATTTGACTAAATATGATTAACTCTGATTAAGTTGCCTTGAAAAATGTGGTGACCATTTTAGATTCACTTTGTATACCTGCTGCAATATTGTTTCCATGTGCTGGTGGTGTGTGTCTCAGAAGGCTAGGCCACCATTCATGGGAATGAAAGATTCCATGCTCAAATGCCAGGGTTGGTAGGATGATTTTACTGTGGGGCCCTTCAATGGTTATAGGAACTGCCTGCCCCTACTGTCTCAAAAATATATGTTGCATTGGATAAAAACTACTGCAAAATAAACCATAATATAAATCCTCACTTTCTAATGGTGATCATTCTTAATTGCAAAATCTTAGAGTGTAGGTTTGGTTTCAACATTTTGATAGGGACCAAATCAGCACCGAACCCTGCGCACTTCTAAACAGATTTACTGCCACAAAGATACTGCCACAATATTGCAGGGACATGTCCTTATCGTGCATGCCTTTCGCCTAATAATATCATGCAAGCTTTTATTTTCTACCAGATAATGGCGAAAATCCTTAACGTCCCTTCAGTGTTGTACTACATTTACACTATCCTAGTCATTCGTAATGCAGAAGATGATCAAAATACTCTTCGCCGGACAAAAGACTTTACGTCTTATGACACTGGATAACCGCTGCGATAATCACTGCTACGCCCTTACAGGGGGTGCCTTTATGAGTATGCGCAATGCGTTGAGTAACCATAAAGAACACCAAATCCCAGCATGCGCCGTAAAATAAGTATCCGGCAAACAAACAGGGATGCAGCGGGACAAAACCGGAAGCTCCGGCGGCGCTGAAAAGTATGAATATTTCGCAGATATAACGTTTTCTGTGTGTACGCGAGTTGTGTTATGGCTTATTGATTCTGTTCTGGTGCCTTTGATGAATCAAGAGAGGACGAGTGACTTGCGCCTGTCGTTATACGGTGGGTGTGAGGTAGCCGAGCTCTCGTAAAACGTGTTTCTTTTTCTTTCCTTCCAGGCCTGACCGGGAGACTGCCATTATGTCCAAGTATTACGACGGAGTGGAGTTCCCTTTCTGCGATGAGTTTTCCAAATATGAAAAGCTGGCGAAGATCGGCCAGGGCACCTTTGGGTAAGGGGCAGTTTGAGAACTGACGTTAGTGAATGTTAAATAGCTTAGGCTTATCATAAGCAGCCTTACTCGGGGTTTGATCGGGAACGCCAGCTAGCCGAATTGCAAGGATAGACAGTCACTATCCGTTTGTCTTGGCATTTAAAAGCGATATTTTTTAAGAAGAGCGAATGGATATCTATAGTGGGCCTTATTATAGCCGTTTGTTGCGTCGGGAAGGCCGATGTATATAATGTATGCGGATCTTTTTTGTCCCATAGTGAGGTATTTAAAGCCAAACATAGGCAGACCGGGAAAAAGGTGGCTTTGAAAAAAGTCCTGATGGAGAACGAGAAAGAAGGGGTGAGTGATGATGAATTTTTGATTATGGATTTTTTTTTAAATCTATTTATCTGGACCCCCCCCCCCCCATATAATCTCTTTAGCCTTCGAACATGCTTGATATTGTAATCTATTGTTGTTGACAGTGTTCAGTTTGCGCCCCCCCATACCTTCATGGGTTTTTATAACACCGTTTGTACTGCTCTTTGTCCAGTTTCCCATCACCGCGCTGAGAGAGATAAAGATACTGCAGCTTCTCAAACACGAGAATGTCGTCAACCTCATTGAGATCTGCAGGACCAAAGGTGAGTCCGTGCATTGTCCGGAAAAGTTATGCTGTCTCCGTGTATCGCTGTTACCCGTACCCTCACACGGGCTCCCTCGCCCCCCAGCCACCCAGTTCAATCGGTACAAGGGCAGCATCTACTTGGTGTTCGACTTTTGCGAGCATGACCTGGCGGGGCTGCTGAGCAACGCCAACGTCAAGTTCACCTTGGCTGAGATCAAGAAGGTCATGCAGATGCTTCTCAACGGACTGTATTACATCCACAGGAACAAGGTTGGGAACTGTCCATACAAAAAAAATCTTTATTTAAAATGATATCTGACCACACACACTTATGGGGTTCTGCTCTGGAGTGAAGAAGAAAGATATTTTTTTCATTGTTAATCTGAAACCACGAGTTGCTGTCTAGAAGTCATAGGTGGCATCACATTGTTTTATATCACCAATGGGCCTTTTTCATACCAGCCCTTTTTACAAGAAGTAGTATGGCAAGCACCTATAAGCCATGATATCTCAGCAATGACTCAAAAACCAAAGACCAATTTTTCTGGAGATGTTCATGACATTATAAGCTAGCTTTAGTAAAAAATATATATAAATCAGGTCCTTCAGATCTGTAATTGATTTGTAATTTTGGGGAATGCATAGTGTAGAGCTAGAAAAGAGAACCATTTCTGTTAACTTATGTTATGGGAGATACAACCAGTCAAAGACATCCCCCCCCCCCTCATAAATTCCAAATCAGTCAGCTTAAATCTCCCGTAACATTGATATAGTAAATGGAGTGCTTTGTGTTTTATGGACATGTCCACCACGGCTCCCTTGCTCTGCTCCCTCAGATCCTGCACCGTGACATGAAAGCTGCCAACGTGCTGATCACACGTGACGGGGTGCTGAAGCTGGCCGATTTCGGCCTGGCGCGAGCCTTCAGCCTGGCCAAGAACAGCCAAGGCAATCGCTACACCAACCGCGTGGTCACGCTCTGGTACCGCCCCCCGGAGCTGCTGCTGGGTAAGTGGCGCCGGGTGCCCCTTCCTGCATTTTGTCTTTGCCTGGATTGTGCCCAGCTTCATGGGCACCACTGCAGGTGGTTGTCCTTTACTACCCAGCTTGCTCTCAACTACATATGTGTTTATGTTGTGGATAGCAAGATGGGGTAGCCAAAAAGAGAATCAGTAAAGTGTCACTTTTAATTTTATCCTAGCAAAGTATGATATAAAGTATTTTAAGGTTGAAATGTGTTCTGTGACTTGTGAATGTCTAAAAAGCAGTTGAGACAGTTTGCAGTGGCATAGGAACTGGGCAGGGAGGGGGAGTGGTGGATGTGCAGTCCTCCAATATTTAATTTGCCGTCACCCCCTCACCCACAGACCTTTTGCATTTGTGCCCTTTACAAATAACTAAAAATGTCAAGTCTTTCCTATGGCATCATTAATGACACTGAACACTGTTCCTGAAACACCAGTAACTATCATTAAGTAAATGGTCTGTTCATTTCCTTCCACCTGTATCGTTCTCTCCATCAGGGGAACGAGACTATGGCCCCCCCATCGACCTGTGGGGTGGCGGCTGTATCATGGCTGAGATGTGGACACGCAGCCCCATCATGCAGGGCAACACGGAGCAGCACCAGCTCACGCTCATCAGCCAGCTGTGTGGCTCCATCACTGCAGAGGTCCTACTAAAGCCCCCCTGTTTGTTGCATGCTACTTACTGCTTTGCATTACATAGCAAGTAGTATTTAAACCCTTTAAAGGTGTGGGTGGTTTTCCTGATATATAGGGTTTAAGTGCTGACTGCGGGAGTCCTCAGTACCTTTGCCTCAGTGGGCTCCGTGTGTTCAAGGTTTCTGTCATGTTATTGTGCTGCTCAGTTGGGTCGAAGGTGTAGCTGTGTGTGTTTTAGAATCATAGAGGCATTTTGGAATCGATACAAATCAATATTCATGATGTGTTTGTTGTTGGAAATACAGGTTTACGATTTACCGGGTTGTACCATTTTCCTCGTAGGTCTGGCCAGGCGTGGACAAAAAATACGAACTGTACCAAAAAATGGAATTGCCTAAAGGGCAGAAAAGAAAGGTGAAGGAGAGATTAAAGGCCTATGTGAAGGACCCCTACGCACTTGACCTCATCGATAAGCTGCTCGTTCTTGACCCCGCTCAGCGCACAGACAGCGATGACGCCCTCAACCACGACTTCTTCTGGACCGATCCCATGCCCTCCGACCTGAAGAACATGCTCTCCACTCACAACACATCCATGTTTGAATACCTAGCTCCGCCCCGGAGGCGGGGCCACATGCCCCAGCAGCCAGCCAATCAGAACCGCAACCCTGCCACCACCAGTCAGCCTGAGTTTGATCGGGTTTTTTGATTGGGCAGTCTCCTAGCAAACTCAATTTGAATGGAAGCATAAATGTGGGTATCTGTCAGATAGAGGACGGTTCTACAGAACTATCAGGTGGCAGTTCTTGCAGGTGACACTGAAGCAGTCAGTTTGGTGTGTCTTGTGTTCCCCAAATCGTACCCACCTGGGCCCGTTTAGTGTTTAGGGGCATCATTGGCACGAACTGTGAAGCATCATTCAAGTGGCAGTGTTCTGTCATGACCTTTGTGATCCAGTGACAGCCCCGTGCTAGGCGTGGAGACGAAGCATCTCAATGGAAGGGATTGTCGAGCGTCTGGTCGAAGAGAAAGAAAACCAAGCCGGCTGGTTGTTATGGCCGGCCTGGTAGAAGTCAGCCCTTGTTGATCTGAGATTTCCATCTCCTGGTTTTTTGTGAAAACCAATACCCTTTGTTACCAACCCTGGGTGCTTTTACACATAATTTCTTTTTTTTTTTTACATTTTAAAATGTGTACAAACTGTAGTTGGAGACCATTTGACATTGACTGTGCGTTCGATGATCGCCTGCTGTGAAGCAGGGGAAGCTCGGCTGTCCATGTGTGAAAAAAGAACTCTTTTGAAATGGAAGATGGATTCCAGCCTGCAAATAAAATATGCAAAAAGAAGCTTGAGGAGAATTGCATCGTGTGCGTGTGTGTGGCAAGAGGTAAATACAGGTTGCAACAAATCTATATCAGCCAAACCAACAGTAGGTTATTGTGGCTAAATGTCACTTGTGAGTTTAATAATTATACAATTTAAATCCACGTATCTAGATGGTTTAAAGCTAATGTATTTAAGAATATCGAACTGACTAAACATCTAGGAGGCTGACCTATGGGTTCCCTTGAATCCAGTTCTTGGAGTCATTTCAGCCTCATTTGCTGCAGGTTTAAGGGCCCGGTAATCCCATACTGCCATCGGCCCAGTCCGAGTGGCACCATCCGATAAACTGAGGTAATCCCACTATCCCACCGCTTGAGCCTGCAAAGTGGTAACAGATGGATGTCTTCACCCACCGGTTTCAAGGTGTTAGTATTGCTTACCAGTTATGTATTTATAATGGTGTTAATGCTTTGTCCTGTAAAGTATGTTCTGTCTTTTTCGACTTGGATGTTCGCAAATGAATCATGTTAATTGGTGTAATGCCCGCTGCTGGCCCTTTCAATGTTTTTACTTTGAGTTTGTGTTTGAGGGAGTGAGCGTCTGCAGGGTTAATCACCTGGATGTATCTGTGTGATCAGCGCATATCAGGTGTCCCGAACCTTTTTGACTACATGGACGAGACAGTAGTATTGACGTAGACGAGACACAAAAGTATGTGTATAGGAACATTCTCTTCACTGACCGTGGATTTTTTTTCAGCAGCCCAGGTGAAAAAGTTTGCTAATGTTGTTTTTTTCTTCATTTTCTCATTCATCTTTTCTCTCACTAGCAAGTTCGCTTTTCATTTAAAAATGATCGCGGACCTTGCAGGTTAAGATAAGATAATCCTTTATTAGTCCCACAAGTGGGAAATTCTCATTGTCACGGCAGAAAGTGGACAGTACAAAAT
>JABFEA020000119.1:20335287-20346533 GCA_019775915.2 Cyphomyrus plagiostoma | reverse complement strand
AGCCAAGCTTCATCAAACGCCTCAGCCAGCAGTGACATTGAGGTCCATGGGGCTCTTCTGAATGTGGAGCTGCATGACCAGAGCAGCCATGTTGAAGTTGGTAGTAACGTCCATAATCTCAGTGCTGAGCTTCCTGAAGACGTTCCACCTGAGGCTTTGAATGCTGTAGCCTCTTCAGTAGTGATGGCCCCTCAGTCACCTGGTGGCTCCACAGGAAGTCGTCCTGAGAACGGCTCTACTCCAGTGCCTGCCATCAAGGGCCCTGTTTAGCTGTTGTGGCTCTATTCTGTCTGAGTACTTTCATTCCATTGATGCCTGCTATTAAACTACCTTGTCCTGAATATCCCCCTGTGTGTGAAATGGTGACTGTTCTTCAATGGCTTAACTACTGGCATGGAATGACTCTGGTAAAATGATGTTCTCCCTTAATACTATTCCCAGAAGCCTCCTGATGAGTCACCACTCAACCTGTGGTACTTGATATAGTGTCTGGCCTGTGCTGCTTGGAAGGCCTTCCCATTGCAAGAACAGCTGAGTAACTATGTTCCTGGTATATTGTGACAAGTTTACATGTCTGTATGTAACTCTCTAAAGAACTAGATCATGTCAGTGTCATACCCAGATGCTCTGAGCTCTCCACTAGCGTGGAGGTGCTATTGGCAAATGAATAGGTTGGGCTGATTGGAGATGGCTGGGAGGCAGTGACTGAATGGATTTAAAGGCTGCACAGTGAGTGCTCATGGTAACAGGAGTATGCAGAATGGTGTCACTGCTCTCTTTCTGGTTTGCTTCTGACCTGAGCATCTTGTGTGTTCAGTCCCAGGCTCCTCTATTGTCTGGCCTTCACGGAGGGGGTGGGGTACACCACTTCTGCCACCCTGCCCCGTGGCTGAAGTGTTCATAAGCGGAGTTTGATTTACCAGTTGAATCAATCTGGCCTCTGACACTGCTCGCTCTCGTCAGTGACCAGAACCTGTATATTGCGTTTAAGTTCCTGATATGCTGCTTGATTCTTGCAGTACATGAGCCATTCAGTTATGGGTTTTCAGTGCCCAGGTATACAGGAGTGGCAGAAGGTAAAGGCTCTAAACTCAGTGGTGACACTAAGGTCATGATAAATGGTTCCAGAATGGGGGAAAAAGTCTGACTCATTTTTGTTGAAGTCTTTTTAAGATTGACTTTATTATAATGACAAATCATACGGGAGGAGAAACTCTACTGTTGGTTGGAATGGGCTAGAGAGGTCAGACCAAGGGCCAGTCAACATGTTTGAACCTATAGCAGCTGCAAAAACCTGGGTGGTACCTAACCAAAGACTCCCCATCACAAATGGCATGACTAAAGACACACACCGTTGGAAGCTGGTGGCTGACTGATTCTTAAAAGTGGCCACTTAGACACCACCCTGAGACACTCTTAATCCCGGTTGTACCTACAGCTAAGGCACCATCAGGGTGCTCCTCTGATTATGCTGACTTCAGATTTCTCTTTAATTCCAGGGTCTCTTGCTAGTGCTGCTCTCTGATTCACCACGACCCTTCACAGTTTAACCGTAACTTTTACAATGAGAACCAACAGTGTAAGATGGAGGGAAAGAAACGGATGAGGCCATTTTAGAAGTAGCACTATGTACCAGGCAAAAATCTGAAACAGGTTTCCATTAAAATTTCATGAGAGGATACACAGAGAAATCTCTCCATTTTCAAGCTGTCACCTGTCATCTATTTAGATCTGTACTATGTTTGTCAGCTGTCGGCCTTACTCAGTTTGTGGATCTTGACTATGTGTGGTTAGATGATGTTCTGATGTTTTCCATGACCAGCATGGAGTTGGATCACTTTGAAGGTTTTTCGTGAAGACCATTGCTGTTTCGCTTCAGAACCACTAGCCAACCACAGTCAAAGCTGTAGCAAAAAAATACTATTTAAATAAACATACCTTAATGTACGAAAATAAATAGGAACGATATGTCACAAACTGCTTAAGTATGTTGCACTCATCTACAATAGGGAGGCTTTTTTATGGAGATACCTGCAGGAGAGGCTGAAGGCTTCATAGAGAGATTTCGCTGCTATGGTTTGGTCACATGACAGACCGCATTGTGCCACTTCATGGAATTTGTCACATGTCACGCCATAAGTACTCCTGCTCACTACTTCCTGTGTAGCCACACAACAGCCAGCTCTGTGGTTCCGGCAGCCTTTCACACAGCCAGAAGCAGAAAAAGCGCTTTGTCGAAAGCTAACAAATAGCCCACATTAAGAGCTGTTTCCCATTGCCTCTCCATCCCTGGCAGGTCCTCCAAAGCCATCCCACTCTCTGCGAAAGCCTGCAACTCATCTTTCTCCAACATCAGAAAATTACGGTCTGAAGGGCAGTGTTTAAATACATTTAAATAGACTGATTGCCAATATATGTGGTTTAAGGCACTCCTTGTAAAAGCAATATGACCTTAAAACAGTATTCCTCTCTAAAGTGCTGAGACATGCAGCTGTACAGTTTGCCTTTCATGAGCACATCAGCTGAATACACAGCAGGACCTGGAGCATCAACCAACGTAGCTGTAAAATGAAAACAACCCTCAATGCTGCACCCCTGACAGCATCCTACCTCACTACAGGTATATTGTTTGCCATTATGCAGACTAAAGGGTTCTTAGACCATCAGAGGGCACCGTTTCGCCTGAAAAGGGTAAACGTCACCCGCCCCCAAACCCCGCCCCTGCCCAAAGTAAGCTTGGAGTAATTAAGGGCGCTCATCCGCAGCGCGTTTCCTGGCGAACAGGTGGTTGGGGTCTCTGTTCTTTGGGCTGGGCTGAATCTTGAAGGTGGGCGGGTCCAGAGGCCAGCGGCTACTCATGCCGCGATCCTCCACTTTGTTCTGGGAGGAGTCGGGGGGGGACAGAGGGCTACTCTGTAACAGCTTGAAGAGCATGGCCACCTCAGGGCCCAGCCTGGATGCCATGCTGTCTCTCACCAGGCCTACGGTCTCCTGGTCACACTCCAGAAGGCTCTGCAGCAGTGTGCTGTAATGCCTGTGGGGGTGGCCAGGGTTGGGGGGGGGGAGAGGGGGTACAAGGTCATGCAGGAAAAGGTCTGGGCACACTGGTTATGTGGGAATGAAGCGGGCAGGAATTATGGGAGGCAAAATTTAAGGCAAATCTGCATAGGCAATGAGAAGGAAGGAATTGAGAAGGTGTGATGGATCAGTGACATTAGGCCCAAAGGCACAAGGAACATCCATATCCTCCTGAGACCCCACCCATTTATTTATGTCCATTGTAGTGGACATTTTATTTTTCACTGATGTAAGGAAACATATTTATTCCTGTTGTACGCTAAAGAAGACATGCTGTGAAATTAAACATAAAAATAAATTAGAAAACATTCTATAACATTCACATAAGATGTCTTATTTCCTCCAAAGACAAACGACCCTACAATTGAAGGACACTTTTTTCCCTGGGTCTCAGGAGGATATGAGATGGATTATTAGCAGCTTCTCTGTAGAGACTGGGGTCCGGGAGTGTGCTGGGGGAACCATACCTGTTGGGGAAGTGACTGGGGAGCTGAGCCACCTCCCCTATGGCCTCTGGGTTGGCACGCGCCACACCGCAGAGGTTCAGGTTAGTGTAGCACTCTGCCTGCACCTCCGCCACCATAGACTGGAAGGTGGAACAGCGGCGCACTGTCGGGAAACCCTTGATGCCACTGGCCATACAGCGGAGGCTCTCCTTCACAAAGGTCTTTCCCTGCAACAGTGGCAGGAACAACTGGATTATTTCTCCTCCATTACCATGTACCTCTAGCTATGGTTTAGCTCCCTTGCCTGGAATTCTGGGAGATATTCAAATTTAGGTGCAAACAGGCCAATAGGACTGGTTTAAAAGGCAGCACAGCTGAGCAGACCTTTGTCATATTGCACATGTTTAACTGCACAACCTTCACATGCTTATAACAATAACTCATTGTCATAAGTAGCAGTTGAAGTATACAGTCTATTTTGCTGAAAGCTGGGTCCAAACCCCCCTTCAGGTCTTAGGGTGGGGGGGTTCCTCATACCTGAGTGTCGAATTTCGCTGCACTGTACAGGAAGGACTTGCAGATGTCGTGCATGCCGTCTGTATCGCAGGTGGAGTTCTCCAGGCAGGCGAAGGCACTGCAGCCAACCTGCAGGGCACTGCCCAGGCAGCGAGCCACATCCGCTGGGCAGATGGGTGAAGACAGGGGGCGCAGTGGTTAAGGACAAGTACCTGTCAAGCCCCTGAGCCGCTTACCTTAAATTCACCCTTGTGTATCCAACCATATGAATCAGAAACTGATGAATAATATAATCGTTTTACCGTCTTTATTTATTTATTTTTGCATTTTATATTATTCAGTATCGTCAAACACCAGGCAGCTGTGATACCACCTTATGCGCAAAACGATATAATACAAATTATATAAGGGTATAATAAAATTATTGTACACATTTTTAACATTTTCAAGTTTATATTATGCCGGTATTATTATGTATCCATTTTTAGCATAAACTCTGATATTCAAGTCTTTCGATCAAAAAATATCTACCAGGTTTCAGTGTACGCGTAGTAGCTTAGCCACGACTGCAGCATTATTAGCGCGTATAGCACTGCACGTAAGTTAGATCACACACCACACGTTTGGCGCACACCTGTCATCTATGTGCAACATAAAGCAGCAAATGCACAAGCATTACAGGTATACAAGGGGCCAGATCACTTACAGAGGCTGTTGGCGGAGAAGCGGACTCTCCTAGCAGAAGGTTCCCCCTGATCTACCTCAAAGGCAGATGCGGCCAGGGCGAGCAGCAGGAAAAGTCCGCACTTCGGCAGCATTTCTGTCTAATGCAGATCTTTGGAAATATATATATTTAAATATCGGTAGATGGTTTTGCGGCGCTTGATGTGCTTTCCTGTGGTTTCCCTTTGATGTCCCTCTTCAGGTGCCCGTCGAACGGAGCGCCGACCACAGCTTATATAGGAGTCTCGCACGAACCGTGTCCGGCTGAGCATCGTGGGCTCGGCACCACGGTCCAATCGAAGCACCGCCTCCCCTTTAATTGACAGAATATTTTCCACCGAATTAAAATGTAATCCATTGAGGAACTTGGGCTGTCCTTATCTTGAGCGGTTATCTAAAGTAGCGGGTCCAATAAATGAATCTAATCATGGTTTCATTTATTTGAATACGTTTACTGGGTATGTTCCTCCGAAATTAAAGCACGGTGGCCAACTTCGGTCAGCCGGCTGGCGTGACAAGTCCGCGCACACATTTTATACGTAGGCTATGTAACAGTTTTATTTTGTAAATAGTCCATAGTGTTTGCAAACTACCCCAGCGCTTTTGATGCAGCAAATTTTAGGTGTTTAATGGAATAATATATAGAAAATTTGGCGTGGGTGAACCTGAGAGTCTGAAAGCGTGAGTGTCACGCTAAATGCGTAAGAGCGGTTAACCTTGTTAAAACAGGGATATTGGTTATTTTTCACTTACAGTATCATTCATAGGTTCCAAAAGTGGCAAGTCACATTTTATTGTTGTAATAAGACAGTTTCGTTATAATCTTAATATATTTGCCATATTTTCGAATGCACTAGGCCTATATTCTAACCGCCTACACACACAGACACACATTTATTATTTAAAATTTATTATTGATGGATGGATGGAATGATTTGTATGTTTTATAAATAACTTTTAAAAAAATAGCTATCCTATCGCTCTTGATGGCAACAGTCCTCACGGTTTAATTTTCCAAATTAGCGGGCTGTGAGGGCTGATTTGCATTTTGTGTCGGAAGCGCAGGGTAAATAGTTAACCCCGTGGACAGCGATTTCTTTTTTAAAAAAAGCTCGAGTTATTCGACTCACGTCCGGTTGTAGTAGCAGGCTTTGGAAAGAGGAGACGTGCAAAGAATTCCTCTGTATGAGTGTGAGCAGACTTTAATGTTCGCGTCTCTTCGGGCTTTTCGTCCTTATCTTATTGACGGAAGTAGCCTATACGAACCAGTTTTTACGCATTTATGTCAGGCTAATAATTTGAAGAATGCTTATCTTTCGTAGTAATTGTGGTTCAGCATCTGTGACAAACGTACGACATCGTCTTCCTTTTACGATTTAAATCGGCAACCGCTGTAGTTCATTACTAATTTTACAAATGTTTTCTTTATTAATATTAATATCGTTTTACGATTATTAATTTGTTGTCTCATTTTAGGCCTTTTCTTGGGTGGCTTTTATGTCTCTGCTTTGCATGGCATAGCTACTTAGAACTTACACTAACATATTTTGTAAAGGAGCTGGTCATCCATTGTTATTATAAATCATACAAACGGGGATTCCTACTGGAGGATGCCAGACAAGACTCGTAGTGTTTGGACCGAAAGCCAGTCCATCAGGAGTGATGACAAGCGCACTGAAAGAAGACCCCGTGATGAATTTCCCCAACATTGCAAAGCCTGAGTTAGGGATGAGACAGCAAGCCACTGTGTCCTGTTTGCTACGCGAGGCAGCCAACGTATGACTGGCCCTTCCTTAGTGCCTGTTGTATCACAGTATTGACTAGCTAAAGAAGAAAGACCAGTATTTGGGAGGCACTGTAAATGGAATAGGAAAATTAGGATGCTTACAAGGGCCCATTGTGATAGGGGCCCTATAAAATTTGGAACAAAATTGGCAGTACTGTGATAGCCTAGGCAAGCATAACTGCTGGTGCCCCCCCCGTCTGAGGCAAAGTGAAATTGGCTAGCAGGTCAGCACATCCTCAGAAGCCTATGTCTCTTATAGGATTGATAATTGGATTGGAGGCACAAAATGGTGTCACAGGGCCCAGAATCTCTAGCAGAATCAGAAAGACAACTGATATCTTTGTCACTTACTACATCATAGATGAAATGCAGAGTTAGTAAGGGGGACCTGGCTGATTTTTTTTTTTTTTGGAGGGTGAAAATAACCAATCTGAGGTAGGCAGAGGGATGTAGTCGATGAACTCAGAGAGCCGCCTGACCGGGCCAGCTGCACTGACGGGCTTCGTGAGAGGCTACGACTGGCAAGGATCACATCCAGGGTTTCATATCTGAGGAGGGGTGTGTGTTTGCATAACATGGATGTGGACGAAATTGTGTGTGACAGTGAAAATGACACGCATTCCATTATTCCAGTAGCCCTGAAAAGCCAAATATATTGCTGTCTAGAACATGAAGGAGAGAACCTCCTCTTATGTTGAACATTAATGAAGCAAGAGGAGGGAAAAATTGGACCAGTAGGACAGAACTCTCTACAGCAGGGGTCGCCAGCTCATCAGCCATAATCCACAGGTCAATCGTCAAGACATTCATGGTCTATTGCCACACGTCATTCCCCCCCCCATTGGTCAAATGTACCATCATGACTTGTTAGCAACCAGATTAATTTCTTTGTAAAAGTAGCACTCACAGAAAAAGGTTGGAGTAGTTTTTTTCTATTGTGATTTTTTTTTCTAGAACCCTACAGGTGATGTCTTTAGATCCATACGGATCGGGCTTAGAGTCTCACCACAAGCAGCCTTATGGCTAAAAATATTTCTGCCCAGTTGATTAATTAGATATATAAACTCATGCGCTGTTTGGATAGATTCCCCTTGGTTCTCACGTTCTTGTCCTCTTATGCAGGAGATGCCATTTTGTGGTAACGACAGCTAACAGCACCTGACAGGCATGTATATTTCTGGAGGAGAAAGGAATGCTGTAAGGAATAGGAGACCAACCACGTTAGAGAGAAAACCGATAAACACACAAATAGGATTTGGAACAGCAGACATCTCCAACCAATGTACCACGGAGCAGTGGAACAGCAAGGCTGCAACTTGTCTCTGCTGCCTGAAGAATTGAATTGGGCTCATCATGATTGGGTATTATTGGGACATAAGACCCTGTCCCCTTCTTCACGGGTACAGAAACCTTAGGCCATTTTGTCCTGGATCTCGGGACATCAGTGACACCCAGGACTCACTGCTCAAAACCCACCTCCTGTTATTATATGCTGGAAATATTGACGCCTTTTGCCTTTCTGAGTACTACTTAAAAATGACGACTTTCAATATATTTGAATATTTTTTCATACTTATACACTGCCCGGCCAAAAAAAAAAGTCGCCATTTAAATTTAAATCGGCAAATGCTTAAAAAGCCAATGACTGGATCATTATTACAGCTCAGCAACGTTATGCAGCAGTAAAGTGAAGTCAGCTGAGTACCTGAATCTACTGACTGGCCAGGTTACACCACCATCCATCATGGATGGAATTTTTTCTTCCCTGTTGGCATGGGCATATTGCAGGACAAGATGAAGATTCATTGAGTTCAAATTGTCAAGGAGTGTTTCAGGGAGCGTGAGGAATCAGTTTCATGCATGAGTTGTGACCTTAACCTTATTGAAGGTCTTTGGGATGTGCTGAAGGAGACTTTATGGAGTGGTACAACTAACTTGTCAATATAGGATCTTGGTGAGAAATTAATGTAAATCTGGATGAAAATAAAGGGTGAGATGTTGCATAAGCTTGTGGAAACGATGCCGTTTCAAATGTGTGCCATAATCAAAGTGAAAGGCCGTCCGACAAAAAATTCAAATGGTGATTTTTTTTTGGTCGCTCAGTGTATGCAGTTTATGAGCATAATTGAACTCTGGCTGTTTTACACTTAAATATGCATGTTCTTTAAATTAGTAGACATCAATATACATCTGAATCAGCAAATGGTTCACTGTGCTGTTTATGGCTGTCTTGATTGCTATACAAAAGGTTGTCCAAACAATCATTATTGCATTTGAAATGGAGGAAACACAGAGATGCATGTTCAACTATACGACCCTTGGGTAAGATTTACCTCGCATATATTAAATGGGTCTATTTTTAGGGACTAGAGTCATTTTCTCATCTGAATGAGTTCCAGGAAACAGTGACAGCCTCAGGTCCTGGGTCATGTCTGATGACAGACACAGATAAGCTTGTTACTAATGGAAGCACCCAACTTGTGACGACTCTTCTCTCGTTTGCATCTCAATGTAGTGTTTAATATGATTGATCAGGAAGAGCCAGGCCACAAATTAAAAGAGACCATCAGGATGTATTAAAAAAATAAATTCTAGTCTAATAAAAAACATTCCTCATTAAATGATTGTTATAGGTGAGCTCTCTGAGGGACTTATCAATGATGTAAGATTTTACTGTCTTCTGGCTCTGGCCTTGACTAAGAAGAGTGCTATTACATTTTATGCCACTAGTGGGAGCACTACGAATCGTGCTCCATGTGGTCAAGCGCACATTGTCTTTAACACGTTTGTCACGTTTTCTTGCATTTTTAAAAATAGATGTGTTGTTTCCTTACTTATGAGCTGTTCTATGTTATATATTAAAAAAAATTGCCCACCAGTTTTTGTTTTGGAACAAATGATTTCCTGTTGGTTACGTCTAAATCTGTGTTTGAATTTATGCATAATTTGTTGGTCAGACAAAGGTCTCTCAAGCCTCAGGTGAAGGGCCTGTAAATAATAAGTATTCTGATAATTCTGGAACTTAAAATAAATTACTCCAGCAAAATATCTAGCAAAAGAGGAACTCTATATCCTAAACCATAACAAAGTATCAGAAATGTCCATGCAGTGGACCTTGTGAAAATGATTGCAGAAACCCAGGGGGTGTGGAAGGGCAGAGAACTGGGTTGTCATGGAAATCAGATGGAATAGATAACATAAATACAGTCGGAGAGCATGCAGAGCTGCCCCGACTGTCCATTCCATGTGTGGTAACCACGGCACAGCCAGGAAACATTTCTTCACTTTCTGAAGACTGATACCTGAACTGCAGCATTTCAGGAACAGCAGAACATCAGAACCTGAAGCGGCGCTGAAATGTCAAGCTATGTGTGCTGCCCAGTAGTGGCAGACGGACTACTACAGACTTAAAAGGAGCTATTGAAACTAGACACTTATTAAGTCGACCCCAATTTTTGTTACAGTTAATCTTACATATCCCCACATCACGTAATACATCATCAGTATCATGTAATACAGATCACCGTGAAGATACAGTCCTGAGGAACTGTTTAAAATACCCTGACCTTCTTGGAGCTTTGCGCATTCAAATTTGACTTGAAAGAAAGACTAGTTGTAATCTGTCCCTGTGCTCATGAATCATCTTCTGCTGTAGCACATATTGTGACCAATAGGTTACATGTATGAGTGCCAGGAGAAGTGCTGCTGTTTTTGTTGCAGGGTATAGCTCTTGACCAGAAGACTGTAGTGAACATTTTCAACTGTATGAAATGTTCATTGTTTTAAATAAAGCGGGAAAATAAAGACAGAGCACCACATTACTTAAATCTGTGTTAAATATGGAAGTTAGAGTATTGTATTCTTTTAGACTTGAAAGACATCAATTTTTGATCTTTCGATTCAAAAATCTTATTTATTCAATTTTGAGGGTTTTAAAAGCGTTCCCTCACATTCTAAACCGGGGAGGTAATCTTATCCACAAATGGCCAGTGTGTATGCAGGTTTTTGGGGTAACCTTTAAGTTAGCTGTTCAAACCCAGGTGTGAGGACTCCTCAGCCAGTCAGTCTCGAGAACTACAGCACTAGATAAGGGAAGCTGCAGCTGGTGTGTAGATAGATGACCTGACCTTGAATAGCGCTCTAGCTCTCCTGGCTAAGAGGGGGGGGACATTCACATCATACTCAATTACCCCTTGTTTCACTATACCCTACTCATATGTACTCATACTCAACTCACCTATTAAAACATGGGCTTCAGCACCATGGACAGCAGTTAACAATGGGATGAGTTACTGATGAATTCAGGAAAAGGAAGTAAACGGCCAATTAACTCAGTTCAGATTTAAAGGATTTAACTTCAGTTTTTACTTACAGGTTTCATTAACATTCTTTGCTCTGGTTTCCCCCTACAGTCCAAAACATGCTGAGGTTAATTGGAGTTACCAAACTGCCTATAGGTGTGCGTGCATGAGTGAATGGTGTGTGAGTGAATGGTGTGTGAGTGAATGATGTGTAAGTGAATGGTGTGTAAGTGAATGGAGTGTGAGTGAATGGTGTGTGAGTGAATGATGTGTAAGTGAATGGTGTGTGAGTGAATGGTGTGTGAGTGAATGGTGTGTAAGTGAATGGTGTGTGAGTGAATGGTGTGTGAGTGAATGATGTGTAAGTGAATGGTGTGTAAGTGAATGGAGTGTGAG
>JABFEA020000119.1:20305981-20318721 GCA_019775915.2 Cyphomyrus plagiostoma | reverse complement strand
ATCTTCCGTTATCTTTTTTCTAAGAAATAATAAAAAAAAATTCGCCCTCCCTCATCACTTGTTTCTGATTGAAAGGACGATAAACTAATAATTATTTTTACTGGGCCTAACCTGCAAGCATTTCAAACCCTGCAGTAGCACAAGCTGCTGAGAGCAGGAGAAAATGCACTGGCGAGAAGTATGTACGTACAGTACAAGAGCGAGGCAGGAACACAGATCCGGGGGAGGGAGGCATTACTCATCATTTGTGCGTGTCAGGGAGCTGTTGTCAGTTTGCCGCAGACTCCTATAACTTCACTATAGTAAAGGATCAACTTCTTTTTGTAAAAAAAAGTTAAGTGCTGCATTGTCAGTATACAAACTGTAAGAATAAAAGAGTAAAGCGTAAGAAAGTTAAATCCACAAACGTAGTTCAATATAAAGAGGGGTTTAATTAAAAGCTTGAATAACAACAGGTATGCAAGAAAAACTTCAGTAGAACTGCGCAATAGGGGCGAGTTTTATCGAAAGTGCTGGCGTGAACCTGCAGCCTTCCGTATGTGTGCGGCAGTCGTGGCGGCGTGCTGGCGTGACCCTGCAGGCTTCCGTATGTGTGCGGCAGTCATGGCGGCGTGCAGAGACACCCACGACAGCGTGCCCGGCAGACTTCACTTGTATCTTTTGCTCTTTTCTAAAACATCCCCTGTCTGCCTTATTCAGTGCAATGATTCTGTATTAAACTGGAAAAAAAGTAACAAGATTGCGTATCTGGTGTACAGGTGTGGATTTTCTGCTAGACAAAAGCGCAGACTCTACTGCGAGACTTAGTTTGAGTGTCCACTAAGTTAGAATGATGACGGTCTTTCCTTGACAGCGGTCCAGTTTTCTGAACGTGCCCTTTCCGTCGGAGCGGGAAGCCAGCATCGCCCTCGGGTCACTCGCCCCCGATAGCGAACCTCGCAAAGGGGGTATAAGCAAGGAGATGTATACCGCGGGTAACATCCTCAACGTGTAAGAGATTTCTGCGTACCACTCAATGTACCGAAGTTAAAAGCTGCTGTATCCTGTCTAACCTCTTGTAACGTTTCTCTATTTTTGCATCAGAAAGTGGAGCGCAGACGAGGCTCGGATTCTCCGTGTCTCTGTCGGGTCCTTCCTAGATCACTTAGCACTGGTTTTGGAAACGATGCTGGAGTTCGGTCCGCCAGTTCCTCTATGATACTCTGCACCTGGAAACGAAAGACTGTGTTACCAAAAGGGAGTTTAATGGCATGCCCTGCATACTGAGTTATCGTTCCCTAGTAAAGCAATGGGGAACGGAAATGCAAGCGTTATCAAGATAGTTTACAGCAGATTTGAGAAGTGTGATGCGTAATCGCCATTATTAGTTTCATTCTCATTTATTTTAGGTATGTCCGATATTTGATGGATGAAGGCATCACGACAGCTGGTGAACATTGACCATTAATGAATAGTGTGGCGCTGTTCTGTATGATGAATTCATTCGTGTTAAAAAATAAATAAATAAAAAAATAAATACTATTTGTAACATCCAAAATACCCGTCCCAGTTGTGCTAGCTTTTCAGACTTTGCTAAAAAACCTTTCAGTGCAACTGGCAAGTACTTATTTCATTTTAATCAAGTATATTATTGTTGATTACTTATTTTTTAACTGGATAGCTGTTTTTCCACTGTTTTTGTAATAGTGACAATAAAGATCTATCTTATCTTATTTGAATACAAGTGGGCCTAATCGTAAGCCTTATGATTCCAACCCCCTTTACTGCTTTATCTTATCGCTAGTTAAATACAAATTCTGGCTTTCAGCCTTCGGTCAAAGCAGTTTTGACCCGGAAAACTATCAAACGGACTTCTAAAGCTGATTCCAATCAGGAAAAGCCACCCTACCAGGAAACACGGAAGGATGTAAAAAATAGCAGTTAGACTAGTTCGATTAGCTAGATGAAAGGAAATGTCTTTAATGGGTAGAGAGGGGTCCTGTAAAGAAAGAGACTCGGGATTCGTATTCTGTGTGGTCTTAAATATGTTCCCAGTAAATTTTCCGAGAGGTATTGCCAGGGGTGGAGCGATAGTAAAGGCAGGGCAGGCGATCGCCTGGGAGGGCCCCGCCGAGGGCGGCTGATTCAGTGTTGCCAGGTCCAGCAAAGATCTCCAGCTCAAGCTCTGCTTAAAATACGCCTAACGAAAGCTGGAACTATCCCAGTATTTGAAACCACAGTATACTGTATCTCAAAGGAATAAACCAGTATTTTGCATGTTGATCACATACAAATATTAAGCAGAATGACGTCACGTAGGCGGACGTACTCTCCTTTTCCAGGCTTGCTAACTTTGGTCAGCTGGCTGGAGTTTCAATTCGAGGCTAATCTGCACACACATTTATATGTATATAACAGTTTTATTACCTTCTAAATAGTCTGTAGCTGATGTCGAAATGTTTAGGTTTATAATGGAATAATATAGAGTTGCCGTAAGACTTTGCGTGAGAGTCTGAAAGTGTGGCGGTCCTGCTTTCCACGTGCGTTTATTGTCTCTGACCTTCGGGGCCTAGCGAATCAGTATTACTCAGCAGTAGGAGTCACTTACATTCCCAATGATTATTTTCCCCTTTACAGTCCGCAGTCCCAAACCAGCAACTATTTTCAGGACAGCCTAAATGGCCGGGAAAACCGCGGACCGGGCAACTCTGGGTCGATTACACAGCACATTAAAACGACATATTTGCTTTATTTGTGTATTCTAGTTCTCTCAAAAGTGAAAATAACGCACCAATGTTTATTAAATTCTCTAATTTGCTATTATTTTACACTTAACAGTAAAATGAAGTGTATAAATATTAACATGCTGGGGGACACTAGAACGTTCAAATGGTACAAATATAACCTTGAAGTTCATGCAGGCTACTTTTCTAACAAGACAAAGATGCAACAAGCAAGCAGGTAAAACAGTCATCAAAACCTCAAATGAAAACATATGTAAAAGCCCAGGAGTGAGGGTTTAAAAAAGGAAGTGCGTCATCAATTAACATTTTATTGAATTTTTTTTATTATTATTATTAAATCGTATCAATTGATATGACAGGAGAGCTTGGTTACATATAGCTACTTGTTTATATTATTAGGGATATATAAAATCAATAAGGATTTGATATACATTTTCATATACATATTTTACACGTTTTAAATTCTGTTAATATACAAGGAACTGATTTTGCACACGCATGTGCGAGATTCTCCCGGGTGCAGCGTCGCAGATTGTCCCTCTTCTCAGTTTGACCCCTTTTGGGTTCCTAGTCCTCTCCAAGCAGCAGCACCGCGATCTGGCAGCGTGCCTCACTGTCATCATCTGCCCCTCCATCAAGTCACAACCATTCCAGCAGACAAAGGCTATGTATCGTTTCTCTATGTTTTAGTGCCTAACAGAGTACTGTATAAAATTCAATAGTATGGGAAATGAAAAAGGCATGTTGATCAGTTCACGTACAGTAAAACAGAATAGCCACCCCCACATTCCATCACCCCTTGTTTACATCCTGGTTCAGAAATGACCAGGACTTCATCCTACATCCGGTGCTGTGATTCTGCATGGCATTCAGTGTCTAAGTGCACTGCGGTAACTGAAACACAGGCCCAGAACCCCAAAATCACTGAAAAAAAAGAAGAGGACAGGTGAACCTGGACAAGACAGAGACGGCAAGACCTGGCAGAAGATACTGCTGCCGCCTGTTTATAACGCATAGTAGGATCAGCAAAGCCCTCAAGCGTGCAAAACGGAGCACCGTGGAAAAACTCCTAAAAACAGTGGCACTTTAATAATATCAAGACCATTACTGTAACTGTAAATAAAAAAACATAGTTTGTAGGATTTGGTCCGACGACTTCTGCACCAAGTATTGGACAAGTAGATGTAGATTAAGTCTAAGAACCAGTGGTAAAGGCAGACTTATTTCGATACCGACGGTGTTGGTGAGGGACAGAGTCAGTGTGAGGGGGTGGGATGGTCAGCACCCCACATTTCTACAGCCCCCACCGCCCCCCTTCAGCAGCTGCAGCTGTCGTCAGAGCCGGCCGGCCTGTCGTCCCTCAGCTTGATCTGGTCCGGGAAGTCATACGTCTCCACCTCGGTCTCCTGAGCAAGACACGAGTGGAGGAGCGTAAGAGGAGCGTAACAGGATCAGTGGGCTGCAGGAGCTCCACCTGCACGCCACCGTCGCGAGTCTTTACCTGCTTGAGGGCATTGCGGGCGATGGTCTGGAATGCCTGGTCCACATTAATGGCCTCTTTGGCGCTCGTCTCAAAATACGGGATGTTGCTTTTACTCTGGCACCAGGCCTGGGCCCGTTTTGTCGTCACCTGAGGGCCAGGGGGGTGCTCTCATTGTCATGCGCACTTCAATATAGCAACGCAGCACACAAATACGACAGCACTGCAACATACATCCTCATCTCTAGAAATAGCTCACCATGATTTACTTTCACTTATAACAGGAACCACATTCATTTCTTGTGACAAATACTTTTAATAAACTGCGTGAAAGGAATTCTGTTCCAGTACATGAACAGTGTATAATGAAGTCTATCCATATTTTAAATTAATAGCTTATACCTCTATGTTGTATTTTCTCATTTTTATCTCAGCTGAATTACATCTAAGCAATGCCTGGTGAGCTACCCATTAACAGGTTAATTGTGTAATGGATTTTAATGTTTTGTAATACTACTAAAACAAAACCCTACAAAAATCATGGCAAGAAAAACACCAGCTGTTAAGTTTTGCAGAGGAATGTACATGTTTCTACTGAATTTTACTATTTTACTGAATCAAACTAATAACTACCAGATAATCCTCAACTCAGACTAATTCTTTAGAATTTTTATGCCATTAAATGTTTTCTAATGCTATCAAGTTTCGAGTCTCGTTGTCTGCGTTGGGAATAACAGAGAAATCCCTATGCCACAGTTGCCAGGAACAGGACAGGTGCAACAGGTGGGACGGAAAAAACAACACTATGAGCTCACAAGCAAAAGATGTGACTTCAGACTGGCCTAGATGGAAGGTGGCATTGTGGGAATGCTTACACGCACCTGTCTATTGTCCAGGTCAATTTTGTTACCCAGCACCACGAATGGGAAGTTCTCTGGGTCGCGGGGGCTGGCCTGGATCAGAAACTCGTCCCTCCAACTATCCAGAGTCTTGAAGGTGCTCGGGGCCGTGACATCATACACCAGCACACAGCAGTCGGCCCCACGGTAGAAAGCCACACCCAGAGACTGGAAACGCTCCTGACCGGCCGTGTCCCAGATCTGTGTGACAAGCAGGGGACCGGCAGCCGCAAGTGTCACTTCACAATGACAGAATCTTCATGCATACAAATCATAAGCAATACTAATTATGTTAAATCCCGAGCTGCAAAACCCTAATGGCTTTATAAAGGTCATTCTCTACATCGTATTTCGAAACACAAAAACAAAGAAACAAATTATATTTCGTTCACCCATTTATCTCTCATAACTGCTTATCCACAATGGTATTATGGTCAGCCTGGACCCTAGACATAGAAGCTATAGACAAGAGGCACCAAGGATGGGAGGTCAGCTCATTATATAAATATTTTTTCATGCAAATAATCTTTTGTTAAGAGTTGACTTTTTTCTTTATAGGTTAAGCACGATTATTAATTGACTTGGGTGTCTCTGTGATACTGTAGTGTATACAATGACAGATGCATTCTGATCCAAAGAGTCCTAACTCAGGAAAAGCAAAGTAAGAGATCCGAACTACAAACCTTCAGGTAAGACCAGATTTCCAACTACATCACTATACTGCTGCCATTGTAAACCACAGAAATCTGGCTTTGAGAAACTCCCAGGTGCTGTGTATCATGTTTGCATGTTTGATTTTATTATCTTTAGTCTATCTGTAATCAATGGCCACAGTGAATAGGTATGTAAGCAGATGAACCAGAAGATGTTGAGGAGAAAGATGTGGATAGACAAACCTGCATGGTAACCAGCCTGTCATCTACCATGACCTCCTTGGTAAGGAAATCGGCTCCAATCGTTGCTTTGTACTGGTTGCTGAACTTCTTATTCACATACTGGTTCATCAGGGACGTCTTTCCCACCCTAGACACACACACAGAGTCTCTCAGTGGTAACACTATAGCATTCTATGACTGTAAGAAGCAAGCCCTAGCTAAGCACATACAACACGTTAAACGTAAGGCGTCGGTTCGTCACGTGACCCGATGTCACATGACGCGGAGTCACGGGTCGGGCCGTCTCGAGCTCACCCGGAGTCGCCCAGGATGATCACCTTCAGTAGCACCTTCTTCCGCGAAGCCATGGCAAATTAGGCTGAAGGAGGAGAGACAATGGTTATGTATTTACACACGTGAGCATTTAATTTCTTTTAGAATGATGGCACGACAACTGACAGTCAAAGGATAATATAACATAAAAGATCACACCTGCTCGGCGAAACTCACTCAAAACGAAAATAAAAGAAAAAGGCGTTGCTCTCTATGGATATATACAAGCCAACACATCCGTAAAGTTACATAAATCAGGCCAATAGCATAATAATGCGAAGCTTCTACATCAGCAAATCGCCAAAATCTGCCTCTTTCGGTCTTGGGATAAGCAAATCACGCTCACGGACTATTTAAATCGAAATCAGATAGTTTAATTATTGTTGATTATTCTAAATAAACTG
The DNA here is from genome assembly GCA_019775915.2 of Cyphomyrus plagiostoma. Classification (NCBI taxonomy): domain Eukaryota; kingdom Metazoa; phylum Chordata; class Actinopteri; order Osteoglossiformes; family Mormyridae; genus Cyphomyrus; species Cyphomyrus plagiostoma. Next base: position 20,312,007 of record JABFEA020000119.1, on the reverse strand, counting down.
GGCTGCTCGACTGCCAGAGTTAGCTATAGCAAGGTAAATGTAATTGTGACAGTTTGACTAGTAGCTTGCCATCACAAGCAGTAAATAAACAGCAAAAACAAAACTTACCGACACTATATCAGCAAAAAGCTTCCGCTACCCGCACCTCGGCCCGTCGCTGGAACAAAAGAAGGTATTGCCCCTCGGATTAGATACTACGGAGACGATCAATATTATAAATGGAGACGTATGAGCAAGTGAAAGCTCCGCGGCTGTTGTGCTTTCGGCTCCAACATGGCCGTTCGGTCACGCGGTATTGACGTTACCATCGACGTGCCCTGCCCATCCTTTCCCAAAAAACATCCATCCAGCAGTAAAACGCCTATCACCGACTTGGTGATTCTGGAAAAGCAATACCATGGGTAGTTGTGACTTTAATTTTTAATTAAATTTCATTTTCACTTTAATAACAAATTATGGTTACTATGCACACACCGGTCATGTACACGTACACATACAACACATAAAATTTCAACGTATGACAAGGAGCCAGCCGATACTTATAAAACATTCTTTATTCTTTACAGAGGACACTTGTTTAAATATGATTACATACAAACCATGACTTAAAAGCAGCCTCATTCACCCATATTATTCTCATATACAATCACACACCTTCCCTTCAGCCGTTCATTTTTTTAAAAAACTGCTGCTTCACATTTCCATCCTCAGCCTACTCAACAGATTCCTTCACATGATTCTCCATCTTCACACTCAGAAATCGTCGTCGTCACAAATATCCAGATAGACGTCGAAAGCCTCGCGGTTGCAGTTTCCGTCTGGGGTGAAGACGTACTTATGGAACGTCCCATCAACACAAATGGCTACGACATGTTTGGGAAGGCAAAGAGAGAAAGAAGGAAGGAAGGAGTAAAGAAGGGAGGAAGGAAGGAAGGAAGGAAGGAAGAAAAAAATAATAAATACCCAGTAGCCTCCATATGCCTGGAAACCTTAAAAATAATGTCTTCCAAGAACGAACTTGGGGTGGAGTGAATCATCAGATCAGATTGGTCTTGTTCGGCTAGGATGCAACTGATGTATCCTTGATATTTGTGGAGAAGCAAGACCAACATCTGAGGATTTTTACTGGCCTCGGTACTTGTGTTCTTAGTTTTGGGACTGGTATTCGGCTATGGAATGTGACATAAAACAGGTACAGAACAACACACGTACAGTCAAGTATTCATGTTGAGATTCACCCGGGGCTACCAGCATGCTGTGTAGTGAGGCTGCAGTAAGTACACTGCCTGTAAGTACCACGAGAGGGCTGCCAGCATGCTCTGCAATGAGTACATGGTCCATAAGTATTGTGACAGGGCTGCCAGCATACTGCGCAGTGAGGCTGCAGCTAGATAATTACACTGCCCTTACACTGCGATAGGGCTGCCAGCATGGTGTACAGTCAGACTGCTGTGAGTACACTACCCCTATGTACCACAGTGGGTGTGAGTGTGTAAGTACACCATCCTAAGCTCCATACCTATAACGGAGTTGACATTCTTGGAGGTGTTCTTCCCGAAAGCACAGATGCAAGCACATTCGGCTGGCACGGTGAAACTGGCAAGGGACCACTGACTGTCCACATACTGGCTGATCACAGGGCCCACCTTTCCCACACGAGCCAGCCTGTCAGAAATGAGAAAATTATGCTCTATGACATTTCAAACAGCCAAAGGAAATCACACCTTATGGAACAAATCTCCAGAAGCAAATGAACGTAGGATGTGCAACAAGATATTATGTAATAAAACCACATTATGTAACAACCCAACAAAATGTTACAAGTTTATAGCCTACATAATTTTTTATTGCAACATTACCGTATTACTATTACATTGTCCAAAAAAGGGCATCAGTGTGTTTTCGTGATCTGTTCTGAGTGACTACTGTTTCTCAGTGACAGAACAGCAGGCAAAAGTTCAAATAAAGACCATCATTAGAAAATAATGAGCTGCTTTGATCACTCGTTAATTTATGAATCACATTACAAACTGTTTTAGTTACAAAGGGTTTTGAGAAACACTCATTAATCAACAGATTATCTTAAGTACAAGATAACGAACGACTTAGCATCATGAAGCTTTAGGGAAATGCATCCTTGAAAATTCACCTAAATTTATCTAATGAAAATTTTGTTGACTATTACATTATGCATTGTTACACAGTATGTGAGAACACGTTGTGTAATAATGGCAAAATATGTTATTAAAGTTTGTAACATTTTTTCAAGTTATTACATAATGCAGCAGTATTACATAGTGTAACATGGCATAGTGGTATCTTACGCGGAGCGGCGGTTGAGTTTGGTGTCTTTTAGAGCAAATATGTGGACAGTTCCTTTATCACTGGAAGCACAGAGGAAAGACGAGTCATGGCTGAAATTGATGCTGCAAAACAGATGGAACAGGGCAGATTAGCACAACCTGCACATGAATCCTCATACTCTTATATTTGATTCTTTACATCCCGTTTTTAATAGCAGAAAACACAAGGGGCAATTGTGAATCCATGAACCACTTAACTAACTAGGAAAATGCCCAGGCACTCAAGAAGGTGAGAGAAGTACAGAAGGTTTTTACTCATTAATAAGTATGAAAACAAGCACGGTCACATGATTATCTCCATTTATTTTGCGCTTAAAGCTACACCAACTAATATGGCCTCGCTATGGTGTCAGCAGCACATCAGAGAATCCCTCCAGCCTCCTCACCAGTACAGAGTGGCTGGGTCAGTGCCCCGCCGCAGTTCCACCAGCTTGTCCCGAGTGGTGGTGTCGAACAGTCGGATAAGGGTGCCCTTCCGGGAGGCCGAGGCAGCCACACTTCCTGGCTGGTTCAGTGCCAGGCAGGCAATCTCGCTCTGGTGGGCATTGATGGTGAAGGGCGCTGAGGACGTGCCTGGCTTAGTGTTTGAGAGGTCCTGGGTGATGAAGGGGAGAAGTGGTCTGACCCTCTTAGCCTCATACAGCCAAAGATTTGAGCGCAGCTGAATATCCTGGGAAAACTGTCTTCCTCTATAAGCCACTAACGTGTTACTGCTGCCATCTTGATAAGTAAGCATCACTGACCAAGCAAAAGGGCAATGATCAGCCTTCAAAGCTGACCATTCATTCTTAACTCTCAGTCAGATTTTCTAAGCATTAAATAGAGGTGGTGTGTGGTTGTGTGAGTTGGGAATCTGTGCTTCTGTCCCACAGCTGGCAGAATAATCATATGATGATGGGGCCTAGAGCAAGTATCTTAACCCCAACGCAAGGGGGTTAAAAATGGATGATCAACTGTATACACACATGGGCAAAAATCTGGGCCAAACCCTAACTGCACAACTTTGGCCCATTTTTTTCCCCAGGAGTGTGTGTGTGTTAGTGGTGTGCGATACTACAAGATTTTCAATCGATCCGATACCAAGTAAATACAGGGCAAGTATCGCCAATACATTACCAATATCTTTAAGTAATTGGACTGCATTTATATTAAAGTGTATGCGTCATCAGATTGCTAAAGCTGAATTAATTTTCATTACTTTTAAGTGTTATTATGATTTTCTAAATTACTTAGTTAAAACCCGGGACAGAATTTGGGCAAAGTTTATAAGAAAGTAAATACTGTAGCATGGAGGTACTGTCGGGCAGCACGGCATGTTGGACTGATGCCAGCTTGTAAATAGTTAAGTAATTGCTTTTATGATTATAAATGTGTTGTGTGTTATATCATGTATAGTGGTTAATGTTTATTGTTGTATGTAGTGTGCGTGTATGAGTATATTTGTGTGTTTGCGCCCACCGTGTGTATGAGGAGTAAACCGGGCGACAAGCACGGTGGGCAGTGCCAGTGTGTGTGTTTCAGGAGTCCGGGTGTAATAAACTCCATCTGGTGATTAAACTCCCAACTATCTCTGCTGTATAATTATTGCGAGCATGGCTCAGTGACCCACTATTACAATACTTCATTATAAATATTAAACTGCATGTGTGTGCGCATGTGTGCAAGTGAGCCTGTCTGCTTGCCTGGTACTGCTGAGTCATGTGACAGCTAGGAGCGCAATTGAGAGCAGCAACGCTTACACAGACAGCCACAATGCATTCAGGAGAGAAACTGAAACTGAAGTATCGATCTCATTGAACTGGTATTGATCAACATCAACATTATTATTGATATTAACAATACTTGGATCGATCCGCCCACCACTAATGTATGTCTTGTACCAACTACAAATAAAAGTATCTGAACTCTGTATAACCACACATTCAGTATGCAAACCCAGTGAATGTTTTCAGCTCCTGATCTCCGACCCCCTCACCACTAGCTGAAGGCTGCCACACTTGTGTCCAGGGAAGACCAGCAGCTGCTTCTCCATGCTGGGGCACAGATCACATAGGCCTGCCAGGCAAAAAGGAAGAGTGAGCCCAATCAGGCCAGCCCTCCCCAAGGCTTGGCTCACTACCTCAGGTCTGCATCGTTGTGATAATCTCGCTGCGAATGACACACCTTTGGGATTGTCCCGTGTGTCAAACTCAAACAGCTTGACAGGGTCGTCAGGGAAACTGTACACATAGATCCTGTTCTTCAGGACAATAATAATCCTTCGATTTCATGAGTGAAAGACAAAGATAACATAAGTATACTGTTGCAATATAGAGCAGGAAATCGTTACAATCAAGTGCCACTTAGGAGGAGTCAGGGGTAATTAAAGTGACAAATGGGACTCACTTGTCATGCCTCATTAAGACAGACAGCACCGGCTTAGTGAAGGTGAACTCCAATACCAGTTTGTCCTTGGAGTCTCGGCATTCCCGAGCATCATCCCAGATAAGCACTGTGCATACAAAAGGGGGAGGCAGATCATGGTTAGCAACATCTGCCATAAGCACAATAAAGACAAGGAAGCATACAGATGCAGAATGCATAGGTTTTGAAAGAATTTACACAAAGTCTTTTCACGGAGCAGACATTGTTCTGGGAGGCCACTCAGAGAAAGCTGAAAAGAGTTTGAGCAGCCCAACATAAATATACAAGCAGAACGACCTCAGACAAAGACACACTACTTACACCCACCTGAGATCTCTGAGAATTTCGGGTTGACACCTCCTCCCACGATGGCAAGCAGGTTGGAGCGATGCAGCATGGAGCAGAGCGCCACGCTCCCTACCTGCTCATGATCTGTGATGTAACACGTGCGGGCATGCAGAAAGCACACACACAGGAGACAACAATACTGACTCCGAATATAATATTCTGATAGCAGCAGCTGCAAGCCCAGACAAGGCACATGAACAACAGACACACCCGCGACTGAAGAACAGCCGATATATATGTACTAATTAGAGACCAGAGGGGGAACAAGTATAAAATATTCACACAATATACTTTTCCTAAATTGTTTCAGTACCTACTCTATGGTTCAAGGTGTTGGAGGTGTTTTAAACAGGTACTTTGTAAAACTGACAACTGGCACGTTACCTAGGTGACCCTTCTCCATTAGGGGTTCCACATTGTAAATCCTGACTCCAGTTTCCATAGCACAGCAGAAGCAACCTGTGACAGGGGCAGCATTTTAAAGTGACAGAAAACAGCAGATTTTACATCTATGTTGATGTGATTAGCAGATGATTGTGTCCAGAGCACCAGAGAGGGGGGTTGGCCAGGATCCATGGAGCAGTTATGGTTAATGGTATTAGTTAAAAGCCCAATGGTGATGTGATTACGCTGCCAGCCTGGGGTTTGAACCCACAACCCTCTGGTTACAAAAACTGATCCCTAACCTGGTGAGATACACACCAAAATGGCATTAGCCATTCACTTATGACAGTGATTAAGCTGCATCTGACTGCGTAATTACATAAATATTCATAACGATACGTCTATAAAAGCAGACACTCGCGTGATCAGTGCAGGTACTACATAAAATGCAAAATATACACTCAACAAAAATATAAACGCAACACCTTTGTTTCTGCTCCGATTTTTCATGAGATGGACTTAAAGATC
>JABFEA020000119.1:20293403-20303740 GCA_019775915.2 Cyphomyrus plagiostoma | reverse complement strand
AGGAGATTGTCTTGACCAGGACCACACCCCTAAATGCATTGAAGCAACTGCCATGTGATTGGTTGATTAGATAATTGAACAGGTGTTCCTAATAATCCTTTAGGTGAGTGTACATTATTACTAGCAGTATTTCTGCTTATTTTGCCTCAACAGTGTTTAAATTGTATGCTCAGGCAGCGGCAAAACAAATTCCTTGTACTTTTGTCGATGGCAGTTAAAAGGATTCTGAATCTGATTCTGATTTCTATGTTCAGCCACAGCACAACCACACAATGATCATTTAGTCCAACCATCGGTCTTCCCTCATCACTCATCCAATACTGGGTCACAGGTACATCATTTAGTGGCTCTGTGTCATCACAAAAATATGGCAGTGTATCTCTAACAATGAAGAAATGAAAACGAGCTGTGGATCTGGGTAATGTGTTCTCTGATCAGCCGTAAATTCTACTCCAGCGTGATATGGTTCATTTTAAACCCTTCATTTTCCCCTGGGTGGAGCTCCCTGTTAAAAGTGTTGGAGGTGATTCAACCCTGATTGTATGTTCTATGAAAGCTGAAGAATAGGTTTGTTTAGATGCTTAAACATGTGTTGGTATATCTGTGTATATAAATATATGAGTGTATGTGTTTCTGTATGTATGTTGGCAAATTTTGGGGGAAATGTGTCTCTAGGAACAGAGCGACTGCCAAAAAGATGTATTAAAAAATTCTTTGTTTTGTGTATTTTTCATCTGTTTTGAATTTTGCCGGAATGAGGTCAGGGATCACTGATCACATTGAAATTAGTGGGAAGTCCCCGTGAAGACAGAAATACAAACATATGTGCGTTTGTCTGTGAGCGTGGGTAGCTGTATGTCTACTCATGCTTTGGTATGTGTGAGCATGTGGGTGCCAGTGTCTGTCTGCTCATGGTATATGTGTGTGTATCTGGCTCATCTGTATGTGTGTTGCCAGAAATCATTTGAATAATTTGTGAGTCATTCATCCAGCTGAGCAGCTGACATCGTCAATCACTGCTGATCTACTCAAGCAGTCTCATCTTTTAACGTTTCACTCTTTACCTCCTCCGTCCAGCTTTTCAAACCAAAATCTTTTGTCCAATGGCCATGTAACCTACATCTCTATGGCTCTTTTTGTGATATATCTTGTTGCCTAGTCTGGGCTGCAGTACACATGCAAGTAAGCATTCCATTGTACTCAGTACTTGTACAAGTCCAAATAACAATAAACTTTTGGAATACTCAAATCTGTTTGGAATTCTTAGCCATCCCTTTCTGTCTTTCACTCCTATAGCCGATTCCTTTGACAGTTAATAAGGCAAAGGGCCTTTGGAGTGGTCTCTTTCGCTAACAAAATGGAGGATCAAATGGCTGTCTGGGGAGTTGAAGACTCTTATCGCTTTGTGCTGCAAAAGAACCGCATTAAGGGTGCAATTAGACAAACAAAGAAAAGAAGAAACGTCTGAGTTAGTTCTTGTACACACACACCTGCGTGCACGCACACACACACACACACACACACACACACAAGCACATGTACCAACCCTTTTATGGCATTTAAATGCTATAGGATACATATAGCTGAGCCCCAGCTGGGTATCTGGTTTCAGATTGACCTTGTTGGCTGGACTGTACAAACCACACACCCTTTGTAAACAAATACTCCAAGGAGAAACTGGCTCAGGCCCAGCCTTAATTTCCTGACTATAACCTCATGTCAGGAAGGCTGGGAAAGGGGGGGGTAGCTTTATCTTATGGTCCCACCCCTTTCCTTCCTCAGACTCAGCAGGAAGGCCAAGTCTGGATTGGCTCACGGCAGCCAGAGGGGATAAAGAGGGGAGAGAAGGACAGAAGAGAAGAGGAGACAGCAGGAAAAGCAGGATCAGCAAATGCTGACAGCAAAGCAAAGAGAGCAACAGGCATTGAAGAAAACGCAGGCGTGCACGGTGAGAGAGAGAGAGAGGCAAGGGAGAGGAGAGTAAAGTCGAACAAGAGCACCATACGCTGTGCGGAATTTTCTGCCTGGAGAACCAACAACCATGGCTGCCCGAGCTGTGAAGGGCCGGGTGCAGCGGCTAAGCAAGGATCTGACCTGCTCCATCTGCCTGGACCTTTTCAAGAAGCCAGTATCCCTTCCATGCGACCATACCTTCTGCAAAGCATGCATAGCCAGCTTTTGGTCCAGACCTCCACGTCTGGGACAGGACCAGGCTCAGGACCAGGGCCAGAACCCTAACTCCAACCAGTGCGGGGTCACTGTGGCCTCCTGTCCCCAGTGTCGGGAGGTCTTTCCCAGCCAGAGCTGCCGGCCCAATCGTATTGTGGCCAGCATCGTGGAGAGCTACTGCCAGGGTCTGGAAGAGGGGGAGAGTCTTGGCACGGGACGGGCGGCTGCAGAAGCCATGCCGCAGTGCGCCCGGCACCAGGAAGACCTCAAGCTCTTCTGCGAAGATGACCAGGAGCTGGTGTGCCTAGTATGTGGCGTCTCCCAGGAACATAAGAGCCATACACTGGTCTGCATCCAGGAAGCACAGCAGAGATGCAAGGTGAGGTGGCTGGGTGGTTGAGGAGCACATGTGTGAAAAGGAGTTCACGTCTTAGTCATCATCTGCATGCTAAAAGCTTTTATAACCTTTTTAGATATTTGTCATTATTTTACCTAAGTGTCCATTGATTTAGTAGCATAAATATTTTTGAATTTGATGTTGAGAGAGGAAGAACAATAAACAAAGAAAGTTGTTTCTAATAGTTTAGACAGGAAGCTTACATCCTTATTTTGGTCCATCTTTTTTTTTCATGTGCTGGGATATTAACCTGCTTTCCTGTGGTTTATTATTCAAATGGCTGAAACACAGCCAACCCACTGCAGATTCTGTTCCACAACATATATTTCAGTTGGCAGAAAACATCCTGGGGGATATTTTATAAGACCAGACAGTCTGAGTTGCTGAGCTAACTTCTGCACATACATTCACCCCAGGCTAACAGGATTATCTCCCTGTGTGAGTTACTCGCCTGGTCATGATAGTGCCATTGGCTTCTATTGTCCAGACTACTCTGAGCAACTCCATCTCTGCCCTGCATACCGAGCTGAGCACTGCCTTGGAATGTGAGAGGGAGATTGAGGAGGAGGTGAAGAAGCTAAAGGTGAGACCTGTCTCTGTCTTGCTCCACCTGTCTGTCTGACTATAAGAATGTACAGGTGAGACCTACCCCTCTATTTCTCCACCGGTCTGTCTGACTATAAGAATGTACAGGTGAGACCTACCCCTCTATTGTTCCAGCTGTCTGTCTGACTATAAGAATCTGCAGGTGAAACCTACCTCTCTGTTGCTTCACCTGTCTGTCTGATAATTAGAAGCTGCAGGTGAGACCTACCACTCTATTTCCCTACCGGTCTGTTTGATTATAAATATGTACAGGTGAGACCTATATATCTATTGCTTCACTTGTTTGTTGACTAAAAATCTACAGGTGAGACCTACCACTCTATTGCTCCACCTGTCTGTCTGACTATAAGAATATACAAGTGAGACCTACCACTATATCGCTCAACCTGTCTGTCTGAGTATAAGAATATACAAGTGAGACCTACCACTCTGTTGCTCCACCTGTCTGTTTGACTTTAAGAATGTACAGGTATGTATCACCTCTCTATTGCTCCGTATGTTTGACTATAAGAAAGCACAGGTGTGACATACCTCTTGATTGTTCCTTCAGTCTGAATATAAGAGTCTAACGGTGAGACCTACCTCTGTATCGTTCCACCTGCCTGACTATGATAATTGAATGTGTTTTATATGTCTACCTAAATTTATGCTCTGCTATGCCTTGCTACCTGCCTTTTCTGTGAGTCATGCTGTTTAATCTTGTCTAATCTTGCTTATTTCCTCTTTCTAGTCAAACACTGTCCACTTTGCCTGCGAAAAAAGGTTAGCCTATTTACAGTTAACAACACTAAATTTAGTAGATGCTAATTGATCTGCTAACATTTTTAAAAGTTTGCAAAAACGCTAATCCACCAATGAAAAAGTTAGCCTAGTCCTGCCCACCAATGGCAAATATACAGCTCTGACTTCTGGTTTATAGGTTCCAAAAGGGTATTGTTCCATAACTGTGTGAAAAGAGGTGTGTCACTTTTTTACGAGATTTCTTCACCAAAATCTTCTTCCTTTCACAGCAAATTCCACCTCATTCTTGCTTCCTCATTCTCTACCTCAGCCTCAACTTCTTCTGTCCTTCCCTCAACCACTTTGTGCAAATCCCAACAAAGAAATTGGGGCACCTTTTAGAAACTCTCCTCAGGCCGTCTTCCCATCGTCAGGAGGTGCCATGTCATGGTATGACTTTTAGAGAACACAAGAATGGGAAACCACAAGAAGCATACATATGTAATGTTGGAACGTAAGACACAGAGCTCATATTACTAATAAATACATAAGAATATCAAAAGAGGGTGGCAGGACATTTACCTCATGTTGCTCCTAAGAATGTGTAAATATAACGAGCAAAACTTGAGGGGTATTATATAAGAGAGGAGGAAATTCCGCCTGTATTAATGGATCTGTGATCTTACCACATTTGAACTGGAATGAAGGTCATTCCAACTCCCAAGAAACTTCTGCAATGAAATGTTTTCTTTGTTCTGACCAAATCTGGTCAGCACTTAGATTCCATCTGTGGTCTGATGTTCTGTGTCCAACCCTCTGAACTTATTGAGACACTCTCATCGAGGGGTTTAGCACTTGTGAGCTCACAGACAGCCCCTGCTGGATGCCTTTGGCTCTTGTCCCGCTCACGGCTGATTTGGGTACACAGGAGCACACCGCAGACCTGAAGCAACGTATCGAGGCCCAGTTCAGCGACCTACACCAATTCCTCTACCAGGAGGAGAAGATGCTCCAGGTGAAGCTGAAGACGGAGGAGCGGCGTGAACTGATCCGCCTGGATGAACACCGCGCTGTGCTGAATGTGGAGATCTCCCAGCTCCGGAGATCCCTGGCTGAGATTGAGGATAGGCTCAAGGAGCGAGACCCGTACCAGCTGCTCAAGGTGAGGGACTTCCAGATCTCCAAAGAAGGGGAGGCTAAGGCCGTGAGCTGGAAGGGTTAAGCTTTGTATATCCATAAAAACAAAGCAATGGACAGCTGGATGGTCAATACTTTTCCCCAGTAGTCTTTGGGCTTACATCTTGATGTAGTGTCCCAGTTGACAGATACGTAGTGATACATCAAAGTAAAAGATCGTGGTGCTTAGTATGTGACTAGGATACTGAGTAGATGATTAAGGAGATGGACAGATGGCAATAGTAGGTAAGTATAGTGCTGAATGAATTATCTAGGTGCAGTGTAGGTGGAAAATGTGCTGCATATTTCACATCACACTTGGATAACTGGTAGTGGGGGAGTTGTTGGTTCAGCTGGTTAAGCTACTGGGCATGTAATCAATAGGTCATTAGGTCAAGCCCCAGTTTCAGCAGAATAGGCACATCTCTGGTGGGCCCTTGAGTAAGGCCCTTAACCACCTCACTCCCTGTGGGGGACGCCATAAGAATGGCCTGACCCTGTACGTAGACCACAAGCTTGACATTGAACCGTGTAAATAAAAGATCATCTCAGGATGATATTGTTAATGCTGAGTGCACTGTGAAACACAGCCTGCCAGCAATCCTATGCCACTTTACAAGTGGAATAATTTTATGGCACCAGAAATCTGAAATTTATTATACTCATCAGTCTTCTTGCTGAAGCATGACACACTGAGATGTTTGCTTTGGGGTTCTTGGGGTGTGTTTGAGCGGCTTTATGGAGACTATGATGCAAGCGGAGTGCAAAAACATGGAGCGGGGATTTCCATACAGCTGGAGCTGGCCCAGAGGGAGGACGTGAAGTGTTCAGGCCGCTGATGTAATGTGGAAAATAGCCCCTTCCACTACTGGCTCTTACAACTCCACCCCCCTCTTTTTTCCTGTCTCCAAACAGAACGCCAAGGCCTTTCTACAAAGGTGAGAAAAAGTGGGATTTTATCAGGACCCAGGTAGAATTATTTTCAGATTACAAGCAATGTGGAATCGGCTTCCATTCAAAGCATGTTGATGGAAGGTTTTAGGTTTGATGCATCAAAGCAGAGTTACAAAGACACTCCCTACAGACCAGTGGGACTATTTAGAGAATCCCACTTCCAGTTTGTTTCCATGTCTTGTTTCTCATGCACTGCTCTCTCACATGTTCCAACTCACTCAGTAGGCAGCCTGTGAAGTTCGAGAGGCCCCCGCTTACGCCACCGAATCTGTGCGAGGGCCGCTTTGCGGGACCGCTGCAGTACCGCGTCTGGAAGTCACTGAAGGGAATCCTGTACCCAGGTACTGTCATGTGACATGCATCGCTATCTTTTTTCTCCAGTACCACTGGGGCCAGCAGGGGCCGCTGCAATCATACACTTATTGCCTCACCAGTTATAAATAGACCAAGCACATATTTGTAAACAACATAAGATGTGTTTAATATAAATGTCAAATGATGAGTCTGTGCCATTTAGAGCTTGGGAAACAGATAATACTGTTGACCTAAATAGAAGATAAACACAATTACTTCCTTCCTTGTGTTTACACGTAATTGAGGACATTTTTCTGACTTCATGCAATCCTCTTCATGTTGTATTCAAAAGGACTTTCCAGAGGAAGGGCATGGTTGCCAGGGAGATTGTGATGTAAAGGAAACTCAATTTTATATCCAAGACTTCAGACCTTCCGCACCTTTGAGGTCCTGTGTGCTCCTTTGTAATTTTACGGGGCCGTGGGACATTTTGAGGTTAAATCACGGTCATTCATTCACTTCACAGGTACTTCATAATATGACACTGACTGCTATTTCTCGACTGCACCCCCCACACACGCACCCACCTCCTGATGCTTTATCCCACATCCCCACCATCTCTTTCAAAGACCCAACAGGCATTGTGCTTCCCCATTTCTGTTGAAGGCCTTTTGGTTTCTGACCCTGAAATAATTTGTAGTATAATTGGTCTGGGTTGGGGGCCTAATATAATATGCCCTCTAGTGGCACCTTGTGGGTGAAGGCAAAAATTATCCAGGTTGGCAATGGTAAAAGGTGTTGAATTGTGAGGGGGGGGCACTTAATATTGTAAGATGGTCAGTTTAAAGGGGGCCCTGCAGCTGCATATTTCCTCTCTTAATGGGGGTGCCAGGACCCCCCCGATACTCCTCAATTCATATACTGATGCTGTTCCCTTCTCTGCCCTTTCTTACACGCTGCTTGAGGTTTCCCATCTGATCAGGTCTGGAATACTGGAAACGTAAATGTTTTGGTCTCTTTTGATCTGTTTTTGAGCTTGTGCCCCCTAGAGGTGCAGTTATCTTTACAGCGTTATTTACTAAAAGCACTGAAACTCAAGTGAAGTAAAATATACAGTGGTACCTCAATTCTCAAACTCATTAGAATTCGAATTTCTTAAAAGTCGAACCAACCAGTTAGGAAAAAAAATATCTAGAGCTCAATCCGTGAGTCACGCGGCACGTCACTCGGCGGAAACAAAGCGTAACGCTTCAGTCTCAGCCTCGCATTCGCTATGATAGCATCGTGCACGTTTACACTACCCGAATACATATATTTAGACAAAAAAAAATACATTTAGACAATGATAGCCAGTAACAGTAATTATTATATAATAAAATACATTTAAAAATAAAGATTTCTTATTAATTATTTTAATATTAAAAATAAATCAATACGTTTAATTATAATAGCCTAATATTGTCGTGCCCAGCGGGGATGGAATGGTGACAAAGGCGCAGACTTCAGGGTATCGGGGGATACGGAGTTTAATTACAGGCAGGCAGGCAGGCAAAATGCAGACTGACAATACAATGAGCGTTCTGGGGAAACAAACGCGGATTAAATAAAGAGGACTAATGACAACAAGCAGAAACAACTGATCACACGGGGATTCACAGCGCGGGGGTGGCACCCGGAAGGAGCGGACGATTGTGGCAGGATTTTTTTTTTTTTTTAACTTTACACATTGTATGGATACATTTATTTTCTTACTTTACAAATTGCTGTTTTGATAAATGTGCTAGATGTGTTTAGTACAGTTTATGATCTTGTTTTATCCGGTTCATTTTGTGTTTAAATGCTAAAAAAAAAACATATTTAGGTGTAATTTTTTGGGACCAGGAACCGATTAATTGTTTTTTCATTATTTCTTATGGGGAAAATTTGATTAGAACTCTATCTCTAACTATCCAGAGTTCTGAATAGATTGTGAGTTTTGAGGTACCACTGTACTGCAGTGATGTTTCCACTAATCAATAGCCTAATCAACATTGATTGGATAATTTACTGAGGTCTTTTGGGTTTGGTGGAGCAGTTTGCTTTCTGGGTTGTGTAGAAACCGCTCCTTGCGCTTATTGTGTAGCTTTGTTCTACTTGGACTTCATGGGTTCAGCTCACGATAGTATTCCCTCCCGCAGCTCCAGCGGCCATCACCTTTAACTCCAGCACCGCTAACCCCTGGCTCAGCCTCTCGCCCTCCCTCACATGTGTCCGCTACCAGACGTTCCACGCCGGCATGCAGGACAACCCGCAGCGCTTCAACGCGGCTCTGTCCCTGCTGGGAAGCCAGGGCTTCACCCACGGCCGGCATTACTGGGAGATTGAGGTCTACAGCAGCACCGTGTGGACAGTGGGGGTAGCGCGCGAGTCCGTGCCCCGCAAGGGGGTGATTAAGGCTCTTCCGTCTAATGGTTTCTGGACCATTTCTCTGTCCTATGGGGTGCAGTACATGGCAGGCACCTCGCCGCCCACCGTACTCTCCCTGGAGGAGCCGTTGTCCCGCATTGGGGTGTACCTGGACTTCAAGCGGGGGCTGGTGTCCTTCTACAACGCCGAGAGCATGGCACACCTTTATACCTTCCATGAGACGTTCACTGAGACGCTCTTCCCCTACTTCAACTTAGGCTTCCTGGACAAGGTTCATGAGAATGAGCCCCTCAAGGTGTTCCTTCCTAAGGTGTGATTTTAAGGTGCGAACTTCCAGAAAGATTTTTCAAGAACTGCTGCTCCCTCTCTGGCCCTCCACCACCATTAAACAAGACCAGGATTGGCTAACTACCACATCAGCTGACCTCAAACATCATGCCCAGCCCTTCACAGCAGAACAACTATGGAGGGACTTTTATTTTAATCTGTCAGCCAATGTCTAAAATAATTGAAACATGTTCTCAATTGCAAAAGCAGACCATTCAGTATATGTAAACTACAACATAAAATAAGCTTAATATACAGTACATAAGCATTACTATCCGTTAAAGTATTTAAAATAAGACAACTACATATTATTATTCATGTATTGATATACAGAACTGTATATATTATAATTGCTGTAATGGTTATGTAATTCCATAATAAAACCATTCCATATACAGCGACTCTTTGATATCAGATATTTCGTGCTTGCGATCGCCATTATGGTGTGATTTGAACACAGCAGAGGCAGATGAGCTGAGCCTAGGCTTGAGGAAGGTTTGCATGGTCAGTTAGCACCATGACACCAATGGCATTGCTATGTCAGATGTGCCTTCTTTTCATGTGCCTTGGGGCATTAGTCTCCAGTCCTCTTGTGAGTCTGTGGACTGTGTACTGAGACCGCTGTCTGTGGCCACCAATCAACTTATAGCGGAGTGAGAATAAAATGTGGCAAGTACGATTTTAATCCTGAGCCCTGTTTCACAAAGCAGGATTTCCTGCTTAGCCAGATAACTTGTTGGATTTAAGGTAGTCTAAGCTAAATATAAGTGAACAAAGATAAAGTTGATGTGGTACCTTATATCGACAAGTTTCCCACTTAAGCAAAGAATCCTGCTTGGTGAAATAGGCCCCAGGGGCCATGTTACAGAAACTTTCTATCCTAAGTCAAAATAGAACCATATAAGATGGGTTTTTTCCCAATTTGGCAACTGCATGAATCACGTCTTATCTTATGTCATCCTATCTTATCTCAGGTTAAGAAATCCTAAATACTAAACACAACTCAACTTTTATGTCTTTCACCTAGCAACACTACATTTTTCATGTTGCGGAGCTATTTTATAATCCATTAATAATGGATTTTCTCAAAAGAAAATCCATACTTAAAAACATACAAAAGAGCACCCATATTTAAAACTAATAATAATAATAATAATCCCTCCATCCATTTTCTCCTGCTTATCTGAGGTCGGGTCGCGGGGGCAGCAGTCTCAGTAGGGAAACCCAGACTTCCCTCTCCCCGGCCACTTCATCCAGCTCCTCTGGGGGAATCCCGAGGCGTTCCCAG
>JABFEA020000119.1:20230629-20248627 GCA_019775915.2 Cyphomyrus plagiostoma | reverse complement strand
CATTCAAGCGACATGGAGTGGTGTAGCTAGTAGAGAAATTCTTGGAGCAAATGGGTCATTAGGTGCTTCTTGAAGGTGGAGAGGGAGCTTGATGACTGATTGTGGCTTGGCAGCTCATTTCACCACTGGGGGTCCACATGAGTATCGACAGCCAATATCCCTCCATAGAACAAACAACAGAATGGATGTTTGTCATCAAACCCTCCTGGTACAACGCTGCCTGAATTGGCAGCCATGCGTAAAATTACATGTCAACCTCAATTTTTTACAGGTTGTGTGAAGGCCAGTATCGCATCCAGTCTCTGCTATTAATCAGGGTATTTATCTGCATACTTTTACTCTTCTGCCCAAGAAGTGATACAGTACTAATTCCCAGCAAAAAGACTCCAACGTATGACAGTCTATCAGAATAACAAGCTACGTAGGTGATTATGTGAAGTGGCACATTAAGAAGTGGCAACCACCTGCACTCACACACAGTCCTCCAGCAGCTGAGACAAGCTGGCAAATATACACTTGCAAATTTACACTGTCAGAGGCGCATCGCCTTGCCAGTTAAGTACAGATGTGAGATCCTTCTCAACCCAAACCAAGGCCCTTAACTGAGTTGTGTTTTGTGAAGGTTGTCGCATACAGAATGCCTACACGCTGGTGTGCTCTGTTGGACGATAACCTGCAGAACATTCCAGAATGTCTGCCACTGAATGTCAGTAATAGAGTACCAGGTCACTAGGAAACCTAAGTGTGCTTCAATAGCCATACTCTATATGAATCACTATTGCTTCTATTTAGTAAACCCTTTCCTAAGCTTATGTCATGTCAGTCTCCCAGCCTTGGATGGATGGATGGATGGATAATCTTTTCTTGAATGCAATATCTAAAGTAGAACATATTGTGGAAACTAGGCAAATGAAGGCTTCTATTTCAAATCCCTCATTAAACCCTTCAGCAAAAGATTTTATGTTTAATTAAATATCTAGCCGAGTATTGTGAATTTTAAATATCTGCTTCTAAAAAAAGCTCCTATTTTTCCATTACCGGTTTCTGTTTATTATTCATCATGTGTGGATATAATTAACTTCACACTCCACTACCGAGGGGGATAAAGACAGGTGTGCATGCTTCCCGAAGGATTCTCCCAAGAATCACAATCACCCACTCCGAGACTCTACTTCCTGTCTTGCCACATCAGGACAATATTTCATCAGGGTTGTGAATATTATTTCAGGGTTGTGGATACTAAATTGATTTCTGATGCTACTTTACGTCATCAGAAACAAACCAGAGTTTTTAAAAGGTTACTGAGTTGTTCACCCAGGCTGAACTATAAGAACAAAATATTATTTGAATAGCTGGTTAACCTAAGGAGTTTTTCACCATGAACTCCACTACAGGAGAATGTCGAATGTGGTTGAATATATCTCGGTTTTTCAAATAGCTTTTTCTGTTGTTAACTGATTACTAACTAATTAACTGACTGAAGTACATCTGGAAGGTTCCAGTCATTCATTGCCAATGGTTTACCCTTTCAAAACATGCACATTACTGCCAGTATGTTTAAGCAGCAGTGGTTTCACATTCTTCTATACTCTTTATTTCGTTGCTAAGCGTCTGATTATATCTGCTTGTTTTCTGAGAGTAAAAAATGAGAAACATTTATACTGTATAATTAAAAATACTGACGCAAGAGTTGAGATGTTAATCATTTCTGCAAACATCACATCCATAAAAGACCCATGATTCAGGATCATTATCTAATAAGATTAATCATATTCTTGTTATTATAGATAACGTTAGGAAAAAGTGCTTTTTAAAACAACTAATCTTGAAGATTGATGTATATTTCTCACACTGTTGTGACAGACTTCCTTGCTATTATTTCTGTTTTGTAATTATTACAGCTTTATTTGAAGAAGTGGCAATGTGAACTGATGATGAAGATTATCGCACTCATTACAAGTGTGAATATGAGGTAGCAGATGTTCATCTTTTTTTAAAAAAAAACACTGTTAATGCTGAACAGAGTCTAGCATTGCCTGAACCTGTCACTCCTGAAGCAAGGCTCCAGTGTACAGGTCTGAAAAAACTCAGCCTCTATACCATCCTGCATCTAACCCGCCTGCTTTGGGGTTTCACCATTTATCTGTTTCTTTAATTACCTTTCTCTTTATATTATACAGAATAATCAATGCTAATAATCAATGCTAATAATCAGTTCTGCTACAGCTGGATCGATACCAAGATTTTGACTTCAATACAGATACCAGCTTAGTACTTCAGTAACATCACCAAATCGAAACTGTACAACATTGCCATTTAAATATTATATTGCTTTGAAATAAACATACCTATTTACGAATTAATCAGCCTATAATATAGTTTTTACATTATCAATGAAATATGTATAGATCAATTAAACTATCAGTGCATAGATTCTGGTATTAATCTGGTCTAAGCTGTTACAAAATCTCACGGATAATGCATTAATGTCAGGCTGCTCATTCTGTTCACCATTTAGCTTGGCCTGTTTTACGTCATTGGGGAGAGAGATTTGTAGGCTAAACATGGCATGACGTGAAACTGAAATAGCAAATGTAATGACCAATAAATAACATGGCAATTGTGTGTTTTATATCTGTTATCATGTGCACATAATGAACATTAAACTCCTTATATAAATGTAGATCTTGAAGTGCTGGTATCCAGCAGATTTTTTTATCCTACCTGGTCTCTGGGGAACCACACCTGATCTCAGGAAGATAGTAAGTCATCAGGTAGGATGCTGAACATTGGCACTGAAGGATCAGGGTTGCCTACCCCTGGTTAAAATGTCAGATGTGCTGCCCTCTTGTAGCAGGGTAGCTTGTCTGCACATTCACCACCACTTATCAGACAGACGTGAGCAGTGGCCAACAACTTCAGTCTCTCATCGCTGTAGCTTCTTCGCACAAGACACACATGAAATGAGTGTTACTGTCTCTCCCCGAAGTGCGAATTTGACATGCCCACTGCGTGATGTATCTTCCTGTTTTGATGTGTTTGATAGAGATGCATAACACATTTTTATCAAAATGATAGAATTGAATTGTTTGATTTTTGGTATCGCGATATTGATACCAGGATGTTTACTGCTGCCAAACGTATCTGAAATGTACCCACATCAAGCAAATATTAAGTCTTGACCGAAAATGGAATTCACAGCATCCCACACAGCATATGCCCGCACTTAACTAATCAAACTGTTTCCCGATCATCTTTCACATAAATCAAACCTGTAATCTAACATAGCAGTAGACTGTGACCCAATGAAGGCAAAGCTACTTTTCAATACAATCTTCTTGGCATGAAAAGGAGAAGACATTTTAAGTAATTCTTATACTTGACCTTTATTGGCACATTGCCTTTGATTTGATTTAACGTAAACACAATAAAAGAGTAGCATTACAAGGTAAGCACAAGCTTATACTGTAGTGCTGAAGGTACGAAAGCTGTCTGGCCCAAAATAACATTTAATTGTAGGACATACAGTAAGAATAATCAACCATCTCTCTCACAACCACCACATACTAGAAAAGACTGTAATAACAGGCTACAGCTGAAGTTTGGATGAGATTTACGGCACGTATAACAGAGGGCAGAAACGCAAAAACGAGATTGAAAAGAGCCGTCAAACACCGATCTTTCTCCTCACACAGACACATATTCCCACTATGGCATTTTGAAACTTCTCATAGGATTCAGGCTGTTCGGGCCTTTGTGAGTAAATAAATATGCCAGCGGAGCAGACAAGCTCTGCATCAATAAAACGGGGGAACCTAGTGCCACCTAGTCATGAATGGCACAGCACCGCCCCGCGGATTAAAGGCGAGCATGAGGAGAAGGGGGAAAAAACAACAGCGGAACTTAAATCCGCCGAGATCAAACTACGTTAAAAAGAGACTAAAAGGTGTCTCAGCAAAGATTGCCATTTTGGATCAGGGACAAAAAAAAACTGGTAGAGTTGCCATTTTCTGTCACACAGGATGGCAGGATGGGTGAGTAAAGTTTAATGAGGGCTGGATAGAAGAACAAAGAAAAAGCAAAGAGATGGTCCAGAAGTAAAGCCCATAAATACAAAACCTTGTCACATCTACAGTACTTTATTTTGAGTAACGTGGACCACTTCAGTCTGAACAAATCAAGCAGCGGTTACTGTCCCGGAGTTCAGCCTCACTTTACTGTCGGAGTGCCGGTCAGCCACTAAGTAGTTCTGTCAGAAGGGAGCTTTTGACTCTCTACTGAGTCTGAAGATCTAAAATCAAGCTTAGAATGTGAGAAGTACAAGGACTTGATAATTCATCCGGCTTTAAATTCAACTACAAGCACACAAAAGACACAGAGCAATCAGGCACACACACATACACACACACACACACACACACATACGCGCACACACACATACACACACGCATATCCTCCTGAGACCCAAGGGAAAAGGTATCTTTCAATTGTAGGTTATTTGTCTTTGGAGGAAATAAGACATCTTACAATTTAGATTTTTTCAAATTTATTTTTATTTTTAATTTCACAGCATGTCCTCTTTAGTGCACAACAGGAATAAATATGTTGCCTAATATCAGTGAAAATATAAATACAGAAATAAAATGTCCACTACAATGGACATAAATGAATGGGTGGGGTCTCAGGAGGTTACACACATTCATCAGAGGCAATTTATACTCAAATGCACCATATATCGAAGTTCTTTTTGTAGGTGCTAACCACAACGGCCAGAAAAATCGAGCAGAACACACTGAAAATGTGCAGCCTCCAGACACAGAGCTGGAAGGGATTGTAAAGCCACAATTCTGATGGTTTGGGGCACAATGTTACTGTCTGAACTGCTAGTGAAGCATTTGATCAAAGAAAGAAAGCAAAGCAAACCTCCTGCTGTCTCAGGACTTACAAAACATTCCAATAGGGAATTAAAGATCTCTACTGTCCCTGTCCTACAATCTAGAGACAACTGAAAGAAATATCTACAATAAAGCTTATTTACAATGTTCAGTATTGAATGTCCATTGTCATGTTTCACCCACACTTCAACAGAAAGGCTTTACTACACTTTGATTCGCCCTACTTAATGCCAGTAGCTTTTCCAAAATGATAGATTTTGCATTTTCAATCTCACCTCTCACGTTCCAAGCTTAAAAGCTGCACTGCATCCCTGGCTAGACGCAGCCTCACAACAAGGAAGCATGTCAGCTGTCCTCAGTGTGGACCATGATGCCGACCTTCTTAGAGGAAGGCAGGTCCACAGTCTGGGAGCGTTCCCTGCCCTGCCGCTCCATACTTCCTGCTCATTAGGAAAGAGTTGGGTGGATAAACAGATGTTCTGAAGTCATACTTCTTAAGTCATACTTATTGTGTTCCTGTGCCTCCCTGCTCAGTCCCGCATGCTCAGTTTATAAAAACTGCTATGGTTTCATAACGGTCCTTATATAACGCATCCATCCATGTCTTAAGGGTTCATCCAGTACAGGATTGTGGCCTGATGATAATAATAATAATCCAGACCCCTCATCTTCAAAATGCATTTCCAGCACAAGGTGAGGGGTGGTAATAAAAATGATTGCTATCGTTGCTGTGATTACAGTTATGAACAGTATACTCAGTTTCCTACTATAAAATGTCTGACCACATTTACAGCGAAAATACTTATGTGCATATTAAATAAGTACATGATTAAATAAATAAATGCTTATGAAAATTAAGTCAATGCAAAAAGTCCTCCTCTTGTAATCGGCTTAATGGCTTCATCATTTAGGTGCAGTTGTCCTGTGGGAGGTAACTCAGGCTCACTGACACTGACAGACTGGGTGCCTACGTCTCTCACCGCTGTGGTGGGTAATAAGGCCAAACTTTCTTGCGTCTTGAGTTTTCTGTGATTTCCTGTCGGTATTTTTCACACCAGACGGTCTTTTTATATCGCGTCGGTATTGCACCGTTTTGTTTCGCGGCGAAGAGTAAGTAAGTTGGACAGAAAGTGGGCGATCTTGGTGGCAAAAGCTTGGGACACTTAGGACAAAGCCCTCAAACGTGCTATTTTGACAGCTGTCTACGTGTGCTCCATACAGAAGATAAAGCTTTTCACCAGGCAACAAAAGATCTGAAACTTAGTGTCCTTGTTATTGAGCTGCACTCCAACATTAATCTTTTGTTTTGCTATGTGAAAAAGGGGACGAGGCACATGCCTGATAATTTGCTACTGTAAAATAACTTCAACTATACGTTATGATTACATACAGACCATATTGATTGTACTAACAGAATACGACTCCCGCGTGATGTTTTGCATTGAGTAAGGGGCAATTTGTTGTTTGTCAAGTGCACAAAAACAACCGAAGTGATTTTACGAGCGTTTCCTCCCCATCCACTTTTTCGCTCTGACACCGGTACCCTTGCAATTATAACATTTTCAGCTGACAATGTGAAATGCAGAGAGCAGGAGAAGACGCTCAGGATTCAAATTTGATTTTCGCCTATCATCCATATAAAGCAGAGAAGTAAACGTTATTTCTGTGTCGCCTTACCAGCTTTGCAGGGATCTTTGTAGTCGATTGTATCTGCTGTGTCTGTGGACTCTACATAGTAGCTGGGTTCAATATCTTCCAAATCGATCGCCAACAATATGGGGAGGGTGCACAGAAAACACAAGCATTTCGTCTGGAGATACATGGCAGTGCTCTGGGCTGAAGCTGGGGCACAGTTTGGAAACACAAGGAAAGAGGAGCAAAAGTAGTGGAATGAAAGGGGGGGAGAAAAGTGGGAGTTTTTTTTCCAGTGGGGGTGGTGGGGGATAATGGTCTTTGGAGGGCGGGTTCAAAAGCAGAACACAACCCCTTCCCAAAGTCTTTATTCTGGGCCAGCGATTCGGTCTAAGTGCCGGGCACGGAGCCAAGCGCATTCGGGCCAGCTCGCAAACTCTGCGGAGCGGAGACCGCGGAACACGGCGATGTCGGTGTCGGTCTGTCCTCGAAGAAAAAGGAATTCCCTAGTGAAAATATTTTCAAAATACTGCATCGATTCTTTGTAATCTTCTTTTTTAATTCTGGTATCCAAATAACGATAAATTATGGTGTGCTGCAAAGAATTCCCAGGTAATCTACTAGCCAGCATCCTCATGTCTTCATATCTTTTACAGATTACATAGAAAAGAAGAGAAATTGGGCCAGTACACACATATTTTCGCACCATTGACATAAATGCATCTAAAGTGCAAGCCAGAAACATCAATAGAAGTTTGCAGGACAATGATCACTGGGTGGTAACTACAACGTTTCTGAAAGCTGTATTGACAGAAAAGGGCGTATTTCAAAAGCCGATGCTTCGGCTTTACTTCTAATATTGAATATGGTTCTCAGAATGAGAGTATTTTTAGCTCGACAACGATTTCTTGAAGGAAAAAATATTCCTTATTAATGAGGCCAAGGTGATAGCCTGTGTTTTGACTTTAATGTTCACGTCATGCACTATATATTTAAGTAAATTATTATGATTCTTAAACTATATAAACTCGTAAAAGGCAGCAAAACATTTTAAAATGTACATTACTATTTGGCATTCGTAACAGCAGTTAGATTGTAAGTTGCAAGTAGTTTTCAGCAGTGTGTAAAAAGATATCTCCTATATTTCTTGTTAAAACAATTTGTACAATCAATCGCAAGACAGCTGTTTCCCATTATAGATGCGTTATGGTAAAGGTCAGGTTCTCCACTAGGTGGTGGTGGTATTTTTTGGTATGCAAAGTTACTTCCAAATCTCGTGCGAGCAATGGAATTAAGAGAGAAGCGTGGTATTCTTTTCCGTCTCTAGCGTAAGAGTTCAGTCTCAAGGTGTCTGCGCGAGTTTCACGTAAATAAAGTTTGCTGCCTGGTTATGCTTGATGTAGGCTACTGAAGTCACTACGCGATGTATTGCGGCGTTCAAGCTGAACGCTAACGCTGCCTCTCAGTCTATTTGTCTCTCAGTGGGTGTGAGCGCAGTGACTTCCGCCTGCGGTGACATCATGCTCATACCCTTTGCAGCAGGAGGAGCATATTTTACGAACCAAAAGAGGGAGCGTATTTTACGCTCGCTTGAAACAGCAACTAGTAGCACAGCAATTTGCAATAAAGAGGTGGAAGCAGCGATTACTGGAAAATCTTACTAAACAAAGTGCACGCAATTGCGCGAGACAACGCCAGTAATATAAAAAAGCAATAATTCGGGAGTCGCTATAGCTTGGGCTGTTTTGCCCAATAAACATTAATTATAGTAAATATAGTATATTACTAAATATGGTATATTAAACATAGCATAAACATTAAAGTAAAAAGAACTCTTGTATCGGAATGTGTATCGGTAGCGGCAGTTGTGTATCAATCGGTTCGGAACTAAAAAGATAATGGATCGATCGAGCCAACCCTTAATTGTTGGAAGTATTATTTACGTTTAAACATGTCGGCTAAAATTTTGTGCACTGGGATAAGGCGAAACACAAATGTAAGCACTTTTTCTTGACGGACTCTTCACGCGGGTGCGCAGGATGGACAAGTCGCTACTGTTGGTTAACGACAGAAAAAACAAGCAAGGTTGTGGAAGCAAGGCAGTGTAAACAAAAGATCAGAGTGAGCTACATATTTGCAAAAGCTGTAAAATGTTACTACAAAGCATTGCATAAATAACTATCTTGTCTGTTTTCAAAATTGTCTTTTGCTTCTTAAAGTCAAATGAATCTGCCCCCCTAACACCTGGCTCCAGTCTATCCCCCCCCCCGTTGAAATGGCCTTGAACCGCCAATGTCGCAGCATAATCCCCAAAATCACAGATTTTGCATGCATTGCCCGAAAGCGCAACTCGCGAATAAACCAATTAATGTGAAATGTGCCTAATCCGCCAAGACCCTCATAAGGACAAATGGGTATAAGATTAATGGATTAATAAATGAAATATTATAACAATTCAACATCCTCCTAGTGTTACACAATTAGTACTTTAGAGCTATGCGAATTGTAGGGGGAAAAGTGGACTATTTAATTTTGTTGTGCACTCCATTACGCTCTATTAGTGTATGCTGGTACCATAAGCCTATTTATGTTGTCATAAGTGGCTCTAAGATATGATTGCTGTTAACTGTAAACCCATTTAGGTTCAACCCAAGTATAATTCAGGACAACAATGACTGTTAAACCTGTAAGCATTATGCCCTAATACATGAGAAAATGTTTTGGTTTAATGTTGCTCTAAGAAAGTGTTTATTACCAATATAGGCTATACCTGGGAGCGTGAGAAGTAGGCACTGGTAGAATGTAAGTTGCGTTGTCCATGAACAATCACATTGATATTAACAAAATCCGAACACAGAGGAAAATAGTTTTTTACTCAGATATGGAAATTTGTATGTTATGCTGTGCAGTGCTGAAGGACGCGTCTCGCCTTAAATGAACTTAAATGATCTTTCATTTGCGGCTCGCCTTAAATGAACAACTACACATCTTTCATTTGCAGGAGAGGCTGTTGATGTGCAATGGCTGTTTTTCGTTACTAAGAGGGGAACTGTTACATGTGTGAATACCCAATTTAATCAGGTTGTGATGACATTTCAGGACTATATGTGCTGACAACACTCTGGACATGAAACTATAAGCTCGCCTCCCACAGGTGCTTCAGCGCTTCCATTTTTTTGTCTCAGCCCCCCTTAAAAAATAATTATTCTAAAATCATATAGCGATTTTTGGATGCATTTACTGCCCCCTTTTGGCAAGTTTTATCGTCATCCCCAACTTCATTGACATGGATGCTCAGGGTGCAGGAAACGAGGGGACTCTTTTCCCAACTGCGAATTCCATGTACCAATGTGGTCTTGGCAAGAATGATCTTGCTAACTTGCCTTCAAGGAATGAACTTGGGGTGCAATAAATCATGGGATTGTTCTCGTTTAGCAAGGATCCAACCAGTGTATCCTTGATATCTAGGATGAAGCAAGACCAACATCCAACTTTTTCAGTTACTCTAAATTTCATCTGAAAGTTCATGCAACATGTATCTGTCATGACCTGCTCATCCGATCCTCGTGTGTGCCACGAACCCTAATTACCTACACGTACTACCCCGATTGTGGTCACCTGTTTCCCGTTCTTTTGGCTTGTCTTGTGTATTTATTCCGCGTCTCAGTCCCTTTCCCCTAGATCCATCATTGATGTTCGTCGCCGTCTGCCCTGTCTTTCCCCTAATAAAACCCTATTTCCTGCATCCTTGCGTGCCTGCCTCGTTCTTCCCCGCTTCCTGTCTGTTCACCGATCAGCGATCATAACAGTATCCTTATTAGCCCACTTTAATGTTTAACAGTGAATCTAATAGGCCTATGGAGGACAAGGGAACATCTTGTACAGAAAAGACCAAGTGATAGGTCTTGCGGCAACAGGCATGTTAACAGGCACATTTTAAAAAATGAATTACTTATTAGCTGACTGTTGATGCTAAACTAATCTGTTTATGGCAAAGAAAGTTTTCATACATGAAAGTAACCACACAAAATCGGGGGGGGGGCTGGCAGGGGCACCTACAGGATTCTATCTAATGGTATGTGCCCCCCCCATAATACATATACACACACACACAGTGACCCACCTGTTAACGAATTCAATTCTTGGCTATCTATTTCATGTAGATGTTCTGTCTCCCTATCACATCAAATTCTTGTACACTTAAAAAAATAATTTGTTAGATGAACATAATAAAATTATGGAAAGAATTTCCACCTAAATTAAATACTTTAATTTAGCGAGAAAGATTTTTCTCGACTGACCTAAATGTAAATATGTTGGGTCAACTTGATGTATTGGGGTTGCTGTTAGTTAATTACCATGGTTCAGTCCCACTAAATTTGTAAGGGTTAATGTGACATATTTAGAAAAGTAGGATCTGACTTGATTTTATTTGGCCATTTAAAAACTTGTATGATAGGATTATGAATTACTTAATTTGTGTAGTTACGACTACCTTTTAAAATAATACAATAACATGAATTGTGCTAGTCAACAAAACAAGGTTATGTTTATTCATCAGAAATGCTGTAGGCTAAGAGATGATCTTTTTAATCATAGTGTTTATATAGTCAGGAATTTAAACATATGCTTATCTAGTTTACCCCCAGCTGGTGTGAAGTTTCGAAAAGAAAAACACAAAGCAAACAGGATTTGTTGAAATAAAAAAGGAAACACTGATTTAGTGGATGCTTGAAAACATGTTGCTGTGAAAACACAACAAGCAGACTTAAAAAGTCCTACTAACTGTACGCTGCCATCTTTTTTTTTAAGCAGACAGACAAGCAAAAATTGGAGCCCACTGTTTAAGCCTGGCCCCAGTAAACGTATTACTCATATTCAACATCAACATATAAAAAAAAACTATACAAAAACAGAATGTAGTCCTGGCAACTGTCTGCAAAGAAAAATGTTTGAGGACAAACTGAAAATATAGCATTCTGCATCCCTATACCGTAAGTGACTTTTTCACATTCAGCACCTTAATATGCAGTAGTTTCCTTTTGAAAAGAACACTTCTTTCCTTTTAAGAGACATTTCACAATAAGAGTAACGGCTATGTCACTAATGATGATGAGTAATGCTTTTTTTTTGTAGAGTCTGTTTCCATCAAGTTCCATGATTTTTTTCTGCAAAGCCTCAAACATGTATCTCAGCTCTGGAGGGTAACTGAGATTCAGAGCGTGAAGAAGTGTGAAAAATATGACCACAGCAAGGGGTACATTTTCCAACTCATCCAGAACTTGCACACCCTCCAGAATGATACAGTACCTATACATCTTCCGGTTTATCATCTGGCTCTGCAACTTCTTTGAAAATGACATAGATTCCATAGATTGTCTCCATCAATGCAGATTCGCTGCTTTCACAGTTTGTGTTCCTTACAGGAAAAAAAAGGGGGGGGGGAGATATACTGTAGACATATGTTATACCACTCCAATTTTAAAATTATATATATTTCATTATCATTAATGTATGTAGTTAAAGATTATATAATTAAATATTTTCTTTTTCTAAGTACATAACTGGTTTGTTTACAGATGTCACAATAAGGACTGGAGAATAAAAACTAAAATTACATACCATGTATTCTTTTGCGAGGTTCTCAGCTCTTCATTGAGGCACACGGAGGGCTTTGATGATGCACTCTCTCCTGATATCAATGGTGTCGGTCTGAGTATGTAGGGCAGACGAAGTCACCACAGAAATAAAAAAGAAAAACCATTTTAATCAATAGGTAGATGTTACAAAGCAACATTTGAACAACACATTTTTTCAAATGTAACAATCTTTATTGACAAATTTTATTATTTATGAACTTGCAATATCCATGGGTGCATCAATACTATGTAACTTCCATCCATCCATCCATTATCCAAACCGCTTATCCTACTGGGTCGCGGGGAGTCCGGAGCCTATCCCGGAAGCAACGGGCACGAGGCAGGGAACAACCCTGGATGGGGGGCCAGCCCATCGCAGACTATGTAACTTTCAAATCACAATTAAAGGAACCTTCAATAATGTTGGTTAAAAGCACAGTCTAAGCAATACATCTAATCACATAAATATGTAAAATAAAAGCATTTACAGGTATGTCGTCCCAGGAAAAAGTAACTACCATTGTAACTTCAGTGGACATTGTCAAGTCTGCCCAATGTTGCATATTGTATCAGATACTTCTTAAGAGAAAGTACTATACTATCCCTCTAGTCTTATGTCTCTCCCTGCCACACCCACGACGCAACAAGCGCGTCCCACTGACAATTGAACCAACGATATTTAAACCTCACACTGACGACAGCATGGTGCCAGGTATCGTTGCGATGCGCTTAATGAGTGGTCTTACTTAATTTTGTCTTCCTGGCCCTTCTCAAACCTTCCGCCCCTCCAGTGACTTTCCCCGTGTCCTTACCTGCATGTACCATCCACGTCTCCAGATTGACCTCTTGGCTTACCGACCCCTGGCATCCTTTCACCTGACGGTGATTGTGGACAAACCCCCGGCTTTTGGTGCACCTCTCGGACGGATTTTGGCTACGAACCGGACTCGCCGATTGACTACTCTCTGTGCATTCCCCAATAAACCTGGTTGACTGGATTTCGGTGTTCGTGTTGTGAATAGCAGGACA
The DNA here is from genome assembly GCA_019775915.2 of Cyphomyrus plagiostoma. Lineage (NCBI taxonomy): Eukaryota > Metazoa > Chordata > Actinopteri > Osteoglossiformes > Mormyridae > Cyphomyrus > Cyphomyrus plagiostoma. The sequence continues at coordinate 20,235,432 of JABFEA020000119.1, read as the reverse complement.
CTCCCTCCCTCTTACATTACCTCTTTAATTTTCAAGCCTTTGGTGATGTTTAAAATACAATAAAAACTGTACATTTTGACATTTCTATTTTTCCCCTCATTATCATACCTGGGTTATGGGGATCATAATGCTTCTAATCTTTCTTCCTTGAATGCTGCCTTTCTTACCAAACACCCTCATCAGGGTTGAAGACTGAGTATTCAGCTTGGAGAACTTGGACATAAAACTGACTGTTGTTATCCTCTTAAATTCAGCAGTTAGCTTAAATAGGAAAAAGGCACATAAAAGCAAGTCTGAATATCATAATAGTGACATTATTGAAAATTTTGAAACGTGGCGCAGAATGTTTTCAATTTGTAATGTAACCGCCTCCTCTGACCTCCAGCCACCACTTCACGAAGTTGGGAACCGTAAACGAAAGTCTCCAAAAAGCCTCCAATAACACCAGAGAAACTCGCTGGATTTAAAAATAGAGTGGTTGAGGGGTCTGAAAACTCGTTAAATAGTTGCTAACTTGGAAAACTGATGGATGCGTGTCTGGATGCACATATGGTGACAGTGAGATATATTAATGCACTCTAATAAAACACTCGGTAATGAAATAAATAATCCAAAATGCCAAAGAGGTCAATAACTAGCTGTTGATAACATATCTGCACCTGTATTGTTTTCTGTTTGATGGATGATGAAAGATGAACATACCTTCTTCCACAATTGATTGTTGCTCTTTATTAGGAATACACCGTTGGCTGTGGCCTGACTGATAAATACAGCGGTACCACGCTTCTCGAACTCACTAGAACTCGAATTTCTTAAAAGTCGAACAAACCTGTTTCACCCAGAATTCGATCTGAATATCAGAAGTCGAACCGTGAACGCTGACCTATAATAAATTGTTTGCGCCAGGAAATGAGTCATACTACAATGCAATCCTTACTTGAATGCCTTCTTCACAGACTGGACGATCAACCAAATAAAGCTAGAGGTCACTTATAAGAGTTCTACAAAACAGCATGGTAATGTAATGACACTGGCGATGTGTGTTTATGTTTACGCCCGTGAGTTCAGGCAAATGATTGCATTCAACAGACAGCGTAATTGCATTAGACCCAACTTCTTCGGAGAATAAAAAATAAATAAAACAAGTGACCCAACTACACCTTTAAACTTTACTGACAGCACAGGAGTAGTTTACTGTGGTTTTTCTCCTACGACAAACACAATATGGCCCATTGCATTATAGAAAAGAAAATGCATCCACTGACTTCAAAGCTAAGCTTCAAAGTAATAAATAACGAGAAACGTCATGGAAATGTAGTGGAGTCAAAAGTACAATATCTGTCTTGTCACCAGCCCTTATGCCGATTAGTAATTAGGCCTACTTCCTTAGGCCTACTACACAAACAGTAATTAGACCTACTTCCGGCATGTCTTGCACCGGGCCACAGGTATTTGCAATTTGTAAATATAATGTGTCTGTGTATTAGCGCTGTAATTAATGCGTTTTGTAACCATTTAATGTTTTACCACAGACTGCATTGACATCAGTGTCTACCCCGAGCAGGCACGGAGTGATATTCATTTTCAACTTGGGAGTTTTATGCCCAAGAGCAACCTTTGTTCTCTGCGAACTTGGAAAATGATGTCACAGTTCCAGTATTATTATCCCAAATGAAATTACATTATAAAAAGATAAAAATAAAAATTCTGCACATTTTAAAAGTCTATCCTGCCTGGCCTCTTTCTATCATCGTGTGAGAAAACTTGAAGACATGGTTTCCGTTCACGTGCCGGAGCGCTGCGCAAAATTCACAAAACAAAACTCCAAATAATCATAAACTAAAGTAAGAAAAATAATAAGAATGGCCATGTCGTTTTTTTTTAACATTTATTTATTTGAAATCTTCATTTACATACATGAATATCCCCTCGTGAAAAATAGTCGAAACATCGGCTATATCTTTCACAGCTCAGAATTACGCACTCTTTCAGCTACCTATATAATTCGCGAATTTTGATTTTGAAAGAACATGCAAATGTTATTTCTAATCATAGCTCCGGAGACAGCACTAAGAAATACAAATGAAAAGAAGGAACAGAAAGCGAAAATGCATCTGCCTTGAAACAGTTAAATTAATCGCGGTACATTAAATTCGCAGAGGGTTCGTGCACGTAGACAGGTACTTTGCGCAAATTCCCAATAATATATGAAATGGTGCCTCTGGAGTCACACATTACGACGGTCGCAAAATACAGTGTAACACTTGCACCTCTGCAACCGCATGTCATGACCTGCACATGTGATCCTCGTGTGTGGCACGCCCCCTGATTAACCACGTATGCTGCCCCGATTGTGACCAGCTGGTTTCCGTCAGTTTGATATATCCTGTGTTTTTAAGTCAGCGTCTGAGTCTGTATCCCCAGATCCGTCATTGATGTTTATTGCCGTCTGCCCTGCGCTTCCCTCGTTTCCCCATAATAAACCCTTGTGTCCTGGATCCTCCCCTGCCTGCCTTGTCCTTCCACGCTTCCTGCTTGCTCGCCTGACACCGGTCACAACACCTAACACTGCGCTCATATAGAACAGATAAATGACAAGCGATCACATGGAGACGTCTACCGCATATTTGTGCATTTCTCTGTGCGTGTGTGAGTGAGTGACCCAGAGTGTAAGTGTGGTGTCAGTTGTCGATTTCCCTGTTTGTCGTACTACTGCTTGTCCTTATGCAGTGTACCGTTAATAAACGTGGGACTTCAGTTCATCTTTCGTAAATAGTTGTCTCTTCTTGAAGTTATGCCATGCGGCACTGAGCCATTTACGATATAAATAATATACAGAATGTTTAATTATTAGGCCTATTCATTATACCCCTAATTAGAAAATCAATTTTAGTTAGGGCTATACAATTAAAAATATCCAAGGGGGACGAATCGTGGAACGATTCTGATGGAATGTGTTAATTGAACAACCTAGAAAGAACCAATTGAAAATAAGCATGTTTGCATTTCGAAGTGCTGCCCGCGTTGAGCCGTAGCATTTTCATTGACCGCTGTTAGTTGTTTATCTGGCTCTGCTGCAGCTGCACATCTACTCACATCTGGCAACACCCCTGTAATAGAGTTTCTGAACCGCCTCGCCAGTGTCCATTTTAAGCGCCAAGGGTCAATATGGTCTGATTGGTCATGGTGTGAGGTTGGAATGTTCGTACATTCATCTGCAACCGTACCAGGCAACAACCGCTATAGACATCAACACGTTACAGCATAATTTGACATGTAAACACAAACACGACATCAGGAAGGTAATCAATCCTGCTTCCCGTTCGTGTTAAGCGCAGTGAAATATGCTTGACTGAGCTTAGAATATTTCATATATCATTTATTGAATCCATACTAGAACAAAACTGAATGTGAGATGAAAAGTAAAAAAATGCATGAAGAATATTTGCTATTTTAACCACAGTCTTTTTTAAATTAGAAAGATACATAAGGGATAGCAAGAATGGATAAGCTACACAGCGAGTTGTGTCCCACTTTTGCAATAAATTAATATCAGTTAATTAAATGTCACATACTTGAGCAAAAATGCACCAAAGCAACACGACAGAGAATCATATAGCATACACCACGTACCACCTCAAAAAATATTTGGTTGTCTCTCTGAACACCAGGGTGATGGTTGGGGAGGCTCAAATCAATGCGGGAGGGGGGGAGGGGTGTAAAAATTGTTGAGTTGGTTATACTGATTGGTACCTGGTCGTTTCAGAAATAACTATTTATAATATTTTCATTTTCTCCCAGGACAGATCACTCTCATTATCTGCTTTGACACACTCTTTAGAAATTCTTTAGATAACAGTCCCACGATTTCCCACAGGAAAATTCTTCGTGCAATATTATCTACATAATTGTAAATATTATGTGTGTCCTTAGCAAGATCTAACCGTATCCCCTTCAATAAGATGTTCTTGCTGTTGGTCTAAGTACCACTCGTTTTGAATTATCCACTTTTTATATAATTCTCCAGGGGGACAAGATAATCATGCATTTCTTCATTGGAACGGGGCAGATTTGGCACTGATTTATGGTGTGCGTACTCCACAGGATCGTGTTCAGTGTTCCTCTTAAACTTGTACATGCAAGGTATATGTTGTCAGCATTGCACAGTCGCGATTATGGCGAAAATACAACAGTGAAGTTCTTACCCCGAATTCTCCGTATTTATGTGTGTCAGCAGATTTCAGTTGTATTGATATTTTAAACATGCAAGCTTGCCCACAAAAGATAAATGTGCCTATTATCAATTTAGGAAAGCTGAAGGAATTTGTTCTGCCTTCAAAAGAAAAACGACTAGCCATAAAAAATCTGGCATGCCGCTACATCACTAAGAAGACCCATAATCATATTGAATCATCTATATATAACTGTACCGAAATGGTTTTCCTTCTTTCAGCCTTAAATAACATATTGGTACAATGCCATGGCAACGGTGTATGACGTACATCAAAGGTGAAAAAACGTTGTTCATTAGGGGCACCGTTTCTGAGCTTCTAATGCTCAATTTGACTACACCTGAAGCCATAGTATCTACCACAGTAATGACTCCAATAAAAATATAGAAATAAATGCTGAGGTAGAAAGATAACACACATTGTTACCCATGACTGGACAGGTGCCCTATACTCCAATTGACAAAAATGGAAACCCCGTAGCGTGGCGGGGCGGCGGGCCGGGGGGGGGGGGGGGGGGGGGGGGGGGTGGGGGGGGGGGGGGGGGGTGGGGGGGGGGGCTCGAGGGGGGGCG
>JABFEA020000119.1:20212870-20227898 GCA_019775915.2 Cyphomyrus plagiostoma | reverse complement strand
CCCCCCCCCCCCCCCCCCCCCCCCCCCCCCCCCCCCCCCCCCCCCCCCCCCCCCCCCCCCCCCCCCCCCCTAAGAGACGTGCTTAAGGGTCCACAGATGTGACTATTCTATGGAGGCTGGGCTCAACCCAGCAACCTCCTAATCACAGGGACAGAGGCTCAGCCCACTGAGCCACATGCTGCCCTTGTTGTTTACATTTACAAGCCCAGATAAATGTGTTTTTTCTGCAACCTCTTTTGATTTAAAGAGTATGATGATTTTCCCAGGGAGAGGTAAAAAAAAATAAATCTGATGATTAACGGCTTCAAAGCCACAATAAATTTGTTGATGGTTCCATCCATGGCTCACCTTAGACAGCCCATGTTAAATATCACCATATCATCTCCAGAGAGAATGTGACAAGTGTGTGTTGTGTTCCATAGCAGCACCTACAACATTGTTTTTAATTAATCTGTTTGATTTACTTGCTCTTCAATGTCAATGAACCCTATAAAATCCATCTATCCACATGTCTTGTTCAGCAATAAGGGTTAAAAATGAGATGCAAACCCCCAAAAATAGAAGTGAGAGGGGACCTTGCTACTCAAAACCCACAATACCCCCCAAACAGAATAATTACATTGCAACTGACATTTAAATTGTATTACTTTTTATTTAATTAATTCCTTAAGTGCATAATTAGAAAAAATGAATATGCAATACTTGAGTAGGTTACTGTATAAATTTATTTAATGGCTACTTAGCGATACATACTCTAGTTGTAGAATAGCAGAATGACACATGTCAGTCAGTCATACAGCTGCCCATTGTGCATTGCATGCTTCTATTGGCATTTGCATTATGCAAAATCTGCATGAGCACCCCCCGAACACCAGCCTGTTTTCAGATCATACTGCGGCCCGCTTCTTTGCCGCAGACCGCAGAAGAAGGCAGGCACCTTTTCTGAGAGACTAGCCCGTCATATTACCTCTGTAACATCACACAGGGGTCCTGGGCATCGCTGCACCGAGAGCTTCCGGGGCAGCCGGCCGGCAGACGCACAGAGCAGACTCTGCGCAGCTGAAATACACTTCGACTAAAAGGAAGGGAAAGGAGATGGGAGGCAAACGGTGAGGAAGCCTACCTGTCCACAGCGATGGCCACCAGCGTGAAGACTGAGGCAGAAACCGACATTCCTTGGATCAGGTTGCTCATAGTGCAGGTGAACTGACTGAAGGGCCAGCCTGTGATAAAGATAAGGACGCTACTGACTGTTGTTGATGCAACACCAGAATTTAAATGCAGACATACGCAACAGAGCAGCTATTCATGTTCTTTATAGTATACCTTCTTTATATGGTTGACTCTGAATTCAGCAAGAATTGTATAGTAACTAGATAATACTTGTTCAAAAAGCATGGTTTTGAGTGGAACACTGTTATTATTGAAAAAAATAAGCCCAAAATGCTTCAGCAAATACCCAACTGTTATGCCTGAGACTGACAAAAGTACTTGGGAATAAAGGCAGATTTTAAATGCAAATAATTTGACTGAATTTAACAGCAACTGGCAGCAACAGCATACAGAAATTCAGCTTCTGTTTCATATCAACACTCTAGCATCAAACATATGCACTGTTATATAGAAGGTGACAATGGGCATTTTGGGATTTAACCCTTTCCTCTGCTTGGAATAGGATGACCTGGATCAATGTTTCCCAACCTGGTCCTTGGAGACCTTCAGCCGGGCCACATTTTTGCTCCCTCCCAGATGGTCCACATTTCTGCTTCCTCCCAACTCCTAAGCAAAACTGTGGACTGTCTGCCCCCACCAGCACCAGGTTGGGAAACACTGACCTGGGCTACCAGTTCTGAAGTACCACCCCTCTCTCCCTCCCCCACCCAATCCGGCCAGGCACCACACCTGTAATGAGACTGTCGATCAGGGTGGTGGGAATACAGAAGACCCCCACCAGCAGATCACTGACAGCCAGGTTGAATATGAAGATGTTGGTGATGGTGCGCATGTTGCGATTTCGGAGCACCACCAGGCAGACCAGTCCATTCCCACCCACACACAGCAGCAATACCAGAAGGTAGGACAGGATGTAGCTGGCCGCCACACCTGTAGAGTGCAGGTAATACGGCAGGTAGGTGCCGTTGTGCCATGGTAGCACCCCCTGACTGGCATTCACCATGGACTCATTCGTCATGGTCACGCCTATGGGAGGAGATGTACATTAGGGGGCGCTAGAGCACCGCAGACTTTTCTATAACCAGCACTAACGCGATATCCTTGGCAGATTTTTACTACGTGAGAATTATGCCATTTATTTAAGAAATAGTCAATATCAGAAAGTAATTTTGAAAGAGCCATAACGGTACATGCTTCTCTTGGCATGCAAAATTAACGGATGAAAAGTAATTTAACTTATTCCTTACGCTCTTTGCCTTTCATTATATTTAGTAAAATTACCTTCACCGAGCAGATCGTGCTCCATAATCAACTAATATTAGCCATTAATATGAAGGGGGTTTAGCTTGAATTCATGCAAAGTGATTCTGTACAAAAAGAAAAGAAACGATTTTTTTTTTCATCGTTGCGTTTTTATTGACCTCCACGGGCTCTGACCCTCTCTGCCCTCCCGCGTTATCCGCTGATGGTTAAATACCTGGAGTCGTAACCCAAATGTTCATGTCACAGCAGGAATTAAAAATAGGAATTATTGTGGCAATTAAAAATAGGCCTACATTTAACTTCTGTCTGATGAAACCGTACGCTTTAAAAACATTATATTAACATAAGAAAATGATGCATCTACTTATAAGGGCTTTGATTGGTTTAAACATCGGTACGTTACAGTTTGTGCGGTAAATTAAATCCCTAAACGTTCGAGCATGTTTGCATAGTTTCAGACTTAGTACAATTAATACTTATAGCTATATCACCGCGAGGTAAGGCATTTTAAAGGCACATGAAATATTTATCTCGACAGGGAATATCGTTTGATTATGAGCACGAAACCACGCAGCGGCTTGTAACATCGTATGGGACTACAGTTTGTGCAAGAGAAACTGATTTTGATGAGACAACTTGAATTTATAAAAATCCCGCACTGGGTTATTTCCAGTGAGTTACGCACCAGAAAAAAAGTCAAATTAATCTCACAAAAATAACACTGCACTGTGCCATTTTTGAATGAATTAATAATATGAATTTGGATACATTTTCCAGAATTCATAAGCAGAAGACTGAGAAACTACCGCTTATTGCAAAATCGCAGCAATAAATTGCATGCAAGTTTTTAGAAACGTACCCTTAAATTCGGTTTCGTTACCAGCCGTAGTGGGTCGTACAGCGACGCAGCTTCTCTCTCGGGTGCGTTGCATAGACTCCGATCTCCCTGAGCTGACCAGTTTGCAGCTTGCGCGTCACTGAGGCATACAGCCTTTTAGCGGGTGGCCCTGGAGAAACGAATACTCTTGGTAAATATCCTTGTATCAACGGTAGTGTTTATCGGGTGACATACAAGGCAAATCCATCTGTCCACCGCGCTTCCAGAATAACATCTCCAAAACGTCAAATCGAGATTGTTCTTAAGTAGTACTACATGTCAACAAGGCAGACACTGCATGCGAAAGCGATCAATGAGCCATCTCCCCCGGCCTCTGACCCTTCCCGTTTGTTGTGAGACAGGTGCGTCATGTTTACATATGTCACATAAAAATAGAGAAAAAGAAGCAAGTGTAGCAACGTAAAATACAGATTCTCATTAATTTTGTAGATTTCCTATGCAATATTAAAAGGCTGCTAATCAACAATGCAGGAGTGATAGTCACCAGGAAAAACATGCGAAGATAACGAAAATGATTAGATTATACAATCACACACCAGACTAAGTTCACTAAACAACTTCCAGATGTTTTAGACCCAACTACGGACATGAGGGTTTATCCACCCAAGAGAAACCAGTTGTCCCTGTTTGCATCTTTGGTTCCAGTTTACCAGCAGTGGTCATTCCTGGAAAAGGAGCCACACATCAGATCCCCCACTGGGACCATGCAGAACCTTCTGGAGGTGCAGATGCTCAAATGCACTGCTGCTGTCAAAGCACAGGTGGCAAGCTTCAGAAACGGGGACAGGAAGATGCACCGGAGGTTTGATTGGGAGCTGTCTCTCTCTCCGCTGCTTCCTTGGCCGGGTGTCGGGACGACCCCCTCCCTGGTCTAAACCCGGCAGTGTTCACGTCTGCTACCTCCTGCCCTGACCGTCCGCCCGCCCGCTGCTTCACTGCCCACGTCAGCCCTTAAAGGGGTCAGGTCCATTTGGGACGTCATCCCGCGGATACCCCAGTTCCAGAAGCGAATGGCACCCGCTACCGGGGCACAAACCCCTACTCTGCACCCAGTGGTCTGCGGCTGCACACCCAGTGGTCCCCGTGTCTGCGGCTGCGCACCCAGTGTTCCCAGTGCCTGCGGCTGCGCACCCAGTGGTCCCCGTGTCTGCGGCTGCGCACCCAGTAGTCCCAGTGCCTGCGGCTGCGCACCCAGTGGTCCCCGTGTCTGCGGCTGTGCACCCAGTGGTCCCCGTGTCTGCGGCTGCGCACCCAGTGGTCCCAGTGCCTGCGGCTGTGCACCCAGTGGTCCCCGTGTCTGCGGCTGCGCACCCAGTGGTCCCAGTGCCTGCGGCTGCGTACCCAGTGGTCCCAGTGCCTGCGGCTGTGCACCCAGTGGTCCCAGTGCCTGCGGCTGCGTACCCAGTGGTCCCAGTGCCTGCGGCTGCGTACCCAGTGGTCCCAGTGCCTGCGGCTGTGGTCCCAGTGCCTGCGGCTGCGTACCCAGTGGTCCCCGTGTCGGCTGTTCCTGCACCTCCGCCGCTCGAGGCGCCTGTGGTGGATGTTCCTGCGGCGCCTCCTGCTGATCCTGCTCCATCACCTGAGGTCCCAGTAGTGCCGCCCCCTGCTCAGCTCCTTGAGGCCCCTGCGTCTCCTACAGCGCCCACTGAGCCTCCTGAGCCAGCAGCTGCTGAGCCAGTCTGCGAGGTACCCGTGGCCTCTGTTGCTGCAACGCCCTCTGCTGGCTCGGAGTTGGCGCCTCCTGTTGGCGCGCCACCTGAGGCCCCTGCTGGCGCGCCTCTTTTGCAGCCCCCAGCTCCCCATGACTCCTGTGCTCTTCGAGGTTCCTGTGTTGTCCGCTCAGGCCCCCAAGGCTCCTGCAGCCCTTGCGGCGTTGACCGAGGCTCCCAGCGGTCCCCCACCAGGGTCCAATCCCCCCGGTCCCTGCTCCCTCGGTCTCAGTCCCAGTCCCCGAGGAGGTCCCTGACAACCTGACATAGTGGAGTCAGAAGAGGAGCTTGAGTGGGACCCCTCAGGGATCACCTTGACTGTCTTCCAGCTAGTGTAGCGGAAGCTGAATCCCTGGGATCCTTTAAATCAGAGCTAGATAAGATTTTAACAACTCTGAGGTATTAGTTAAGTTCTCCCCAAACAAGCTTGATGGGCTGAAATGGCCTCCTCTCGTTTGTAAATTTCTTATGTAGGATCCCTCCAAGGGGTCACCTCCACCATTGGCTTCTCGTCATGGTGTTTCACGGCCAGGTTCCTGCCTCTCCGTCTCCCGGAGAGGATGGGGACACCGACGTCAGGGTAGACTCCCGGGGGCACCCATACACCCCCAGGCTCCATCTTGGCAGTTGGCCCCAGCCTCACCCAAGGCACCTGGTCCACCAGCCACAGCCCAACCACCGGCGTGCCCTTGACAGCCAGCGGACCCCTTGCCTGCGGCTCTCAACCGGGGGTCTGGGGTAAATATACTTTATCTTCATTCACTAACATTTAGCTTTGGCTACCTTAAATGCCATAAGTCATCCAGCAATGCAAGAAATCCTGCTTCTTGAAACAGGCCCCTGGTCCACGATCAAAGGCTTAGCACAATTAATTATATGTCTACATGTGATCTACACTTTTCTTTTTAATCTCCATCTTACTATGCCATCGATTACATCATTTTGCCACTCAGGGGATTTACGTGTATTGTTAGATGTCCTAGATGTCAGCATGACCGGTAATGCTGACAGCAGTGGGTCTATACCCGGTATGAGGAGAGAGATAGGAGGTAAGAGGGGAGGTTGGGTAAGAACCCAGCCTGTCCTAGATGTCGGCATGGCCTGTAATGCCGACAGTACAGAGATGTGCTTACTTTGTTAGGGTAAGCAGTAACTTTTGGTGCAATCCAGTAACAACTTATCTTAGCCTTTTATTTGCATCCTTAGCCTGTGAGAGATATTCCATTAGAGGTAAGGTTTGGGGGGGGGGGGGGGTGCTAGGGCTGGAATGATCCGTGGTGATGTCCTTGTCGTCCTGTGGAGAAGAGTGAAACCTTTTTCCTGATTTTAACCCTTCCTGTATTCCAGCGGTGGGATGCTGGAGAGCATAGGTCGAGTTAGCAGTAACCATAAGCACCCCCACATTTTTTAAAACGAACCCTGTCCCTCCTGTAACAGTTTTGTTGATTCCAGAACAGGTTAAAATTATTGATGAAGCTCAGATTATGAGCAACGCCTGCTGCATTCAATGCTAACAAGTGTCTGAAACATTCAATCCCTTTTCCTTGAGTAGGGTTACGGCCCGACACAAGAATTTTTGCTGGGTAGACAGACAGTTTTCAAAAATTAGTTTTCAACATCTCTTATTATGTGGACACCTACAGTACCAGCAAAGTCTTGGGTTAGATGTCTTCTCTGACATGATTAGCTTCTCTTGCGGTTGCCCGGGGCACATTCTGTTCTGATCCCGTCGTCTTTGATGATGTGACATTAGCTTTAGCGGTCTTTGGTCTGTTGTTTACTCCTGCATGCCGCTGAAAGACACTCCTCACAAGCTCAGCTGTATCATGAGCCCCTGCAGCATGGGTATCTGCGTTAGCATCTGAGCTGACAGCGCTAATGTTGCCAATAGCATTAGGCTCACTGACAGGCAGCTCGTCCCGAACAACGTACCTATTCCAAACCTTTGGTGACGCGTGAGTGGTCCTGTTCTTGTTGCTTCTGGCCCTCCTTTTGCTTGGGACAATGTCTGTCCAGAGACCAGGGTGTGGCACTACAGGAGTGGAGCAGGTCTTGGGTCTTGCTCCCCTGTTTACCCAGTACCACATATCCAGGTCTGTTGTTGTATCAGTCTCAAGCAGATTTGCATTCGTGCCTGGGCCAACCAGGGAATAGAGTCTGCATATTCACCAGAGAGGGACTTAATTGAGCAATAGCCGCTCCACAGTGCATTTTATGTCCCTGGATGTCATGGTCAGCTGGGTCCAGGGCAGCAGTGTGGGAAGCAGCAAACACAGTGTCACTATGTTTTTCATCCTCTTTTATTTTGCAGAGTAGAGAGATTCTCTTTTCAAGCCGTGTAATCTTCTGGCTGAGGGTGGCACAACTGTTGCATTCAGTGGCGGGGGAAGAGAAGGGCGACATCTGTCTTTTCTTTTTACCTTCTTTTTCAATGTAAATTAAATTCTTTTCAGATAAAAGGAGCAAAAAAAGTAGGAAAAAAGTAAAAGCAGTAAAAAGACCACAGTTAAAGCAATTAAAAGTAGTTAAAATTTTAATTTCCTATAATTTTATGAGCGAAGAAAAGAATGTTTTCCTTGTCAGGAAGGAATCATTGTGGGTTTGTATGCATGGGGAGCCTGTATGGGCAGAAATCCAAGGTACAGGCTTGCATGTGGCTGTATGTTTTTTATATTCACCTTTTGTTGTGTCCAAAGACATGCAGTTAGGATAGAGAAGCCTGAATTCCAAATGAATTTGAAATGTTCATAAGTCGTTATTCAATATCATTTTAAGTAAGGCTGGACGATTTATCAATTTCGATTTGAAACAACGCGATTAGCAAGTCCCAAAGCCTGCGATTTAGGATACACATTATACAGCACGTCAGACCCAGGGTTTAAAACTGCTGTGAGAATACAAATGTCTTACAAATTCGTGCCATGCTCCCTGTGTGACAGTTATTCTCACCAATTTCAAGCTTATCAACGTTTTCTTTTCCATCGCAACATCAGTATGTCCAAACTCCACAAGAAAATGGTCCCGCAGACAGCAAACAATACACTCTATTAACAGATCACTCACCATGGAGTAATTATGAGGATTTTGTTGTTTCCACTGCACACCAGGAAGAAAGACCTAATGGAGACTTTGAGGATGCTAGGATTGAGCATGAAGTCTGTTCCATTTCTTCAGTTTCTGATGAAGAGCAGTCAGTAATAAAACAACCCTGCTTAATTATTGTTTTCTTTTTTTGTTCAATAGATAAATGCTTAATGCTAATGTATTAAATGTGACGAAACAATAATCAAGCAATTCAGCTGTGATACATTTGCTTTGCCCCACAGTGCACTGCCTAAATCACACTTTACAACTTACAGTACTTATGGATTAACTTGCGTTATCAATTAACTGTCAATATGTATGAAGCAATGGCATGAATGAAGCAATGGCATGTAATATGGATACGATGTAATAATTAATAACTGTTAGACAGAAAGTGACCTTGAAAATCCAAGGGGTGTGCATTGTCCCCCAGACTCCACTGATGAAAACACACTCCATAGGTCATGGCTGTCCCATTTTGTTTCAGAGCTACTACCGCTTTAGTATATTGGATGCAATATAATAATACTTAACTATTACAGACAAAAATACAGTGGTACCTCAGAACTTGAACCTAATCCGTTCAGAACTCCGGATTGAATCATAAAAAGTTTGGGTTCTGATCAAATTTTTCCCATAATAAATAATTGAAAACCAATGAATTGGTTCCCAGCCCGAAAAATGACTTATACCTAAATATACTAAATATATACTTAAACACAAAATGAACTGGATGAAACAAGAAGAGCATATACTTTACTAAACACATCTAAGGACATTTATCAAAACAGTAATTTGTAAAGGAAGAAAATAAATGTATCCAAACAATGTGTAAAGTTAAAAAAAACAATGTGTCCTGACTTGATCGTCCGCTCCTTCCGTGTGTATAGGAGCCTTACTTGTGTTTTTCGGTAAACAAATCATGTGACCGATTACTTGCCGGTAATGTGATATGTAAACAAACCTAGGGGCTTCAATTTGTCCATACACGGAGCACTGGGGAGGTTAGATGGTGAAGTGGAATAATTTCTTGACTGCAAACGAAAAGGAAATATTATGCTGTATATATTTCTTTTGCTGCGATGGGCTGGCCCCCCATCCAGGGTTGTTCCCTGCCTCGTGCCCATTGCTTCCGGGATAGGCTCCGGACCCCCCATGACCCAGTAGGATGAGCTGGTTGGATAATGGATGGATGGATGGATATGTATTTTACTTCTTTATTTTGTTTCCTTTGTTCATAACCTGAATGTCAACTGGATTGTTAATGGAATAAACCACCATTTAATTTCATTTACTCTCCCTGCATGCTTATCTGGATTGTGTGTCGGGAACCTTTTCCATCAACCTCGCAACTTTTGTTTGAATTGCCATTACAGTGTGCCACGCCCCCTCGTTAACCCCGTGTAGAATCCCAGTGTGATCAGCTGTTTCTGATTGTTGTCATTAGTCCTCTGTATTTCGTCCGCGTTTCAATTTGTTTCCCCAGTCCGGTCATTGTATTGTCCGTCTGTGGAACTTGGCTCATATAACTAATTGTACATAAAACCATGGATTTCAGAGTGCACTTTTTGCTAAGGAATTTAACCTTCCCAATGCATAATGTGCTATGTGTTTTTGTGTACGGAAATTCCTCTTTAAGTGTCTTTGAGTTCATGTAAAAGCGCTATATAAATAAAATGTAATATTATTATCATTATTATTTCAGCTGTAACACATCTTTGAAGGTTGGCATGGACACTTCACATTCCCTAACACTCGGATGCTCCAAGTGTCATTTCATGGCACAAAGTGTGTAATGACTGTTATAATTAGGGGTCAGACCCATTATCGGCACCGGTATTTAGCAATATCATGGTTATGGTTTTATCATTTTTTCCACCGATAAGGTATTTTTCAAAAAAGCTTTGCTTTGTCTTAATATTTGTCTCACTGCCTGTACTCAGTGAGATGCATGCTCGTCGTACCCCCCCCCCCCACACGTGCTCACACACACACGCACACACATCAAGGTTATACTCCGCTAACAGCCCCTGTTATGACAACTGCCTTGTCAACCTCATTAATACTGTTAATTTAAAAAAATAACTGCTGTCACTTAGCAGCTCTAGAATTAAGAATATCTACATTATTTACACTTACGCAAATACATAGATTTATCCTTCCATGTGCATTAGATAATAAATGGAATTGAATTATCACTTCTGCTATTATAGGTTAAATAACAACAATATACAATGTAGTTGTTGTGAGGAATTATGCTTGACTGTCTCCTCTATACCAGAGGTACCGGGCCGATTAGAAAAAAAAAAAATATATATATGTTTTATCGACGATCAGAGTCGGAGTGATGTTTTTTTGAAGAATATAACAAATTTGGGATTTCTCTCCCATTTACATCCGTCTGTGCCTCTTGAGTCAGGTTAATTCATTTTATATCATTTTATTTCGTCGTATTTACGCCCCACACTTTAAAGGCCGGTCCGTGAAAATATTGTCTGACACGTAACCGGTCCGTGGTGCAAAAAAGGTTGGGGAGCGCTGCTCTATACCACACATTAATTTGTAACATGTTAATAGCAAAAACCAACCTAATACTAACTTTCCGAATAATACACGTAGCTCTCATCATGAGACATACTGTAGGCCTATGTCACCCTTTGGTCCCACTAAACTTTCTATGTCATTATCTTTGCCTCAGTGCAGATGGATGGAAAAAGACATGGTTAGGAAGTGCAGTATGGCAGTACTACACTCAATCAACACCAAGGAGGGCAGTGTGCAACACATGTATAGAAGGTGTCAGTGTGGGAGGGTGCAGTGGCAAAAGCTGCCGATACTTCCAACCTGTGGTCCCAACCCCACCACCACAATGTCCAGCTACACAGCAGTCTGGGACAGCCAGTAAAACTAGACATGAAGGAGGACAATACAAAACATATAAAGAGTTAAAAAGGGAGCATCCCTGCATTTACTCAGAACCCCTTTCTGGTTCATGACCTCAAGAGGGCGGGGGGGTGGAGGGGGTGAATAATCAATTATCCATAAATTGAAGAGCTACCCTCATGTTTCTAATCCCTAAACTAATTGAGTATATCTTCATTGGCGACAGTAATACCAACTGTGAACGACTCCCCTCCTTAGAAACCTACCAGTGCACCTGACACCAGGCCCACTGTCAGTCAGTCTGCAGCCAGTTCATTACAATATCTTGTGCGCACAAGATAAATACTATCTTTTGGGACTTTGCGGGCTACGTAGAGACACACTATCATGACCTATTTGGATGATTTGAAGTTGTCTATTGGAAAATTTATAACAAACTCATTAGTTCATGATCTCGACATCAGATTCATATGGGAAAAAATATCTATTGGGACCGTAAGCCCAAACATACACATACATAAACCGATTTATTCATTAATGTTAATAACACACTATCCTTTTCTGAGCACCTGACTTTTGATAGTTTACTGGAGGGGGGAGGGGCTGGCTAAATGTCACCCCTTTGATGATGTCGCAACGTGACGGACCAAACCATTTTCTGCATTATAGGGAGGGAAAATAAAATTGTTTTCCATCACGATGTCAAGAAAACTAGGAAGCTAAAAAAACAACCTTTTATTTTTATTTAATTCACAAATACTTCGAAGGATGCAGCCCCTGAATTGGGACATAGTTAGCAGTGTGTCTGTATGGTGGCCAGGGGTGGCACTGGCCCCGTTGGAATCTGATTGGCCACTATAGTAGATCCCCAAGCAGATGATTGGTTATTGGCTTTTGATTGTGATATCTACCTGTCAGGTTCATTCAGTTTGTTTGCCCGCGTTTTTCCCATGAATGCGTGGTTCTGCTGCGAGCTGAGAAGTATGAAACAATCCAGGCATGTATCATTAACTGTGGTGTGTGGCATGCTAATTGTGTTTATGTTACAAAATCAACATAAGCGGTTTCAGTTAGATTAGCTACCTCTGTCTAGCAGCAGCAGTCAGAAGGGTGTGCATTTGGTAAGAAAGGGGGGGACATGCTTTCTTGAGCCAGAGAACAACTTAGTTCTGGCTGGTTAGTGCAGCACACATAATTCTAGCGGATTAAACCCAATATGATTCGTTTGAACAGTATTGTGTATAATTGTTAAATAATCAATAAAAAGCATTAGCATGCTTCATATTTTTTACATGAACAGAGAGGTGGTGTATTGTTTGATACAGTCTATAATAATTTAAGTGACTTACTATAGATAACAAGTGATCTGCTGTATGGTGTCTAGTAACCAGCTGTGTCAGGATATATGCCCCCCCCCCCCCCACACACACACACACACACACCACATTTAAAATTTTCTAGGCACACCTCTAGGTCTAAAGTATAATTGCATAATTCACATTTGAATTTCTTCGAATGATCTATTATAGAAATTCAAATGCTTTTTTAAGAGGAGTTTCATGGCCCTAATTAGCTAGCTGTACCTTCTGAAGAGTAGCAGTTCATCTCTATAACTGCCTCATACCTTCTATCAGGCAGCACCTCTCTCTCCCCATCCTCAGATCTCACCTCAAGGCTTTTCTGTTCTCCTCCACCTACTAGCTTCCCAGATATCCCCACCCCCACTACATTTTTCCCATCTATTCTATGTGGCACTAGGTCTTACAAAGTGCTATATAAATTACTACTTCATTCCTGCAGACATAGGTTCCAAATAAGGACATCTAGCTGTAGCCTGAACATCGGACCACATTGCATTGTTATGTTGTATCTTCTCAAAGTAGAATTTAGAGATCAGTGGTCATTGTTGACACACCACAACGAAATGTGTCCTCTGCATTTAACCCTTATGTGACATAACAGGGAGCAGCTAATTTAGCACCCAGGGAGCAGTACCTTGCTCAAGGTACCTCAGTGATACCATGCTGGCCAGGGATTCGAACGAGCGATCTTTAAATCTCTAGGGCACTTCCCTAACTGCTGCCCACAAACATCTTCACTGATTTTGCTGTGCTTTTTTTCCAGAAAGCATTGCTGAAATGAAAACTTAAAATGCACACATTGTTAAAAGCTCGAACATTGTTTAAGGTTTATATGGTCACATTGCTAAACAAGTAAGGAAACCTGAACGTGTCTTGCAAAGCAACAGCTATTATGCATCATTTTTAAAATAATCCATATCCTTAGGTGTGATTGCTTAAATTATTTTTTAGATCTTCTGCCCGTTTCATCCAGTTGGAAATTACTCTTCCTATGAAGTAAAACTTCTTTAGAACTGGTGGTAACACTATTTATGTATCTTTTTTGATTTTTTTCAAGGAGAAATGTATGCTGCTATATCCTCCTGAGACCCAAGGAAAAAAGTGTCCTTCAGTTTTAGGTTATTTGCCTTTGGAGGAAATAAGACATCTTACAATTTAGATTTTTTCAAATTTATTTTCATGACATGACAGCACGTCTTCTTTAGTGTACAACAGGAATAAATGTGTTTCCAAACATCAGTGAAAAGATATATGCAAAAGTAAAATGTCCACTACAATGGACATAAATGAATGGGTAGGGTCTCTGGAGGATATGGGACCCATGCTAATTATTCCAGGAATTGACGTGGAATATTTGAAGATTACAGGATCTGATGACCACAGAGTTGAGTGCTTAGAGTGAATTTTAAAACTGAGGTTTGCTGCCACTGAAGTTTCAAAGACCAGACCCCCGGCTACCTTATAACCATACATTTCTAGTCTCTT
Source organism: Cyphomyrus plagiostoma (assembly GCA_019775915.2). Classification (NCBI taxonomy): domain Eukaryota; kingdom Metazoa; phylum Chordata; class Actinopteri; order Osteoglossiformes; family Mormyridae; genus Cyphomyrus; species Cyphomyrus plagiostoma. The sequence continues at coordinate 20,214,042 of JABFEA020000119.1, read as the reverse complement.
CTGACATTCACCTTCCAAACCACCCTGTCTATCTTCTACATTTGCACAAACTGCTCTTTATCGTCTTTACCCTGTCTGATCAATGCACAGTGCTGTTTCTGCTAACAGTACTGGTTTTCTGAGTGGATACTGAAGATATATGTGCCATTTTCACAGCAGCCCCCCAACCCCATGAATGACCCTCTTATCATGGTGGACCTCAATGATCCTAGGAGCTACGTTGTCAGGGGCAATAACCCCTGGTAGAGTCTCCCAAAGCAGACTAAGTGCGGTTCAGACAGACTCCCATGAGAGTTAATGCTGAGGACTGTGTTTTTGGGAGATTGTGAATATTTGTTAAATAGTCAATTTATTGGGGAGACTGGGGTCTCGCTATTGATCCAGGCTGTTGGGGCGGGAGCTTGAGGATGAGTGCCTAGTGGTTGGGCCTCCACCTATGGTGCCTGGCTGGGCATAGCCTGAAGAAATAACAGGGGTCCACCCTCCTGTGGGCCCACCACCTGCAGGGGGAGCCATGGGGGCCGGGTTTAATGTAGATTGGGTGCCAAATAACGGCAGGGGGACTGGTGGACTGACCTTCAGCTACCAAAACTGGCTTGAGATACGTGGAATATAACCTATCTTTGGGAAAAGAGCCTGATATACGACATCTGTTATTAGAATTGCATGCTAATCACAACTTGTCCATAACGAACACCACGTTCCAGCATAAGGGTGTCCATGCGTGCAACTTGCACCAGAGCATCCACGGCTGCATTTTGATGATCAATTTTGTAATCGTCAGGTTTGCATCCATGTGTTTTGGATACTTAGCTGAATAGAGGAGCTGAGCTGTCAACTTATCACCTGGTTCATGGCGGGGGAAAATGCCGGATAAACCTGGTAGACCCAAACACATAGTGAGGATGTGCTGGGAGCGTCTAGCGGAGCTGACAGGTACCGGCAGGCCAAGCAGGAAGGGGCTCTGGCAATTGCTGAAGAAAAAACTCGGGCGTGGAGAAGTTTGGTGAGGCCATGGAAAAGAACTGACAGTCAGCATTGAAAAGGTTCTGGCAAACTGTTAGGTGACTCAGGGGTAAGCAGTTTTACCAATGCTATTGTAATGTAACAGCAATTTCCTTAAGGCTGCCACCACCTTTTTTTACCCGGTCCGGTCCGGCAGTCGTCCCGAA
>JABFEA020000119.1:20189408-20202735 GCA_019775915.2 Cyphomyrus plagiostoma | reverse complement strand
CCCCCCCCCCCCCCCCCCCCCCCCCCCCCCCCCCCCCCCCCCCCCCCCCCCCCCCCCCCCCCCCCCCGCCCCCGCCGTGAGGGCAAGCATTCTCAATCAGAACAGGTGAGCTGCTTATCTGTGGAACAAGACCACAAGAAACCACCTCTCCACAACATACAGGGTTCCAGGGTCGATGCCTGTTTCATTACTGGCTGCCAGGTTGGTATTAATTATCCGCAGCGACGAAGGAGAGGAACACGGAACATGGTTGAGAAAGTTTTACACCCAACAGCTGATACAGTTGCTGGGGTCACAGATAAATAGCCTGAACACAGTGATGCATCAGTTCATGCACCGGTCACATGATCCTCTGGTGTAGAAGGTAAACAGGCCGGGTCGATGGAGGGGGGGGGTCAGCTCCGGTGCGCTCACCCTCAGAAGCATTGGAGACGCCAGCTCCCCCAGCTGTCTCGCCGTGGGAAAGGATGGTGACCTTGATTTTGGCTCTTTTGGAGGCCTTGGCGGGAGTAGGACTGGGGCTGGCTCTCCTCTTCAGATGGGTGCGCAAGTCGTCGTGCTCCAGACCCTCAGCCTGCTCGCTGGAGACCGGCACTGCGGGACGTAGATGGGCAGCCCATCACGCACTGGCGAGCGTACCGCCCAACGCTTCCAAACACACACACACAGCTTTATCACCTTAGAGCTTCCTAGCCTCACTGGAATGCTAACAGGCCTGCTACTAGAGCTGAATGATGATATGTCCTGTAAATAAAATCTATGATTTTTATTTTTTTAACAAAAAATCTGATTTTCGATTTTAATCGATTTCCCCTCCCTTATGCAAAATCAAACTACAGATGACAAATGGTTCAAAACAATTTTTTTACTTTTTTTTTTACTTTAGAGTTAAAATGCAATTTGACCAGGCAAAAAAGATGCTTGTAAGTGAGATGGCAGAGCACACCATTGTAAACACTTTTAGCATGTTAATGAATCCCGGCTTTTCCACAGTATGTATGGGCACCATGTCTTTTGCAATATACATGGCGACAGCGTTTGTTATCGCCTTCCTCCGTGTCCCGTTCTTATCATATGGCACACAGTTCGAAAACGTGTCAGGGACGGTTGCTTGCTTAACTTTGGATGTTGTGCTGGTGCTGTGTGTATTTTCATTTCGCTGGGAGCTGCACTTCTCCCACTCCGCTGCGTGCCTCTGCTTTAGGTGCTGGAATAAATTTGTCGTGCTGCTTCCTTTGGTTGCAACAGTTTTTAAACAGACTTTGCAACGAGGACTTGTTTGGTCTGTGTCCAACGGCACAAAACCGAGCAATTGCCATGATGTTTGTGAAACAGCTACAGTATTTGGGTGCGCCGCGCTAATTTACGCATGCAGAACGGTGCGTCGCATTAGTTCCGCTTTTGGCGCTCGCGTGTAAAGTAATAAAATCAATTTTCATAAAAACACATCATCCTGAATTGTAAATCGAATTAATCGATAAAATCGATTTATCACCCACCTCTACCTGCTACAATGCAAATGATAAAAGGGAGGATTCAAGCGCTGACAGGATTAACGAGATACACTGGTAACTATCATCACCGATTCCAGTCCCCCTTCACTGGCTACCTCACTGCGCTTTCCTCCCACCGAGCCAGGCAGGGACGGGGAATATACCAGAGCCAAAGACAGACTTACAGAAGAGTAAAGGGGAGAGGTGAGCAGAGAGGGGGGTAACTTACCCAGCAGGCAGGAGGGGGTGCCAGTGGGGAGGCTCTTCCTCATCAGCAGATTCTGCTTCATAAAAGCAGCAAACTGAGCTGATGGGGGTGGGGGACCCCACAAAGAGCCCCAAAGTGTTAAAGGGAGGCGAGACAGAGAACACCAAGTCAGAAAGGGAAGAGGTGGAGTCAACGCAAGAGCGCGAGCAGGGGTACAGACCCACTTTCACAAAGTGGAAACGTACAGGTGGTCCTTGGCTAAGACTCCTAACAGCCATCATCCCACTAACCTCAAACATCATGACGGCTGGTTGTCTAATGACAGAGAAACCAGTCAAGCTTTGCTCAAGCTGTGCAGCATTTCCCGGCCGACATATTTTCATGTGCAAGAGTGTCAGCAGTCATTGGTTTGACACTGTACCATCGCATAGAAAATGGCAAGCAAGAGAAAAAGGGAATTTCAGGCAGTAGTACAGCTTATACCTCAGTACATTATGATGTTCGAGTCACGATCTGGCAATCGGAACCAAGCCCTGTCATAAGTACCAACTTGAGATGAGAACTTCTTGTTAAATCTGAAATTCAACAGCGATAGCTGAAGCACTGGGCAGGTCAGAGTGAAAGGAAACTGTACAATGTTTTTAAATACTATTACTGTCAATGAAAATATTCATTCACTTTGTTTAATATGACTGATTAACGCGCATGGAATATGAGGTAAACACTCGACTTGATCACGTACATTTATAGAAGCAGAAAGTGTCAATGAACAAGCCTGACACACGACGTGTAGCTCTGCATGAGATACTGATCCCACAAACATAACACTCATTTTTAAAATATTGGGAAAGGCGGGGCCACTGATCACCCCACAAGACCCGGTGTCAGCCCATGATGTGGCTGCCATTACACCAATCACCATCTCCCATCCATCTCCTGTTCTCACCCTCCATTCCCCACATTTAAGAGTCAGGATCCAGACAAAGAACAAGCTCAATGTTTCTCAGATTCCTCTGTTCCGCCCAAAGACAAAACTGTCAGTCCGGGCCAAAACGTAAAAAGTCAAACGACAGCAAGCACGCGACACCTCTTCAATTCCCACTGCGCTAAACAGGAGGCATTAAGACCCAGCAGGCAAGGCGGCGGGTTTAAGGGGCGGGGCCTACCCTGAGCTTGCCGGTGCGTGAGAAGGCCTCCCGATCGCTGCACGTGAGTCTTGAGCAGCTGTGTGGCTGTGATGAGGCTGGACTTCTGTGCCGGGGATAGAGCTGAGGCCCGAGGCTTGGGGCTGGACGCTGGACTGCTGGACACGCTGGACAGATCCTGGGGAGAAGCAGGAGCACGGAATTATCAGGAAGCAGCGTACACACAAAAAATCCCCGCTGCACCTCAAGCCAGCCGCCTTAAGGGCCTTTTAAATCAGCCAGAAATAAAATGAACCCTTCTGACAATGCTCAGTGTTAGATTAAATCATATAGCCAAGGTGTGTAGTGGGCTATTCGATTTAGGTTTGTGTAAGTACACCCTGATAGTCACTACCGGAAAACTGGCACTAAATTGTCTAGCGAGGCATTTCTTATACTGTATCTCCATCATTAAGCAACGCATGACTGTAGAAACATTCAGTACAAATTCTGGTTTGTGCATTCAGCCACACGTCAATGCGGACTGACACCAAGCCGATTCATTCAGTAAACTGAGCAAGCAGAGCATGTCCACCATCCAGCAGCGGGCTGACCTCTGACCCCGAGGGGGACGCGGGCACACGGCTGGCCTGCGGGGGGCGCCCTCGCTCCAGCTCGAAGGACGGCTCGCGCCGGCTCTCTCGGGCCTGTTTCTTCTTCTTGCGCTTCTCTGTGTCCAGGTCCCCAGGCTCCATGCTGCCGTGCCCGTGGCTCTCAGCCCTCGTCAGCACGCCCGTCAGGAAGTCGGCGATCTCGTCCTGATGGGAGAGCGGCGCTGGCGTTAAGCGCGTCACATGACGCTCCCAGAAACCCTCAGCCAATCGGCACATCACAAGAGCTCAGGGAGCAGAACGGAGGGGAGACGGAATGCCCAAGCCCACTGATTACCCAGAACCGCCCCCAATCCCCACAGGCCCGTCCATTATCAGCCAGCCAGCCACTGCACTACTGCCAGCAACGTTTCACTAAATTTACATGATTAATTAAAACAGCATGAGACCAGAAACAACGACACAGGGATTGTGCTCCCTCTGAATGGGGTGGGGGGGGTGACTGGGTTAAGCATGCCAGCTCTGCCTGAGCCCTGGGTATGACGTCTGCCCATGAAAATGATACCACCACTTATGCTGTGACTGTCAATGTAACAGATAGAGATGAAGGCAAATCAAAGTTTATCAATGGACACACATTTTATGTTAAAATAAAATCTGATGTCTTAGGTCTTGTTAGCCTGTAGGGCTCATTAAAGCAGTGAAACTAGCCAAAAATTAAGACCAATCAGACCCCCTTACACCCCCCCAACCTGGATGCAGCGATCCACCATGGTCTGGGTCAGTCCCTCAGCCTTCATCTTCGTAGAGCTGATCCTAGGGGTGGGATAAAGTTAGGATGTTAAGAAGCCAACACCCCCCGCCCATCTGTCCAAATTCATGTTTATATAAAAAGAATGGATGCAGGAAGACAGGCTGCTTCTGGATTCAGTCTGAAGCTCACCGGAGGTTGTCATCCGCACCCCCCACCACCACCATGCTGTTGTCCGCTCGCAGCTTCTCGCGGAAGTCCTCCATGGCCTCGGTGGAGCACTGTAGGGCCTTCTGACCAACCACAAAGAGCACCGGAGTCTTCATGTCCAGCAAGGGGTCGTCCACATCCTGCCAGAAAGGACAAATCGATATTCCACATACGTATGTAAAGTGTTCTGATTGGACGGCTGTCCCGCTGGTAGCCGGAGTACTCTTCATGGCCTGCATAAGTGCAGACGTTACTCTGCACAGCCAGACCACCTCCACATCAGCGCAGACCACTGTGATGGCGGCGTTTTCCTGCCCTCCCACCCAGGCTATGCATGTACACCCGCGCTCTCATCTTCTCAGCAGGCTCGCCTTCCTGCATTTCATACCTCTCCCTTGTCAAAGTCAAAAGAGCCCTCTGATCAGACACGATTTCCACTTTTCTCCTTGTCAGCCCACCGCAGCAGGCTTGCTGACATTTTCAGATTCATTGCTGCCAACATCATCCCCCGAACCTCCAACCCAAGACCAAATCGATAGCGCCGGGCTATACGAATCACTAGCTGACCCAGTTAATCACAGCAGACCCGATTTGCTGGATTCTCATTGGCCAAAAAGTACCTGGTTTGCCCGCCAGTCACCAGAGGTGATTTTCTCTATCCAATGAAAAGGAGAATCAGAGAGGCAGATTCGAGCCCACCTGTGTGGTCACGTCCCCCCCCCCCCAAAGCTATAACAACATGACTTCAAGACTGAGTCAGAAGCCTTAACCAGCCTATAAATTTGGATGTTCTTTTTGTACAATTTTATGGCCAGCCATCTGCCATGCTGCTCGAACCTAAGCAGCGTCTGAGTCCCACGTCAGCTCAGGTATGTGGAGTAACGTCAGGCCTTCTGCAGGCATATTTCTCTAAAGGACCCCACACTTTTCTCAGCTACCCTATTATCCCACAATCACCCACTGCTCAGCCCATTTGGTGAGTAATTACGTGGTTCAGGCTTCAGAAAACCACATTAAAAGGAAGAAAGATGTGCCCTCAAATAACACCAGACCATCACTCGGAGACCAGCAGAGTGCCGATTTCAACCAGCAGAGTGCCGATTTCTGTATTCAAACAAACTTCAGCATTAAGAGTTATGAAAGTTCTCCCAGGCCTAGCTTATATTTCCAAGAATCATTAAATTGTCACTGTCCCTCAAGAGATTTTGCTGGAATAGTTTTGAAAATAGTTCTAATTTTTGCAGCGGCTGAGGACAGCACTGCATTCTGGTTAGACAAAGCTCTGCCATTCAAGCCCATCCAGCCACTTGCCGCTCCTCTGTGTTTGTACACGCCTTTCAAGGACAGAGATCAAGGAGCTTTTATCTTGCAGAGATCATCGAGATCTCATTCACACCACAATAATATCTAGCCACTCTTCAATGGGCTGAGTTGACAAACATACACTATAAGGGTAAAAGAGTGCCGACACTGGGGCCGTCAACTTATCACACAATATATGAACAAGACCACAATAATTTTTTGTGACCTCAATTTCGGCAAATTCCATTGCTGTCACAGGTGTTATACGTGTTGCATAAGAATCAATGTCACTAACACTTTAGCCAGTCTCTCTGCTTCTGCCCTCTCGTTGGGGCTCAGGACTGACTCACACTGCACGCCATGCCATGTAAGGCCATGCTGGACAGTCCACATCCCTGAACGTTTATATTTCCACATACGGCGTCAGGCCTGAAGGGGACTGTGCAGAAAAGTCGTTCTTCCTGCTGCTTCTGGGACCCTGATTTAATCCAATGTAAACTCACATTATCATTTCTAAATGCTACTTAGCTAAATTATTTCTTTCTTTCTTTGGTTCAAGTGTGTTGCACAAGATAGATAACCAATGGCACAACACTGTAACATTCTGTAGTCACTAACAAAGTCCTACAAGTTTTGTTCTATCCCTAGAAATAAGATTACAAACACTTAAACGAAAATATATAACTAAATAGATTTGCATTGTTAAAACAAAAACTAACGAAACCACACAGGAAATTAAAAATAAATTTCAAATGAAGGTTAAAAAAAATCTAAATGATAATGACACTGATGCAAAAGCTTAACAGGTATATGGTGTTGCAATCCAAGCATTTTACTTTGTAGCCATCTGGGATTCTTCATAACCCTGTAGTCAGTATCTCCAGACTTCCTCAGCCCACTTTTCCAATCCGCTTACAAATTTTTATCATTCTAAACTTTTCTAAGGTAGAAAAGGTATCTATGTTGATATATATTTGTTCAGATCTACTTTGACTTCATGAAAGTAACATGAAGATGTTACTCAAGGCAAATACATGATTTTTCTCTGACTAATACACCATTCCAGCCAGAAAGTTAGGGACAATAAGTCAAAATGGACTTCAAAGCCACACTCCACATATCAGATAATGGATTATTTTGGCTTCCTCCTGGAAGAAGCACTCAACGCATCATCTGATCAATTTTAGCTATTTTAGTTGTGTTGTTTTATTTGTTTTAGTTTATATTTATTTTTTGCCATTCCACGTCCAATTTCAATTCCTAAATATTCTTATGAATTAAAAATTAATTGCTTTAGTACTGAGGTTGTGCGATCAGGTCTTTCTGCGAGTAGACATTTCTGCTTCACCTGCAGGCCTGTATCACAATGCCAGATTTGTTGGTTCTCTAGATGTTGGATTTAAAATATACTGAATTAAATGGAATTTCATCTTATAACCCAGACAACCTCAAATCTGATGTTATTATCTTGCTAACCCAAAAATGCAGCTTCGTGATAGCAGGCACTCAGGGAAGCCCCGTCAGGGTTGAAATGGGGCAAACCAACTTGTTGGAAAGATGGTATCCACCCGGAAAGCCACTACCACCCATTCCGCTGCCAGAGTTTGTTCCTGGAGACTGCATGGCTGTTTGCATAATTATGCACCTGTGACAGCAAAGGTTATGGCTTAATTAGCTAGTTTCTCTAATTAATAGGGGTGTCTAGCAGGACCAGCACATGACCAAGCGGAAGGATCTTGGAAAGTCTCACCCCCCGGGGCCCGTTGATGGTGAGCAGGGGGAATCCAAGGCACACGATTGCGGTTACGTACTCCATCAGGGATACCTGCGGAGACGTGAGACACACACACACACACTGAGTCACACACATAGACTTCCCTACAACCTAAACATGAGATACAATTACATGAGGAACACAAACAGCTATATTAATTTAATTTTAAATTTGAGTCGATTCCCCACTAGGAGGCGAGGCAGATGAGAGACAAAGAGGATCAGGTGGGACTCACATGGCAGGCGATGAGCGCTCCGGTGTTCCAGCCTACCAGAACAATGGGCTTATGGGGGAAGTGACTGTGAACCTGGCCATGAGATCAAAGCACCAGTCAGGGGTCACATAGGGACATGCAGTAGGGTAATACATGGCATCTCAGGTTCCCCGCAAAGCAAACACCACTTCAAAGAATAACTTCACCTGACATATGAGAATATAACAAGAAGAATTGAGGGACTGAATCTGGAATTGTTCCTGTGTGTATACACTTGAAGTGAAATTGTACACGGGGGGGTGGGGGACAGGGCTTCTGCTGTGACCCATCATTAACAGTCTACAAATCAGCCAGTTCATGCTCCTGCCTACGAAGGCAGACAGACAGACACACGGTTCACACATGCTCACTGGCACGTTGGTGTACTTAACAGCAAATGAAACTTACAGCTCATTACATACCCGATTCAAGAGAAAAACAATTAGCATACATTAGCATCCATTTATACCAACGTTACCCCCCCCGAATGACAAACTCACCTCTCGAACCTTGGCCCGCACGCCCCCGACCATGTGCTCCAGGCATTGTGTGATGCCCACATTGGTCCCGCTGTTCACCAGGTGGGTGGAAATGGGAATAACCTGGCAGGATGGCAAGCAGCCATGGTTAAAGGTGAAGAGCTGCTAGCAAGACCTGCATTGTCTACCCAAACAGCACAGATATTCTATTAAAGCAGTGCTCCTCAAACTTTCTGGACCAGCTACCACTTCAGATCAAACTAGCAGCTCAATACCAGACTGGCCACAGCACCAGCCCATCTAACACAGTACAAGCTGAACCAATGTGACATGCCATGGACGCCAAACAGACTTCTGTAATATACTGGTGTATGACATGCTCTTCAATTCTTCTACATGCTGGACTCAATCATTTTAAATTTCAAAAATACAGAGCTCTGACCCCCAGAAAGGCCGTTTCCTCAGGCTGTTCACCGAGCCCAGATGGTAAAGAGAGAGAGAATGAGTGGGTGGGTGGGAATTACCTTGCCTAGGCAGGACAGCTGGGACTGCCAGAAGCGGAGACGGCGAGAGGTGGAGAAGGCCGGACTGCTGGGCCCAGAGGGAGTGATGAGAATCAGGGGCGAGCCGGGAAGCTTGCTCTGAGATCATGACACACAGACAGATGGGGGGTGGGGGGCAAAGTCAGTACCGGGGGCAGTAGAGAAGAGGATGTTGGACAATAATATGAACAATTTTGTCCATCCGCTTCAGGATCCTAATCACCTGCTACTGGGCAGCAGGCAAAAATGATCCTATCAAACTCCACACCACCACCCCAGACATGCCATCCCCCACCACCAGCCGGAACACACCGGAAAGCAGCTTCCTCTTACAGTAAAATCTGCTGCTCTCTGTTCCAATTGCAAATATTCACCTGCCTGCCATCTGCATTTAGAGTGGAATCTTAAAATTTGGACTGTGTAAACCAGGATTTTGCTGTCTTGTTCATTCAACCTCCTCTGCCAGCCCCTGGAGGATGGGCTCCCCCTTTGGGTCTGGTTAGGGTTTTATTTAAGATAAAATGCGGGGTTGGCAACTTTGGTCAGCTGCATGGAGTGAGATTTTCTGTAGGGTTTGCAAACTGCTGTAACGTGTTTGATGCAGATCATTTAAAGTTCAAAATGGAATATAGATTTGCTGTAAGATTTCTTGTGTGAGTCTGAATAAGTTGGCAACCATGAACACGTACATTTTTGTTTCACCTGAATTGATTTGTATAGAAAATAACCGTATACAGTTGTTAAAAAGCGGAAACTTCGACCAACATGAAATCACGATAAACGACTTCTATTTATTCAACATTTTATAAAATTCATACTACATTAAAAAATGTCCAGCTTTATGGTTTCAGGAAAGAATAGCCACTCTGTTGTGAATATTACAGTTTGAGTGTTATTAACAGCAGCTAACAACACAATAGGGCAAACAAAAGGGCTGCATACACCCAAGTAGTTCTTGCTGGTTCATTGGCGTGGTGAAGGCGGTTACTAGAAGGGAAATAAGAGTTACCTGCAAGATCGCTATTTTTCTCCTTGCTGCAATTGTTTTCATTATTAAACCTGAAACATCACAACTTTAAATTCTAATCCTCGCATTAGAATACAGACCAGTTAATATTGATGGTATCTCATGCTGCGTCATCTTTTAAAATTAATACACACTGAATATTGAACAGAAGCTTGACATAAAAAATTAAATTGCAAATCAAATCGTAATCGCAATTTCTCCGAAAAATCACGATTCGATATTTTTCCTCAAATACAGTGGATTAATTAATAACTGTTAGAGTAAGTTATTCTGAAAACACAAGGGCTGTGCATTGTTCTGTGTTCTCCACTGATCAAAGCACATTCCACTGGATGTGTCTTGTCTAGTTTTAAAGTTATTAAGCCATTCATGTATTGTCCCATTGCACATTACACGGATATACTCGACGTTCAAAAATTAAATTCAAATTCAAAAATTAATCAAAATTCGTATGCAAAGCAATCGGGGAAATAAAGGGGTGTGCAACATTCGGCATGAGCCCAAAATGCTAGACCTCCATCTCATTACAGTTGACAGGACCTATTTCATTAGCTATTAACACAAAACACTAAATGGTTTGAAGGGCAAAAACAATCAGTGCGCATCGATGTCTGTGTAAGGTAGGGTAAAAATGCCCTACCTTACTTCGCGGTGACAGGCTCCTAGTCGTTTTCTCACTACGCATATGCTGCAATTCTGTTTTGTCCTGTTGTAAATCATTTGTTTGTTAAACAATGGCTCGCCTTCTATCAAGTGTAATATGAACGGACATCTTTTTCTTATTAGCTGTAAAACATAGAAGCACGCCATTAAGTAGAGGCTAGACAACAAATCAACAACAAAGACGAGAAATATAAATATAGCCCTACCACTTGACTTGATATTTTTATATTTCCAACTACAGATGACAAATAAATGGTTCAAAACAACTTTTTTTTTTTTTACTTTAAAGTGCAATCTGACAAGCCAAAAAAGATTCTTGTACGTGAGATGGCAGACCACGCCATTGTAAACACTTAGAAACTGTAGTAAACTTTTAGCATATTAATGAATTCCGGCTTTTCCACAGTTTGTATGGTCACCATGTCTTTTGCAATATACATCGCAACAATAAATTTGTCGTGCTGCTTCCTTTGGTTGCAACAGTTTAAGACTTTGCAACTAGGACTTGTTTGTTGTGTGTCCGACGGCGCAAAACCGATCCGATTCCATTTCGTTTGTGAATCCGCTATTTGGGTGCACGACGCTAATATACCCGTTAAGAACGGTGCGTCGCATTAGTTCCGCTTTTGGCGCTTGCCTGTAAAATAAGTAATAAAATCGAGTTTCATAAAAACACATCGTCCTGAACTGTAAATTCAAATTAATCGATAAAATCGACTTATTGCCCACCTCTACTTAAAAGCGAATAATAGGTGACTTCTGAATTGTGTCGCATCTGTGAACCTCTGTATTAACAGTATTTCAAATCTTTTCAGAAAACACTTCATAGTCTAATAGTCGGTCATGAGATATTTTATACCACATTTTATGATCATGAAATTTTATGATCATGAAAATGTACTTATGCATTTAATCGGTAGGCAATACGATGCCAACAAGCCTGCCTGCTTTTGCTAGCTGCAGTGGTATCAGACTTTGCAGCGTTGATATAAGATCCTCATAATCCTGCATAATTAGCATGCAGTCTCCTCCGTGAAATATGGAGATCGCGCCACGTCAAACCGCGCTGCCGAACATGCTCCATTTATGTGAACGCGCACAAACTACAATGCAGTTAACGCCTATGTAACAAATCAACTTCCTAACTGGCGTGGTAGTACTGATTAGCCCCGATTGAGTCAACCTGACTTTGTCAACCTCGTGTTCGCAAATGAACTCCGGGTTAAATCTGATTTGGTTAAACCCCCTTCATAGAACAGGCCACCGGTCTGCGTACCATCACCGAACAACGAAATAAGAAACTGCTCCCCCCGCACGCGAATCCACTGCTGATGACTGGCAGATTCTCGGTGAGATTTGATCGCGGCAAAGCCATTCCTGGTTAGATTTAGAGTTTTTCTCCATATACTGCAGAATGCTTTCTGACCATTCCCCATGACCGGACTAAGCCAGTCTTTAAATGATGAGTTATCACGCCAACCTTTAAAAATCTTACATTCTCCCATTTTACCGCCAAATGGCTACTAGCTAATTTCAGAGGCTCTCCTAATATCAACACGTCAGATCGCCCTGGCTCAACTTGGGTAAAAGGCAGAGATAAATGGCTTCAGCGTCACTCTGATAGGCTATTAATTAGACTCAGGTCCTGATATTATATATTTTTTAATTACATGAAGTTAAAACACGTAGACAAAATGGAAACTCATAACATAGAGGTGGATGAAAAATGTACTACCAAGTCAAATTCCATTTACTACCTTATAATACCTTTCAAGGGCCTTAATTTTGTCTGATTTTGTTTACTACCTTTTACTACTGCGCGGACACCCTGACTGTAAAGCTCTTTGAGACAATGCAATGGGGTGAAAATGCACTAGATAAAAATTAGAATTTAATTATTTGTACAGAATTATTATGATCTTAAATATTTTTTGTGATTTTTTTTTTTTTACAATACATTTACTTTGATTGACTGTGTATATTTGTTCTTTGTGTTTGGCACTACATGTGCACTTGTCTGTGCTCTACATACTTGCTGCTACATGCACCAGAATTATCTTCTGGGTTCAATAAAATTACAAATCGCCCAGGGATATTTGTTCATCCATTAGGGGCATAACCAACCCAGCCGTGACAGGGCTCTCCCAGCGATCTACCAAACCCTATAACGCACCGGCTTGTTCTGTGACAGCACGCCCACAGCGGGGTCCCAAGGCCTCTTCAGGAGAAGGGAGAGGGCCTCTGTCCCTGTGGCCCCCGTCTTTACGGAGGAGGATAGCAGCATGCGGTCAATCAATGTGGGCACCTGCAGAGGGAGAAAGAATAAGGGAGACTCAGACAGAAGGTGGTATCAGAAAGGGAGCGCAGCATTCCAATGAATGTGTCACAGAAAGGGGGCATGGCATTCAATACAGGAGGAGGAGACACAAAGTTGGAGGAGAAACAAAAAGGAGGAGGAGAAACAGCCAGAAGGATGAGTCATGGATAGGAGGAGGGAAGGAATCCATAGAAATTGAGAAATGGCAAAGGAACTGTGGAGAACAAGCTTTCAAAAGGTAGGGGAAAAAACAGAAAAGGGGAGGTACTTTCAATGGGAGAGTCCAAAGCAGGAAGGTGGAGCATTACTCAAATAAGGAGGTGCATAAGGGGAGGCTAGGTGTGTGCAAAGCAGCCGGTATTTGTATCTGTATTTCTATTTGTTAAGGGGGGAAAAGTATTTGTATTCGTTATTCGTTAATTGTATTTACATTATAGTTCAAGTACTATTCTTTAAATACAGTCGAACTTCGTTACTACGTACCCCGGATACAACGTTTTCAACGTACAGGTTTCTAATTCCCGTTTTTAGCCTATGTATTATTCCAATAGCAGCCATTGTTTACAGCGTACA
>JABFEA020000119.1:20155559-20167709 GCA_019775915.2 Cyphomyrus plagiostoma | reverse complement strand
TGTTAGAGGCAGGTGACAGAGAGACAGGTACTGAGCTGGCGATGTTAGAGGCAGATGACAGAGAGACAGGTACTGAGCTGGCGATGTTAGAGGCAGGTGACAGAGAGACAGGTACTGAGCTGGCGATGTTAGAGGCAGATGACAGAGAGACAGGTACTGAGCTGGCGATGTTAGAGGCAGGTGACAGAGAGACAGGTACTGAGCTGGCGATGTTAGAGGCAGATGACAGAGAGACAGGTACTGAGTTGGCGATGTTAGAGACAGATGGCAGACAGACAAGTACTGAGCTGCCATGTTACAATGGCTGGGTGATGTTTCATGCTCTTGAAGCTGTCTTTTTCCAAGGTTTATTTTTTTCTGATTTAAGAATTAGCATGTGATGTATCGAGTAATCAAAGAGCATGTTAAGTGATCACACTCATGAAATGAGATAATCATGGTTCTGACATTTCCGTGCCTTTTCAGTGAGATGAATTATTCACTTCATGTCTATCTTAACGGCAGGCAGATGCAGAGACCCAAGAGCTTTGGTCACCCAGCTGGAGTGCACACCATGCACACACATATACATGTGTGTAAGGGTTTTATTACCTTGTAAATAGTCTGTAGGGTTTGCAAACTACTCCAACGCTTTTGATGTAACTAATTTTAGCTTTATAATGGAATAATACAGATTTTTTTCGTAAGATTTGTTGCATGAGGGTGAGAGCCTGAATGAAGATCACACCAGATGCGTGAGAGTCATGCTTAGTGTTATATATTATGTCCTAAGACTTTTAAAATTCTGAACATAAGTGTATGTGCAGAGAATGTGGAGAAAACATTAAAAAGAAATGTGGGAGAAAATTAGAACAGGTAGAATCACAATTAATTGGCTGTTAACATTTGGTCGTGCAACTGGGTATTGTGCATTAATTTTTAAATATGAAAACTTTACTACTGGACAATGTTTTACAAAACAACAAAGGATCCTGAATTTTGTTTTTCTGCAATAATACTGAAGAATAGACCTACTAAAAACAGTCAGATGAGCTGGCATGCAGTGAAAATAGTTTTTTGATTTAAAAAATCTGCTGCATTACTGGTATTTGTGTGACCGTATTGTTTACGGCATCTATGAAAAATGGCCTTGTCTCGAAAATAAAAGGAGTATGTAAAATACGCTAATCTAAGTTCTGAAAATCTGCATTAAGCAAAATGGTATGTTTTTCTTTCAGGTCGGGAAGTGTGCAGGACCACTGGAGTGAGATATACTACTTTGTTGACCATCTGGCTCACAAGTTCATCAGGTAAAGACTGAAGTGTGTTGCTTGATGATGTCAAATGATAAAAGCAACAAGAATTATTTCAAAATAAGACATGAAAGAGGGCCATTCTTATAATAAAATAAAAATGAAACAGGCATATTATTTGGAAAAAATAAAGCCAAATAAGATATCAGGTCAATCACAACTGTATATTTATTTTTGCTGGAATATGCATTAAAAAACTATGTACTGTTCTGATATTATTGAACAATATATTACATCCATCTGGATATTGCCAGCATTTCTGTAATGCATTACAGGAATGCAACATTTTATAGCAGCGTTTCTGGGTAATAGAATAGAATAGAATAGAATATCTTTATTGTCATTGCATTGCAGTCAATGCAGCGAAATTAAAACAGCTCTCAGAGATACATACATGACTCACACAGTCATCATCACACATACCCTTGTGAAAAAATAGTGTACTAAAGTGTATTAACAGTGTGCCTTGATCACTAGAAGTGTAACAGAAATGCATTCTCTTTACACACATTTTTTTTTAAATACAATGACATTATACTTCTGTGTACTTTTAGAAAACATATTTTGCATTTCAACATAATTAGGTACACTGAAGCACACTTGAATAAAAATATGTCTATGATCAAATACACATTAGTACATTTTTTTAGGGATGAAACACACTTAAAAGACTCTGCTGAAAGTATATTAAAAATATACTTTTAAATATATAAAATATTAAAGTGCCTGTCAGTAGTTGTATGAAATCTCCATGAGAAAATAGTCCAGCTATTTAAAATGGTGGGAGTGTTAGTAGCAGGATGGAGGTGAGAGAGTTTAGTTCTTTGACAGCTGAGGGGTAAAAGCTGTTCCTCAGCCTTGTGGTACGGCACTTTAAAGCTCTGTAGCGCCTTCCAGAGGGCACTAGTGTGAAAATATGATGGAAAGGGTGAGTATTGTCACTGATGAATCTACGGGTCTTACTATGACACCGCGACCTGTATAGATGTTTTCCAGTGAAAGGTGGGGGAGTCCAGTAATGTTTTGTGCTTTGTTGACCCCTCTCTGAAGGGCTGCCCTGCCTGCCTCTGTGCAGTTTCCATACCATTAAAGGATGGAGTAGGTCAGTATGCTCTCAACTGAGCAGTGATAAAAAGTCTTCAGCAACGTGGCAGAGATGTGACTCTTCCTCAATGTCCTGAGGACATGCAGTCTTTGCTGGGCCTTCTTTACTGTAAGCCCTGGGGTTTATACTCCACTTTAAGTCGCTGCTGATGTGAGTCCCTTGGAACTTGAAGCTGGTTACCAGGTCCACCTCTTAATCTGCTATCCTGAGTGGCAGGTGTACATTCTGTTTCAGCCTAAAGTCCAGAATGAGTTCCTTTGTGTTTTTGATGTTTAACAGCAGGTCGTTTTCCACACACCATCCCGCTAGTCCGCAGACTTCTTCCCAATGGGCCTCATCATTGCTTGACATGAGACCCACTACCGTTGTATCATCTGCGAACTTGATGATTGAGTTTGTATGGTGGATGGGTGTGCAGTCATAGGTGTAGAGGGAGCATAGAGCAGGACTGAGCACACACACTTGCGGTGCACCTGTGCTTAGTGTCAGCAGACTGGAGAGGAGTGGGAACCAAGTCTCACTTTTTGTGGGCAGTTGGTTAAAATGTCTATAATCCACAGCCACAGATGTTCGTGGAGACCCAGGTGCTGTAGTTTCTTGCCTAGGATACAGAGGACGATTGTGTTAAAGGTAGACCTATAATACACAAACAATATCCTCACGTATGCTTCTTTCTGCTCCATGTGGGACTTTGCAGTGTACAACACAGTGTTTAGGCCATGCTCTGTGGAACTGTTTGTCTTGTAGGCGTACTGGTCTAATGTGGGAGAGAGAGTTGTCTTTATGTGCCTCAGAAAAATTCTCTCAAAACACTTTGCAACAACTGGTGTTAAGGCCACTGGTCTGTAATCATTGAGGATGATGTTGAATAGCTTGGGCGCTGGAATGATGGTAGCAGATTTAAGGCAGCTTGGGACAGTGGCATACTCCAGGGAGAGGTTAAAGATGTCTGTTAAGACCTCTGCAAGCTGGTGAGAGCAGTTTTTGAGGACCTTGCTTGCAATCCCGTCTGGGCCTGGTGCTTTCTTCACATTTACAGTCTTCAAGACACGTTAAACCTCGTGTATCAGCAGGGTGAACATGTGATCAGCTGTGACCAGCCTGGTGAACTTGCCGTAATCTGATTTTTGCTCCAATCGAGCAAAGTGGTTTAGCTCTTCGGCCAATGGTGCACTACTTTTAGCTGGCGTGTCTTTGCTGCCCTTGAAGTTGGTTATATGCTGTATATAAAGAGTTAAGGTATTAGGTAAGACATCAGGGTGCCGCACAGCACTATTAGAAAGAACATTTTCCGGTGATTCATATGGAAAGATTAATCTCAGATTATCACAATAGCATAACCAGGAGGTCAGTGAAGTTCAGCACTCAGTGTGACTTTTTCCTTACATCTATCTTTACATACCCACTAAATCCAGCTCTCTCTGATTTCCTTTCAATGGAATTCTTTCATCTTGTATCTTCCTTTCAACTTTTCTTTGCTCTCTGCAGCCCGCAGCTGCGGATGTCCTTCATCGTGTTCTCCACCCAGGGTCGGATTCTCATGAAGCTCACAGAAGACAGGTAAACAACCTGCGACCGCTGCATTGTGGTGTGGCAGACAGTCAGCCACTTGGGTCTGGCTGTGGGAACAGAGTGTCTTCTGGCACTTAGGAAACAACCAAATAGAACAATGGAGTTAATGGTTTGTTAACATACTGTAGCTTCCTGTCTGTGCTTCTCTTTGTCTCCTTGTGCAGGGAAAAGATTCGAGCTGGTCTGGAGGAACTCCAGAGCGTGCTGCCAGGAGGAGATACCTTCATGCACAAGGGTTTCAGGAGGGTGAGACATCCAGGACGTAAGGAGTTTGAGTCTCAGGGATACTGCCTTCTCAGGCAAGGTGTCACCAGGGAGTCAAACTGTTGCTAGCAGCCCAGAAACAGCCCCTGCTGGGGACTGGGGACCCATTGTTAAGTTTGCCATGTTAGATGGTTCACCATCTTTTTTCTTCTTTCAGGCCAGTGAGCAGATCTACTATGGGAACGCAGACGGTAAGATAATGGCCCTCTCAAGTTCTCTTTGCGAATATCCAGCTTTGCGAATATCCTCAGAGGAGCCTGAGGTGATTGAGGTTTAGGTTTGATTTAGAGTTTGATTTTTACCTCACGGACAGGTTACCGTACCGCAAGTGTCATCATCGCCCTGACGGATGGGGAGCTTCGCGAGGATGAGTTCGACCTGGCCGAGAGGGAGGTGAGGACATGTCTGCCAATGAAGAGAAAGAGAGAAGGTATTATACTGCCGGGCAGGGTTCTAGATGCTAGGAGAACACGTCCATCACTCCTTCAGGGGAAATGGTTAGGAACTGAGATCATGAGGTAAACGCTGTTGTATCCTAACCATACAAGACACTGTTGTTCAGGGGGGGCTGCCCCCTCTCCCATCTAACCAAAGCCATTATCCATGCTCACTTATTCATAGGTGGGGTGGCTCAGTGGTGTAGTGGTTAGCACTGTTTCCCCCCTGCCAACCTCTGGGACCAGGGTTTAAATCTTCATGTATCCCTCTGGATACGGCCTGCACCCCCCCCCCCCCCCAGTCCAAAAATATGCTGAGGTTATTTGGAGTTACCAAATTGTCCATAGGTGAATGTGAATGACTGGCATTTGAATGAGCCCTGTGATGGGTTAGTACCCCACCCTGTGTTGTTTCCAGCTCAGATAGGCTCCAGCCCCCTCACAACCCAACGTGGTTACAGAAAATGCATGGATGGATGGACTTGCTCATGCCCCCCATGTGGGACATTGGGGGAGATTTTCAGAGCCCCATGAGTAAATACATCTATTTCCTGTACCTCACTATCCTATTCAGAGTTGCAGAGAATGTAAGGATGGACTTACTCCTGTTCCCCCCAAGGGTCCCTGAAATCCCCCCCTTATAGGCAGCCCTTCCTGTTGATGTGGCCACCTGGGCCCCCATGCCTAACGTTCCCTTTCTCCCACCCTCCCGTGCTCGACCCGGCAGGCCAGCCGTTCCCGCAGCCTGGGGGCCTCCGTGTTCTGTGTGGGGGTGAAAGATTTCAACGAAACGCAGGTGAGTTGCTGCCAGACCTGAGAGGAACCCTCCACCCTCTTTAACCAATGGTCCAATGGCCGCTTCTCTTTTCTTCAGCTGGCCACGATTGCGGACAGTAAAGACCACGTCTTCCCGGTGAACGACGGCTTTGAGGCCTTGCAGGGAGTCATCAGTTCGGTAAGAGAAGGACGGCTACTGCCACCTTAAAATGTGCCCCCAGGTAATTCATCATTTGCTCTAACCTCTGCCAACATTCACCTGTGTTTACAATATCCTGCTTACATAACGAGCGCAAAGCACCATAAACTAAAGTGGTGGCTTCAGATAAGCACAGCGTGGCCGTCAAAAGGTGTCAGCAGTTTATTAATCGATCGTCATACATTCTGATTTTTGGGGAAGAAGTAAAGAAAAACAGATGGAAAAAGAGGAAAAGGCCAAGTATTAGGTGAAACAGAAATGAATAGAAGCGAACGCAAGTGTATCCATGGTAACAGCTACAGTATCTACCCAATGACTCATCAGCCCAACACCAACCTGTCAGAAAAAGACCTGTCACAATTCTATAGAGCATAGATTTCAGAGTCAGTTCCTAGCTGCATTGTTTGTTCATTAAATAAATTAAATTGCATTTAAATTTATATATTTGCTTTTAGACATACCAAAACAAGGCTGCAGAGTCTGAGATATAAGTGGACCAGTTCCGGCAGGTCCTGAGTGGCCAAACAGGAGACTCAGGAGACTTCCCGGTGGACCGCATAGCTATTGTGGTTAGAAATAAAATAATTTGACAAGCTTAAGATTGAGCTGGTTGGAAACAAAATTATTTGATACGTTTAAAATTGAGCCTGTTGAAAACAAAATAATTTGATAAGGTTAAAACTGAGCCTGTCAGAAAAACAAAATAATTATGCAACTAATTATAGAAATTCTACAACAGTGATACAGAATGATAACCAGGGAGTTTAAGGCCATGACTGCTCTGCATAGAGAAACGTGCAAATACGAGGCGCGAGTCACACGGCTTGTGATTTAGAACCGCAGTGTGCAGTTGCGAAGGTGTCACAGCTAAGCACCCCCTATTGTTAATCACTGGAAAGGTGGGTGATGAAAAGAGACTGGGCAGTTCAGTATGTTATGTAATAAATGTATCTGGATAATAAGACTTGAACTGTGGCATTATTTATCAAAGTTCCCTCAGAATGAAGATAAAATGGGCTGTAATTGAACATAAAACTCCGGGACTAATTAGTCCCATTCCATGCCTGGGCTCCACCATCGTAATCATCACTACTGTGGAGTAAATCGAACAACTGAGCATCTCCTTCTACACTTTCCCCAGATCCTGAAGAGATCCTGTATTGAGATTTTGTCAGCGGAACCTTCTAGTATTTGTGCAGGAGGTATGTTTGACTTTTCAATTACAACCAATTCGGTTCAGACTTCAAAACGTCACAATGAAAAAAGAGGATAAATACTGAGAGAATCACTGTCCTGGCCTTAATTTGATGTAATGCGTTCGATTTGCATACAAATATTTTGACATTTCCATCAGACTATTTTCTTGCTGAGATTCCTGACTCAAACTCTATCAAACATTATCAGACATAATAATTGTCCTCGAGCTACTTTAATGAGAAGTGGCACAGTCTGTCTGAAGGGTCACAGATCATTACTGTGACTCGTTTTTTCTCTGGCTCCTCCTTGGTCCCCTGACAGGGCTGCAGAATTGCTTTCATGAAACCTGGCTCTTGATACTGCAATGGCCCCCGCAAAACCAGAAGCATAAAAGAACTTCAGTTTGCATCTGTGTATAAATCCTTAATTTGGATTCCTTTAGAAGATCCTGTGTAGCATCATATGAAATCAGCCCTGTATTACAGCAGTGTCTTTTGTCGTTGCTTGTCACAAAAAGGTAATTTGGATAAAAATGATTGCAATATAACTAAATGTTAACGTATTTCTGGATTTCTACCTTAAGAAGATGGAGCTATTATGGTCTGTGGCTTCTAAACCCCTATTCGCTATTGCAGATCTTAACACGTATACACAAATGTCGGACCTTGACTGCGGCGCTGGATTAGCGTTCATTGCTGCCTCTCATGCAGATTGTTTTAGTTATTATGACTTCAGTGTCTGTCCTGTGGAAATGATCATTTTTATTTCTGGCCCGCACTGTTGCCAGGAATCACAAAAAAGGTCTTGAACCTGAACAACATTATACATTATGTAAAAATCTGCCCTCTGATCATATTATATACCTTTCACCATGTGAGCCTCTGTCTTCGGTTCCCCTCAGAGCCCTTCCAGGTGGTGGTCAAAGGGAACGGATTCCTCTATGCCCACGATGTGGACAGCGTGCTCTGCAGTTTTCGTATCAATGACACCTACACCGTTAGTAAGTGCCCAACCTGCGTCTTTGCCCTAAGTGGCACACTTAGGACCCACACTGCGCCCTCAGTATTTGGTAGCTTACTGAGGGTTGGCACCATCAGTTCCTTGTGGTTATCTGCAAGTTTACTTTGAGCACATGGGTAGCCAGGAATATCACACAAAGGACAAGGACAACCAATTCAATTCAATTCATTTTCATGTAGCGCCATTCACAACAGAGTTGTTCCAAGGCGCTTTACATGGATGTGTTGTGATACATTACATCATCATTAGAGAGAGTAATACAGAATGGGAAAAAAGAAGGAAAGAAATTAAATAAAGCCAGATGACAATGGAAGAGATGAACAAAAAACTCACAAGTAAGTAGAGAAAAAACCTCTGGGGGCCCAAGGTCAACAGCTGCCCACCCCCCCTCCTCCCCCCGGTCATACTAACATTACTGAAAACAGAAACAAATGGACTTGCTTGCTAAAAGCTAGGTGTAAGCTGTGATTAAGGATCAAGACAAAGTCCATCAATGAGTCTGTAATCCACGCTGGCCTGTGTAGGGTGGCAGACTGAAGGTTGCATCCATGATGAAACAGTTTGTATGTCCTGTTCGCAATTTCACCCCTCCATGGGACTGAACCAGGGCTCTGGCTCAGATGGTGCCCACACCGGGCACTACCCGGACATGTGGGGAGGCAGAGAGCATGGATGGTCAGCACATGCATTGACATGCTAATGGACAAGCATAGTACACATTAACTTAGAATTAACTACCTTTCAAGTAGTATTTAATCAGTACATCGAAATCCTGACTTTCTGTAGATAAAATTCCTACTTAATTATGAGTAACTGGGAGCAGGGTCCCGGGACGGGCATGGATACCTGGGCAGATTCATGAGCCAGGCACTCAAAGGGGCCCTAAAATCCACCGAGAGGGACTCCGGCCCCTCAGCGACCTCCCTGAGCTCTGACCTTCAGTATGTATGTATTTATTCCTACAATTTATTTATCTGAGCAAAGACTGAACAACACAATTTCCTGCACTCTCTCAAATAAAATCTGCACCGCATACTTGAATTCTCACATCTGCCAGAACTTTTTATAATTATAAAATGTAATTAAAATCTATTTATGAGTAAGATGGCAAGTCAAATGTGCAATCTCATGTTTAAACCACAGGCTAGGGTGCATGAGGCTGTGAACGTGTCCTCTGAGGCTGCATTTGATACTGTGTGAGGCTGAACCTTCCTCTTTTCAAAGAACTCCAGTGCCACCCTGAAGACCCGCCAGGCTGTGTGTGTCGCCACTGTTGTTTGCCAAATGTCTGCAAAATAAAAGGGATTGTAGCCACTTCTAATGAGCTCCAGGGCACTACAATAACCCACCCGCATGCCAGTAAAGAAAAAAAGAAAACAATAAAAACTAACAATACACTACACTATTCAGCCAGTAAAATCCCTAACCCTTCCCACTAGGCCCCTGAGCTCGGCTTGCTGGTGCACAGCTCCCAGCAATCACCAAAAGCATTAATTATGAACAAAAAAACAATGTAAAGGCATATCTGGGGGTTTAACACCGGAGAGGAGAAATTTGATCAATAGTCCCTTGGTCTACTAACCCTTTTCAGTGGTACAGCCTCCCAGGGAAACTTTGTCGATAGCAATTTCATTTTTTTTTAAGGACCGGTACCTAATTATTTCTCTAATTCTCGTGATGGCAGGAGTTACCTGAATAATGAAAGATGCCACAGAGAGTTTATTGATAAAAGTGTGGTGTTTGCTGCAGTGGGGAAAAAAGACATCCAGCTGTAACATACAGCATAAAGCCATTTGCCGTACACTGTTTTAGATTAAAAAAAAATCTTTTAATCGACTTTATGACAAAACTAATAATGGGAGAAAACAAATGGTGAAAGTTACCAGTGACATCGAATATCTGTAAAAACAAAACGTATTTTTATATGATGCATGAAAAATACATTATGTTGGTTCTGAAATGTTGTCATTTTTTGACATCTGAATTTTCCTTTGGGATGGGGGCAGACGTACGCACACACCACACACACACACACAGACACCTACACCCACACACACACACACACACACACACATACGCCCACACCCACACACACACACACACACACATGCACACACACACACACACACACACACACACACTCACAGACACATATACCCACACACACACAGACACACACACACACACAGACACACACACACACACATACACCCACACACACACACAGACACACAGACACATACACCCACACCCACACACACACACACAAACAAACACACACACACACGCCGCCTGTCTCTCCCTCACACACTGGCACAGCTGCTGTTTGAAAAGTGACCTGTTTGCCTTGGCTGCAGGCAAAGGGCACTTGGCAAGGGGCTCCTGTCACATTGCCCTGTTCTACCCCTTGAAAACATTAGTATTTCCTGCCCTATTTTTTTCCCCGAGATGTTGGGGTGGAATCATGTTGACAGCGAAGAGGTTCTCGCTTCGTCAGGCCTGCTGGAAATTTACTGCAGACTTTAGTTCTTCTCGTGTCTTTGGAGTGACGAAGAGCGATGGAATTTGGGGTAGGGGGGTCCATTCGACCACTTCTGCCTGTTTTCACTTGAGGGCCAAGCTTGGCTTTTGCTCAGAACCTCGCAGTCATGGCTGCTGCAAGGCCA
Organism: Cyphomyrus plagiostoma; assembly: GCA_019775915.2. Lineage (NCBI taxonomy): Eukaryota > Metazoa > Chordata > Actinopteri > Osteoglossiformes > Mormyridae > Cyphomyrus > Cyphomyrus plagiostoma. The sequence continues at coordinate 20,157,180 of JABFEA020000119.1, read as the reverse complement.
TCTTCATCCCTATGCTCTTTTCAGGTCAGAGGAGAAGCGGGGTTCATCGTGTGAGCTGGGGCAATTCTAGAATTCTCTTAAGTGTGTGTGGGGAGGGACATATGAGGGCCCATAATTCATATAGAAGGCCCAATCTTATCATTAGCTAATGGTATGTTGTTTTAAACCGGTGAGTGACAGGGGAGGGGATACTCTGGGGGCCAATCAGCTTTTAGCTGGGACCAGTGCCACAGTGGTCCCGACCCTGTATAGGCCTCTGTGTGTGAAGGTTTGATCAGAGAGCATCATTGTGAGGATTTCATAACCACAAAGGTCGCCTCTCCTCTGTCCCATTAGTGAAGAGACCCATGGTGGTGAGGGACACCTACCTCCTATGTCCCACTCCAGTGCTGCAAGAGGTTGGATCGTAAGTGACATCGTTGTTTTTAAACCCCCCCCATTTCATCCCACAGTCACTTTCATTCTCATTTAAAACTGATTAGTCACAGTCTGTGTCGTCGACAAACGGAAATTTTCACCGTGTGTCTGTGAGTCCAAAGTGCCCCCCACTACTTCTATCCCCCCTCCTTTATCTGCCCATTTTCTTCCAATCCCTCCCCAGGGCAGCCTCACTCTATGTCAGCATGAATAATGGTTTGAGCTTCATCTCAAGCTCCGTCACCATCACTACCGTCGGCTGTGTGAGTACAGAACCCCCACCAAGTGATGCATTTCCTCTTTCTGCTGCCTCAAAGCATTTAAGCGAAACATATTAATGCTAAAACAAATTAATGTGAGGCACTGCAGTACCGACAGGCTTTAATTAAGCTAAAATGCATTTAGACAGAAGTGTGAGGAAAACAGAAGGAAAAAGAGGAGAGAAAACAATCAATTGCAGGAATCCTGTAGAAAACTTCAGCTGGGTAGCCAAGCCTCTGCTAGTCACATAGAGTTCATTTGAGTGCAGTTGCTGTGACCCAGATTTCTGTCTTGCCTACATTCCTGAACCCCAACAGTCAGATGGGACGATCCTGGCCATCTCCCTGCTTATCCTGATGCTCCTGCTTATCATGGCTCTTCTCTGGTGGTTCTGGCCCCTGTGCTGCACCGTGGTGAGTTGGCCATCAGGGGTCACACTAAGTGGTTGGCAGTGTTAGCTGATGATATCTGTGGTGGTGGTTGGGGCTGGGCGGGTGTCTGGGTCAATGTAGGAGAAGACTATGATTCAGGACCTGAGGAAGCATTTGCTGCTATGAATCTGAGGCCTTCAGGAGAATCAATCCAAAGTGGTAGAACCATAAAAATGTTCATTTATTGACTTGGATGATAATCTGGTAGGGAAATGTTTGGTCATTGGAAAACAGGGCTATAACCCTCATACTCCTCAGCTGAGGAGCACTTTGGGGTTGACACCTTTGCCCAGAACGGTTCTGGAAAACAGACTTGTGTCTATGAGACACAGACTTGGATTTTTATATTTCAGGAGCTTTTTCAGGAGTTAGTGGAGGGAGGGTTATATTGACAGCCACGTCATTGCAGTGCGTATCGCCACCCCCCCCCCAGCCAGCTAACTGTTGCCACGTCAATGCTCGGCGGGTTTCCCCTGGGATCTACACGGGCTAATTATTTTTCCCCTTAACCC
>JABFEA020000119.1:20141036-20155459 GCA_019775915.2 Cyphomyrus plagiostoma | reverse complement strand
GAGCCCCCCCCGTCATGCCACTTTTCAGGCTGAAGCTTGGTTCATGCTAGAAGCTGGAAGATGGAGAGCTGAGCGCTTTGGTCACATTTTAAAATGCTGACATACTGAAAATAAAGCGACCTCACTTCTTCCCCGTGGCATTGTATTACTCCAGAACAGCTGCGTGTAATTTTCCAGAGCGCTATTCTATTCCAGATAGAAATTAAAAATGGGAGGCAGAAGTGACAAAGAAAACACATAAGTCGATTTATGTAACATCATGCCTGGAAGAAAAATGAGTATCTTCCAAATAAATGGTAAAAAAAAACAATACATGAGAATTTTAAAATCAGAGAATTTTAAAATTGGAAGCCAGTCGTCTAGAATCAGTGGTCAGATTCCTATTTCAGTTTTGAAGGTACCTGGGGTTAAGATTCAAAGTGTTTATTGTCATATGTACAATTCAAATACACAAAATGCCAAGGTACTATATAATAGAAAAAATAGAAAATAAATACTTTGAAGTCTAATGTGCAAAATTACAGTATGAGGTAGGTGATGATGTCCATTAATCATACTCCTGTCGGCAGTTAAGGAGTCTGATGGCAGTGGGGAAAAAGGAGTTGTTGAGTTGGAAGGTTCTAGATTAGGTGTAGTAATGGACAGAATTTATATTCCTCTCTTTCTATCTCTCATTCCCTCCTGCAGATCATACATGAGCCCCCATCCCATGCTGAGGAAGACAGTTCGGTGAGGAACCCTTAATCATTTTATTTTGCCTTTTTCTACCTGGCTTCAAATCAGTTTTTTTCAGCACAGCACAATTCCAGTCTCTGCTACTAGGTGTTACTTGACATAGACGCCCCTAGTGATGTCACTGCTAAATTGTTGTGTTGTCTGTTCCACACAGGCAATGTATTGAAACAGCATCCCGTGAAGGATGTTCTCTGCTTTGTACCCTATAGGGAAGCATTTCCCGTTGCAAGTATAATTACCAAGGTTCAAAAAAACATTTTATTACAGACTAAATTCAAATTCAAATTAGTTTGAATCCCATGCAGACCCAAAAAGTACCAGGAGCATAAATTCAAATGGCATCAGGTATTATCTAAGTCAGAGGTCCCCAGTCAGTTTTCTCCTGGGAGTGAAATTCCATCACCAAAGCCAACAAAAATGCCAAGGTGGAAGCGTGATCAGTCATATCGTCCTGATTCAATTGTAGTTCGGTCTGGATGCAGAATGGAGTCCATGAGTTTGTGAAATAAATTATCCACTGATTCAGTTGCTGTTAAGTCTCCAGTTATTTCAGGCCACTGTTGGTCAGTTAGAATTTGTAGGTTGGTTTAGTTGTAATAGTTTACTTTGGCTGTTAGCCCCACACTGGAACTTGGTTAAACTTAAAATATTGCATTAGAAGGACGAACTGACTGATCGATGCTGTCGCCACAGGGTCTGAGCCCAGATTCCATGAATAACAACGTTAACGTGACCTAATTTGGACAGCTATCTGTGGAGATGTATACAAGATTTTCCTAATCCATCTGCTCGTAATTAATGAATTCATTTACTTGCATTCCTAATGATAGCACATGGTATTAGCATCCCATAAAGTACAGTAAAATATCATCTGGAGACATCAGGAATTTTAAGTTTGCTTTCAGAAATTTCAGTGTTTTTACGGATAACACAACCAAGATAATGGAACTGTAGCAATAAAATGAACTGTACAATCCATTACTTCAATGTCAAGTTGAACGAATAATATTTACTTGTATATAATTACTTGTATAATTATTGAATAACACTGTGAGTCCTTATAAGAGCAACAATTTTCTGCTCTAAGTAGTGAGTTATTAGTTGGTTGTGTCCTCATACAAAAGGTCCTGCTGTTCAATGTGATGAGGATTATCTCACAAAAAGGTGTGTGTGGTATGATCCAAAATGAGGCTAAAGTGACAGTTTCTGCTGCATTAACGTGACAATGTCTGAGGAGGGATAAACACTGAGCAGAGTCACAAAAATACCCCGATGACAATGGGCCGGACAGAAGCTGGCGTAGCGGTGAAGGACTTTGGACAAACAGGCTGTAATTTAAAAACCAAGCTGTCACCAAAAGGAACCAATAAGAATAATAATGCCATTTCTGAATGTTGTTATACAGTATGTACCCATCACGCCATTAAAAATAATAATACTCCAGGCATGACGACGAAAAACCTCTTGACATTCAAGTAGTACTCTTTCTGTGATGACATTTAAAATAACCTTACCAAATGTGAGAATTAATTCTAATCTTTGTTCATATTTAGCGTACCGCTTAATATGATTAGTAAGAACAATTCATTCTTAGTGGGGGAAAATTCAGCTGAATTGAAAATATGCCTCTTTCCAAATTGCTTCCGAAATAGCAGCAAATCGCTGAACTCTCTGGAAATTAATTCTAAAAACAGGAAATGCCAGAGAATAGAGGCACGTCTTCCAAGACTAAGAAGCACTGAGGAATTCAGCCGTGGTGGAGACCTGGAGCTATTAAATGGATCCTTTTCTTAAAAAAAATAAACGGCTTAAAAAATTGCACGGATCGATTCTTGGAGGAACAGCTGTTTTGAAACCATTTCATTCCAGCTACTGTCAGCAGCAGGCGGGTCTCAGGGCCAAACCATTTCACTTCCACCTGCTCCTCTCATCCTCCAGCACTCCGGCAGGTTTAGTAACTGACACAATAAATATAATCAACCATTTGGCTTTTTACGAAACATAATGGGAGATGGGGGAGTTTATTCCTGTGTTTCTCTGGTAGATAACAATCGGGAGACCAATCTGTAAAACTCACTCGGTAAAAGATCGCATTTACAGCTTTTTGCACAGCTGACGAACACGAAAAACATCAGCTCAAAGGAGATATGTGGCATATCACAGCGAAGGAAGAACAACAGAAACAGGGAGACAAGCATAAAAATGGGTTTGCAAACAGCCTCAGACTCAGACAGGCTGTATGTCACATGCCTCTGTGCCTGCAGCCCTTGGAATATAATCCCCACAGGACTCACTGCCCTCATCTTTGACTCTGTTTTGTGTTTTAGGATGAGGAGGATGACAGAATGCCCAAGAAAAAATGGCCAATGGTAGATGCCTCCTACTATGGGGGGCGGGGAGTGGGCGGGATCAAGCGGATGGAGGTAAGGGGTGGGAGATGACAACCTGCAAGTGGGATGGGGGTTTAGGGCTTGGGGTTCGAGTCTGATGGCTGTGTTCCACATGCAGGTGCGCTGGGGAGACAAGGGGTCCACAGAGGAGGGAGCCAAACTGGAGAAAGCCAAGAACGCCCGTGTGACTATGCCGGAGTGGGAGCCAGAGGAGTTCTCCCTGTGGACGCTCAATAACGGCACACAAAAGCCCCAGAACCCCCGCAAGTGGTACTCCCCTATCAAGGTAGGTGTGGCCATCTCTATGCCAGATCTTCAGTGAAAAACTAAAAATCTTTGCATGTTAGCAGGGCTAAATCATAGCATTTACTAGATCTAACAGTAGTCTTCCAACAACATAGCATGACTTTGAACTCTTCTGAATTACTCCATAAATGGATGTACTGATCTGGTTTGGATGGAGCTATGCTGAGTCTGTAGACCAGTAATGCTGTCCAACAGCCCGCTTGACGATAACTGAGAATGTCCACTGGCTAAAATGTAAAAATACAAATAACAAATGACAAATAAATTTCGTCAAACCATCTACATGACAAGCATGGACTTTAAGGTGGGGTGAGAAAAATGAAAATTTCCAATAGCAATTTCCGATAGCGTGGAAAAGTTGTCACTGGACCCCGCTATTAAACATGCAAAATATCTTTGAAATAGGTTAATATTTTCAGGTTCCGCAATGCAATCGAATTTTTCACCTGTCACATCAATGTGCAATATACACTATCCATTATCTATTCTCATCAGTGTTGTGTTTCTGCACGTTCACAACATGATAATCACTACAAAATACCAACGTTCAGGTAACCAGATTTTTACTGGGTATCAGCCTTACACATACATTACATCGCTCTGCGGCTCTACGTGCATTACGATCAGTCACCTGTCACATCAATGCGCTGCACATACCGTCAATGCTTATTTAGCAGACACTTTTATCCAAAGCGACGTTCATTTTCTGAGAAAGTTGGGGGTTAAGGGCCTCACTTGAGTCAGTGACCTTCTGGATACGAGCACAACCCGAGTCTGGATGCTGGATGAAGTGTGGAGCCCATGACAATTGCATAGGGTGGAGATGATTTGCATAGACATGTGTCACGTGACCCTCATTTTCCAATAATATCGCCTCACGGGGAGTGTGTGCTGTAAGTGGCCCTCATGTTGAACATCTCACGCGGCACTGTGTTCAGGGGAAGCTGGACTCGCTGTGGAGCCTCCTGAGGAGGTGCTATGAGTGTGTGTCCGTGATGAGACCCCAGCCCGGAGACAAGGTGAGGCTACTGGCGCCAGCCAAGAGTACGACAACAAACCCTTACTGTGACATGTCTGTCCCGCTTATCTGAAAACACAATCTGGCTTAACATTCACCCCATGCTATGATTCAGCTCATCTTCTCCTCACTCTCTCCCTCTGTCCCTGCTCCCACTACATTTAATTTACTTTTAGATATTATGACACAATGGCTGTTACGTAAGTCAGCATGTGCAGTGTGGGGAGATCGATCTCAGCAGCTCCTTTTGGTGTTTGACCATTCCGAATTCCATAATGGGTAATTGCTTGGTGTTTTTTGATTAGCTTTCCTGATATTAGATTCTATTGTGTTTTTCATGTAGTTCTTGCTCTCACCATTATCTTGTTACAGGTCACTGTTCTTCTACCTATTTTGACCTTTGACAGCTGTATGCTTCTGATGTATCTGCCTCACTTGCATGACGCCTCGCACAAAAGCGTTTGCCTAATATATACATGCAAAAGTTATTACTGTTGTACAGCCTAACTGATAAAAATGCAGTGTTACTCTTCTTCACACTAAGGTATTGTAGAAGTGTATGTAGATACATTGTAACATGAGATGAGTAACATATGATAAAATGAGAACAGCAAATCTGAAATGTGTGTCTGAGAAATGCAGCGGGGAAGCCAGTAGTTTATAAACAGCAGGTGGAGAAGTTTTGAGGTCGCCGACAGGCATTTGTAATGTCTGTGAGGTCACTGCTGTGAGGTCATGGATAATTGGCAGGATCCTGACATCTCATGTTGGAAGTGGAGTTGTTGTGAGGCTTAGTGTGAAGGCAGTAGGCGAGGCTGTTAAGAGATGACGGGTAAGTGATATGGTCGTTGTAAAGTCAAGGATGGAATGTGTGACTATAATTAGGTCGTACATGGCCAACAATGTAAAAATGCTTTTTATAAAGTCACTAACGATAGGTGGGACCGTTGAGAGGATATGAGAAATGGACAGGGGATGTTGTGAGGTCAGAGGGGTGGCAACAATGCAATATGCGGATAGAAATTGTATTTCATTTTCAGTAAAACCCCATCAAACAAGATCATGGCAAGTGAAAGATGCCTGCATGTTGCCAGTCAGGCCAGTTAAGTGCAGAGGAGAATGTTTGCAGATACATAACTGTAAATTCCCCCCCTCCCCAACCTTTAGAAATCCTAGAAATTCTCTTTCTGTACCCAGCAGAAACCCCCCTCCAGCTGTAGATAATACCATGGAAAAGGCCACAAACATGACATATTAAACCCATAGGAGCAAGGCATGCTGGGTAACCAAAGGCAAAAGGAATGAAGTCAGATCTGCAAAAGCTATTAAACTCTAAAGTCTGAAAGTTCCCCCCATTTCCCATATAAATGGATGGATTTAGGCCGTAGACCGACAGATGCAGGTATGATGTGAGTAAAATGGTTATATATCTCCCTCTATACTATTCTCTGCCTTTTCCCACTAGCCAAATAATAATCTGAACATTTGTTTGCCATTCTGGCTCTCTGCTTTGCAGAATTAGCTCTCTGGTAAACAAATAATGATAAGCCCGGTTCAAACAAACAGGAGCTCAGCTGAACTCATACAAGCCAAAGACACAGAAGCAGCCCCCACAGTTTGGAGCTCTTCTCCAAAACTCCTCTCAATCATCCCAGATGACACTCTACTGAAAAGCTCTAACACGACAGTTAAGCTAACAATGCCAGCTGGCTTTAATCGTAAACCCAGACCTCACTGCGACTGTCTGCACATACGTGTTATATGCTACAGATTTATGATGCAGAAGTTCCGGAACTGCGTTCCGCTGCGTTCCGGCCCACTTCAAGCACTGATTATGCCCCAATTGCTCTGCATTAATTAAAAACATTTTTGATTGTACAATTAATGTAAAAGGAATGATGGATATTGTTCATATCAGTAATCATAAAAAAACTGAAAACGGCAACAAGTGCATACACAAATATCAAATAGCCTACGTCCCCATTATTTGGTCCTTTATTAAATAAACAAAATATTAAATTAGTATTGCATATAGTTCACATTAATCAATTCTACATTGTTATGTAACTTATAATGACTGAAGGATATGGCTGGTCCCCAAACAGCACCTTGTGCTTAGTGTATTATTAGTCTTCTGGTTCACTATTCCACCAGCGCAGTCACAGCAGTTCCATTAAAATCCAGGGTGCAGATGGGGCCCCCAGAAGCAGGATCAGGACAGTAAGGCCTCCTGTGCCCTTCAGCCAGCCTTGGGACACCTTCTATAAGACGTGCAGATCTTGTGAAAAGGACAAAAGTGGAATCTTAAGCTGCTTAAGGAGGATGTGCCAGAGGGCAGACACTGGCTGAGTTTTGAGGACACTGAGTCATTGAGGTGATTGCCAAGCCGTGTCACCTTGCTTACGTTTGTTTATCGAAGCCAGTGCTTTAGCTAGAGTCTCGTCTCCAGGATGTGATCCCCCGATTGTCTCTGACTTCCTCTACACTCTCTACCCGTTTCTTAATACCAAGAATGCAGAGATCGAACTTGTGGTCTAACTTCCCTCCTAAGAGCAAACTTGGGGCACAATGAATCATGGGATTGGTCTCACTCGGCAAGGGTGCAACCAATGTATCCTTGATATTTGGGGAGGGGCAAGAATGACGTCTGGGGATCTTTACCACCCTCTGTACTTGTGATCTTTGTATTGGAACTGGTCTTCAGCAGTGGAAGATGCCGTAACGGGTATAACATAGTATGTTCAAGTACGGATATTGAGAAACACCCTCTGTGTCATTCCAGGGTCGCTGCATCAGCTTTAGCCGTGTGAGGTCCAGCCCACCCCCCCGGTACCCACACTACAACCAGCGACCCAACCCCATCTACAGCGTGCCCTACAGCGACGGCTACCCGGCCCCACGGGGCACGCTGCCCCCAGACCCCTGCGGATATAGCTCATCTCCTCCGGCTTCCCCCACCTCCACACTGCCGCCCCTGCCTACCACGCCCCCACCATCCACCATCACCCCTCCTGCACCCAACCGAGCTCTACCCCCACCCTCACCAACTGGCACTTTGCCCCCACCGCCACAGGCCCCTCCTCCATCCCGGGCTCCACCCCCTGACCGCCCACCACCCCGCCCCACTCCTTAGGGGATCATTCCTGACTGGGTGGGACAAGGGCTGTGGCTTCAGTACTTGGAAATTAGCCAATAAAATGAAAGCAATTTCTAAAAGCATGCTCGATTGAATGCTGCCAGCTGTATCTGATGAATACGACGGATATCTGCCTTCATGAAAAAGTGCCCACCTTCAGAGCGAAAGTGGTGGTTAGATAAAGAAGCTGAAAACATGGTCTGCTTGCTCTGTCTGGACAGCTCTGAGAAAGACACACTGTCACACCCGGCCACACCCTGATGCATCCCAGCATCCTCCTGGGCCCACAGAGACTAATGGACACCAGTGTCCTCCACCTTTCTGCGTGTCCCCCAAACTGTGGGAAACTGTAATGTTTCTCTAAAGTAAAAGCAGGATGCTCCTATATGGCATATCCACTGAGTGATTCACGCTTGTTTCTGGCAAGTCTCCGAATCCCACTTACTTAAGTCTAAAAGAAAATATACAGGAAGTTTAATGAACGACAAAAAGCAAAAAAAAAACAAACAAACAAAAAAAAAAACAGATGGGTAGAGGAGCAATGAGCTTGAGAAATAGAGTTAAAAGTTTGATAGGTGATCAGCTGGTCAAACACCGGTGGTGAAGTCTGCTTGAGAGCAGACTTGGGCTTATTTTTGCTCTTGCAAAAAGAAAGCTGATTTTTGTAAGACTACTGTAGGCTCTGGAACCTGCCTGTCAGTGTCATTCTGTGCTGTGAGCCAATCATAATGGATATTACAGCCAAGAGGGTGGAACTTCTTGACACCAGGGCACAGAACCGCTGAAAGGCATTCTGGGAAGGTGGTTCTGGATGGACTATGGCCACCTGTGAGGCTGGATCCACTAAGCTGCTGAAGTAGAGACTAACTCAGGGTGGCAGGAAAATAAAGACCAAGATGAAGTTTGATGTCTGTAAAGGACTTTCTCTCAGCAGTTGTTAGTCAGTCATGACAATGTTTTTACAAAGACTGTCATTCAGTCACCTGCCATTAAACATATAATATAATACAGATACAACGACAGCCAAAGTGCCTCACACACAGTCTGTGTGTCTGTGGGGACTTCCTTTTTATCTGCTAGCCATTCCAACAAAATTAATATTTATTTTAAAATAGGCACCTTCAGTTTTTTTAAGAAAGTAATAAAGTGGTAAACTTTATCAGGATGGTCCTATACCTGTTTTCACAGTTTTTGCAAGAACATTTTGTCTCAGAGTTTTTTGTCACAAAAGCCAAACACATATACACATTGTGCATATACTTTCAATTTTCCCTGCATTGCTTGTTTCTTTTTTTCCCTAAGAGATAAAGCATCATGCATGTATGGCTCTGGATTCCATGAGCTTTTGGTGTGATGGGTATGTGTCTTTTCTCCACCTGTATATAATTTTGCTTCACAGTCTTCCACTATGTATGCTACTAATTATTTTCTTTTGCACAAAGATTATTTCTGTTTGGGTATCAATGAGTTATTGAATCATTTGGTAACGAGTGGCAGAATCCAGAAATATCTGATGAATAGGCAGTAGGTAAATGTTTTATGCTAGAAAGCCCTGGAGAATTTAGCTACCTAAGGGGTGTGTGTGGTTTTAAAGCTTGGGCTCTCCTGGAGATGGCAATGCCTTTATGTAGCATCTTTCAGCTTCTTTCAGCAGATCAATGCACACCCTGGGAAAGTGGCTACCTGGAGGCCACACGGATCTGAATAATTCACACCGGCCCTGCTTTTTTACACCCTTATCTGTGCCCCCGTAGTGCATTATTCCATCTAGACAATAACCCGAGCCATGACAGCGGACATCCAACATCAAATGTTCGATCCAATAACTTGACTAACTTGAATAAACAAATATCAGCCGCAATAACATGGAAATGTCCTGTTCCTTAGTTAGGTTTTACTTTAATACAGTATGTGTGTGTTTCTTTAAAATCCTGACATCCAAAGTGGCACTCAAAGTACCAACATGCAAACAACATTTACTTATTAAGCCTTAATGATATAGTTGTGGCCTCTTTAGTCTCTACAGATCTACAGTATCTCCCAGGAGTCTTTCCCAACCTTTTCTCACTTTTCTTACCTATTCACACTTTTCATTAGGTGACTATCCCAGGGCTCACCACTGATTAACACACATTGGCTCTTACCAATAATATGTATCACATTTTTCTTAACCTGCTGGTTCAGGATTGAGTACATTTTCTTTAAAAATGTATCCACGCTCTTGTATTTTTACTACAGTGCCGTATCTGAAACATAATGTACACAAATGGGTGTCAGTTGTAGGGCGGTCTTATTTTGACGATCTGATTGGCTAATTGACTACCAGAACAAAAAGAACAACGTTTTCTCTATTTTAGTCCCCACCCCCAATTAAATCCCAGCCCCTAACAACCCACCCAGCTGTATGACTGACAGTTGTACATTTCTTAGATTTGAGGGATATATGTATATCGTCTCCACTGTAATCGGCATTGGAAAGCTGTCCTTAATCTACTGTTAAATTACCAGCAACCCAGCCACGGAGTCATCACCATTTGCCAGCTGCAAATCAACCATGACACTGTCTGCAAGTCATTTGCTGGATCAGCAGTGAGAAGACTCGCAATATGCTAGGTCAGCAGCTTTGTCACTGAACTTTCGGCAAACCAGATTATTTATGGAACGGGTGAGGAACCCTGACTGCCCCCCCCCCAAATAATACTTAAATAAAGAGCTGAGGAGTGCTTGAGGATCCAGGTTCCAGGCTTCCAGGCACCTACGCCTGTGCTGTAACTGTAACGTTGATATGGACGTCTCCATCGCTGCTTTGAGGCCCTCCGGGGGCGTCAGGGACCAATGGAGGCCTGAAACCTTGGAAATGTGGGCATGGAAAGTATCAAGGCAGTTTTGAATGCATTGTGATGTATGTTGAAGCAACCATGTTGGAAAAAAATAAATTGTGAAAATAAATTTAATACCAAGAATGCAGAGATCGAACTTTTGGTCTAACTTCCCTCCTAAGAACAAACTTGGAGTGTGAAAATAAATTAATTTTAATTTGGCAGAAGATCACAGCATGTGTAGCACTGTTGTTCACACATCAGGGTTAGGGACTGAAATCAAAGCTCTGGTGTATAGAGTTTGCATGCTTTCCCCACATCATGGTTTGACTTAAATAATCCGGCTCATAACTATTCATGAATGAATGCTTAGCTAACTGACCAACAGAACACATATGAAAAATGCATGTACAGAGTTGCAATGTCTTAAATATAGGATATTTGATATTCATGAAATAGATGGTGTTTCTTGAGATAGACAACTGGGCCAGTTCCCAGAAACCTTCTTAACGCTACGTCATTCGTAACTTTTCACAACCTTAAGGTGTACCTTAACATTCCAACATGGTACCTAAAATGTCCTTTATTAAGTATACTGTGCCTTTAAAAATGGAAAGGGAGCCCTAGTCTCCTTCACTCTGCCCAGCATAAATAGTTAGAAGATGGATGAATCACATCATGCGAAAGCAGGATAGAAACATCTGGCTAATTCTGATTCAGCTCAGGTGATGCTTGGGCAACTAGACCCTGGTGTGCATTAAACATGAGGGTCCATCAAATATCCAGTGATTCTGAAGTTTCAGCATGTCATTAACTGTGGGAGACAATGGTTTTGTTGACTGACCCCAACAATAATGAGAAATGGCCATTAAAATTAAACGTTCATATTCCTTATTTTTATGTATAAAATAAAAATGAAAAAGTAAACAAAATGAAAGCCACGGATCTTCAACCATTTTAGATGTACACAAAGGCTGTAAGTAACTGTTATCTTCCCAAAATCTGCTTAAATGTCATTTTAGACACTCTAAAGTGATATTTTCTGTCTGTTCTGACCAATCAGATTCCAAAGTTCACCCGTACTGTGGTATAATGTGACAAGGGGACAGGTACCAGGTTTGGGAAACACCTCTCTGTATGACACTTGTCTGCAGAGGCTAAAAGCCAAATTGCTCCCAGGTAAAACTTATGGATTCCGTGTGTTCTCTCATGGAAATGCCCTTTGGGAAAGAGGAAATGGTTTTGGGATTAAGTCAGTGTAATTGTGCATTACTTTATCCTTATTATGTAAAAAAGACGGGCCTGTGAATTTTTAAAGACTTACATAAGTGTCGTGTCAGACAGTGTCATGCCACAGTGCTGTGGGAGGCGCAGTCAGCAGTGCATTCCTGTGGCTGGCAGCGGGACCGCAGGGAGAGCGCGTGGCTGTGGCAGCGCTAAGAGGCGGGAGCCGGCGATGGTGATGTAATGATGGGGTGGGAGAGGCAGCGACACCGCAGTTTAACCACAGAGCAATGGTCAGAGGTCACGAGTGGCAGTCAAAAAGGGGGCAAAGCAAGCTGCTCATTGTAGGTCACAGAATCAAAAGGACGTGGAGGAGTCGAAAGAGGCAAGGAGACCAAATCCAAATGAGCGTGGGAGATGCAAAGCTCATAGGTTAAACTTTGCACGTAACTTCATTTGAAACTACACCACCACGCCAGAACAAAGGTGGATTAGCAAGTCGTTTTGTTAGTTACTGGGAGGATTGTTTGCAGTCAAAACAGGGCATAGCCTTTTATTTATATTTTATTTGTATGACATGTTTAAAGTTCACTATTACATTTGGCCAGCAGATAGATCTTTTGCTTTTCTCAGAATCAAAAATGGTGTAACGTTATTCTGCTAATAAGTGCTGGAGATAGAAGGCAAAAGTATATTGATTAGAGATTACATTTTCTGATGCAGAAATATGGAGATGCCAGCAAAAAGGTATTCATTCATGCACTGAATGTAACTGAAGCACAAAACAAATTCCATTTGCTGAGTTTTTGTAAAGCGTCCGACTTCATCGAGCTGCGCTGTGGGACATCCTGAGACTTCATGGGACCCCCCAAAAGTTGTTAGACGTCATGGCCAACCTGGACACTGGTAGAGTGGAAGCAGAACCTGCTCAGTTTTTGTTCCAGTACTTTTTTCTCTTTTCCTGCAGTTCCTTGTAATTTCCATGTTAGTGCCGGTGCTTGTGGTCAAAAACTCAGCAAGCTATGGCTGTAGGTGCCTCCCCAGTAGTCGTGCTCGAGCACCAAGTACCAAGTAGGTACTCCTTGAAAAAGGATTCAATAACTACTTCCAAAGAATTGCATAAATCAGGCCATGATCATGCAGTGTGAACACGACAAAAGTTCCAAGTTCCAAAAAAAAGGTTCTGGTCCCTGAAAAAAGTTCCAGTATTGAGCAAACGCTGATGACAAGGAGATCCAGCTGCCCCCCTAAAGTTTGATGATGTTGCTCAATAACACATCATTCACCTGTGCAAGCCATTTCCTGCTAGCTGGGTGTGAGCGCCAATTACTGCAGACTAGTCATTAATTATGCTGGATCTCATTATTGCTCAGGTCAAGATGCTCAAAACTTTCATTCTGTCATCTGCCATAAAGGTAAAAAAGGATTCCAAGCCACATGAGCAATGATTGCCTGTTAGAGGTTTAGGGCTAAAGGAGGCCCAGTTAAGTCTCAAAGACTGCACTCTTTCCTGTGTTCCAAGTACCATATCAGTGGGAAATTATGACCAAATAGCCCTGTCTAAGTCAGTAGGAGATCTCAGGAGTCCAATCAGAGAAAAACGAACCATGTTACAGACAGTAACTCTGGTCCGAGTGTCCTAGATCATAAACACGAGGATCCTCCATAATTAACGAAAAAACCACAGGTTTGCAGTCATCTGATGCCTGCACAGGAAAATAACAGATGTGTCTGACATCCTCACTAGACCTTGGACTGTGGGCTTAAATTGCCTGTTGTACCATTCAGCAGATGACCCTAAATTTATTGATGTCTTTGCTCTACTGGCTGAATAACTGGACTAGTGAGTAAATGAAAATCCCAAAAGCAGGAGCTGTTTTATTACTGAAGCCAGGAAAAAAAAGAAGGAGGTAAATGAAAGCTATATATATGTTTTATAAATACATCTAAACCACTGCTCTCAAAGTTGGGTAATGTCTTTGCTAGGGTCATCCTGAACTGGATCCGTGATCACTTGCTCGCCTACCAGCGACTGGAGTCTTTTATCATGCCTATAAAATCTACCATAAACTGTGTCCTGGTACTGAGGGTTCTCATCTCATCTCATCAGTTAGAATATCAGAATATCAAACAAGTGTTTGCTCAGGGATTGTCGAATGAGACACATTACTTGTATTGTGAGGGAGTATCAATTACGGCATTACACCCATGTGGTGCTGGTTTCCTGAGGATGATCCACTTTGAGCGGCTGGACCAGCCCAATAGGACGCCCACATAACACCTGGCTGAGGCAGATGGATGGGCACTTCTAGAGAGTGGGACTGGACCATGTCGACCTGGGGGTCCCCCAACCAGGATCCAGAGGTATATGATCATACAGTGGGTGGTGCAACATACTGTACCAGTGCATACTCCCCAACCTGACCTGACCTGGTGACAAAACAAATATAACATATCATTAATCAGAATCAGAGTCTTTATTGCCATGCGACCAAGGAAATTTGCTAAAAAAGGTCATGGTATCCCAGCTGCATCGGCACGAGAACAAGTTTGATGTAAACATAAGCTCCATTCAGGGTGTCCTCTGCAATGTTTTCTGTGCTTTGTGGGATACTTAAACCTTTCTCTTGGCTCTCAGCGGAGGTGGACGCACTTCTCTCCCTCTCCCTCCCCTTATCTTCCCTGCTTGCTACTCTCGTCACGTCTCGTCCAGTCTATTGTCTTATTGTCTATACTAGAGAGACTCTCTCAGCCCTGCTCTTCAAACTAAGAAAATTATGGATTTGATCAGCTGG
>JABFEA020000119.1:20126848-20140936 GCA_019775915.2 Cyphomyrus plagiostoma | reverse complement strand
CTTCTGTTCCCAGTGTCACCCCCCCCCCCCCCCCTCAATATTACTGACAAACTGCATGCATGCTCACGACTTCCAATATGCAGCCTTGAAATTAAAGCTGCTTTCTTGTCTGAGGAAGGCACATGGAATACTTGTGTTTGCATTACCTAATTTAATTAAACAGCAAACAAATAAGTACTTGCTGGCAACATGAACAGCACATTCTCACACAATGATCGAACAGTTTTTTAGGCACCACTTGTTAATGCAAACAACATGTGGCGTGGCATCAGTGTTTGCCAATCCAGTCCTCTGGGACCTACAGACAGCTCCCGGTAAAGTAGATTGTTTGGCAGGGAGCTGGGAATGAGCAAAAACATAGACCATCTATAGGTTCCTGAGAACCAGGTTGGGCAGCATAGGAGTACAAACATCACACTGGATCAAGAGGTTCACTTACTGTTTGCCTAAATGTTAGAATTGTCAAGATGCATGATGTTTACCTGATGGGGGTCACACTTTACGTAAGGGGACATGAATAATGTAGTAGTACATGCTTATTAATGCATTAATTAACCAGTAACTAATTGTTAAGTACTGATCCTATATTTATTCATCATTAATCAATCATGATGGTTCATGTACTCCACTCAGACACTATATTAGTTAACACTTAACACAATTAGTTAATAATGATAAGACCATTTGAGGGGGGAAAATTACTTAAATCATTTACTACTCAAGGAAAAATTATGAACTAATATAGCTTTTCCTATTAAATAATGAAGTAATGATTTATTAATGAACAATCATGGGATCAGTATGTACCTAACACTTAGCTACTGATTAATTAATGCACTAAGTAAGTGTGTACTACTACATTATTCATGTCCCCTCAGGTAAAGTGTCTATGGAAGTTGCAGCACCTTAGGTAAAGCCACCCTTCTATGATTTTTCTTTACACCATACGACATTTCAAATTTACTCAGAATGGTGTGACAAACAAAAAACTTCTAGCTAATTGGCTTTTGGTGTCTGAACACACCTTGTTGGCATGACAACTCAGAGGAGAATGGCAAAGGAAAGGTAAAAATGAAACAATAACAACTTAGTACCACAGCAGTGTGCAGAACAAATACACAAGTCACCTACCATCGGAGCAGGTCTGAAGGCCAAAGTGGGTCTTTCATGGTAGCAGCTAGTTCTACCTAATAAATTGGCCACTAAATGTATGCGCCTGTGATTAAAACCACACCAGCAATGCCTTGCTGGGTTTGTATGATGCAGAGGAATGCTCCTGATGTTCCGAAAGTCTGCTGAGATACCACACCAGCTAAACAGATTGGAACTGAGACATTCATAAAATATGTATAAAATAAAAATGAAAAAGTAAACAAAATAAAAGCCACAGATTTACAAACACCATTACTCCCATACATGCATCAACCATGAACTGCAAAATTTTAAATTACAAAGTATTAATTAAAAAAATATATACATAAGTAGAAATGAGCCAGGACGGATCAGCTGCAGGGTTTATGGGTACAATATCTGTATTTGCTTGAGAATAATTACTAGCTATACAAATGGATTGACATGTGAAAATTTAAAGCTGTATAAATCATGAAAATGTATAATGGTATTATTGTTCAATTGATTCATATAAAACTTCATTTCAGGGCTCAGATAAACCCTATAAAATATTCTGAATACGACACAAAAAGCTCACTAAGCTCTGATTATGCTGACATCCAGCTCTTAATTATTTTACTGTGATAATTATTCCACCTCACCTGATGTTCTTGCTCACAGTTGAGCATGCATTAAGTCTTATGAAGATGCAAAACCTGCATGTGATAGTGTATGCTAGAATCTAGACCTGGTACAAACACCCATGTTCCTGAAGATCCTCAAACTGTGGATATTACCTGCCTCTCTCCTAACAACCCTTCAATGTGTTATGAAACCACATGTCACTCATGCCAATTAAGCAAAACAGAAGATTAAGTGATCAGGAAGTTGGAGAGGAGCTAAGGAGCTAAAAGCCTAGTGCCACTGTGACCCAGTCTCCCCCCACCCACACACACACGGACCAACAGTCCAAGAAGAACAAGCGCACTTAAAGACCAGCCAAGAATGACGGCAACAGAGGCCAGTGACGTCAGGCGCGGGCCCCACCTGCGTTAGTTACTCCGGGTGGCGCTGAGATCTCTGCCGAGTGCACTAGCAATGGCCCGACGCTAATAGGAACCAGATGGAGCAGCAGAAGTCTATTCTGGAAAAGCTTGCGCAGCAGAATGTGTGTGTGCCTGGCTGTTCTGTATCCCTCCTTTGCCTCTGTAACTCATAACTTGGAGATGCAGCATCACAAACCTGCTTTTCATAACTCCATCGATTAGCAGTGCCGTACCGGTAAAGTACTGCGGTGCTCAATGACGCCTCAATGACCATATCAACAATGAAAGGAAGCGAGGAGTTAGGCTTGCATAACCTCTTCTGGGAGCTTGGAACCTACGGCCACATTTTGATGATTAACACGATTAACTAATGACTCATCACTTTGTTCAATGGTGGTTGAACTGAATACATTTCGTATAGCTGTTTGATTGCCCATGCTGTATCTGAAGTCCTGTCTTTGGGTTTATACAAAGCTATACCAGAAAAAATATACTTAACATGAAAGGCCGAAGTTTACTTCCTGTTATGTAATATAAAAATTATGCGTCTGCAAAGATGAAGATCCATTTACACAGAATATCTAATGATGCATATATAATCATTACAAAGAAAAATCCATGAAATGAATTTCTAAACAATAAATGGGCACTGACGTATTTAACAGCACTGTGCGGTCACGGTTCATTTTTGATGGCTGACGGAGTTTCGTTGTCTTGTTTTAGTGTTCTGAGGTGGCGGGAAGCAGTCCAGCAGCGCGACAGGCATGCCAACAGGGTAGGAGGCAGAGAAAAAATGAGGGACGCACAAAAAGGGCCTGATATTACATTCAGCTCATCCCTCTTTTAAAAAACATGGTGCAATGACCCACTTTAGTGAGGCTAATGGCCGTAGTTCGCTAACTGCCTTCTAATTCACGAGCTGGTACTGACACAAAGGGCTATTAACCACTTAACTGCACAATTTTTATGGGCCATTTTGCTGGATTTTAATAAGAAATCTTTAAGAATAAATTTGTATTTTATTATTCCGTGAGCCAGGTGAGTAGCTCTGAGGGGTCTGAGGACCAAAGGTTTCGTTTGTAAAATGTGGTTTTTGCTGCAGCTGAGAGCAAGTTCTGCAATTAGTTTCTTGTCTTATAAAACGTATTTCGGGTCCTTTGATATACATCTGTTCTTGGAATGCAGTGTGTATTACACCTAAATTTTTGTGCATGTGCTTTAAATAACATAAAGCATGTTTGTTAGTACAGCTGCACTTACTTGCTATTTGCACAAGTACAAATACATTGAATTACTTATGTTTGCTGACCCGATCTTAGCTCACTACAGCTTAGGGGTAACAGTGCAGGGGCAGCCAATGTGAGGCGCCCCTGGAGCTGGGGTTTAAGAGCCTTGTGCAAGGGCCTATGGGCATGTGATTGTTCTGCCAAGACCAGGGCTTGAACCCGCGATCTTCGGCTTACGGGTACAGAGGCTGAGCCACTCACTGCCCAAGTAGGCTTTACAGGTCATTTTGTGGTTAAGTAAAAATCAGCACTCAAACCCATGAAAGATACTGTATATTAGACTTTCCTTTTGCTGAAATATTCTATTGTTACGAGTTTTTGTTGTTTTATTCCTACCCAGTAATGAAAATCACGTGTACAGTGGCTTCACTATATGATCAGGATAGGGACTTCAGTACTGGGAGAGGAAAGCGAGTGTTGGGGGAAGCTTCTACCTTCTGGGCTGGACTCCTCAGCAGTAACGAAGCTGCGGTCCTCATATGAAAAGCCCAGTTTTGTTGGAATACAGAGCTGTGGTTTTTTTCCCTGCCAGTCTCCTGGAAAGTTCCGCAGACGTATCCAGAGAAGACGTCTGCCTTTCCTTTTTACATCCCAAATTCACACCAGCCCACAGTAAACTAGAGATTCACTCTTGGATTGCAGTCCCACAGACAGCCAAAAAGAAGACGCAGAAAAGCTGTCTTTTTAATCATTTAGTCCATTTGAAAGTTCTTAATCCAAGAAGCTGTGGTTGACAGTTGGCTGTGCTTTGATGGTTAAATTGAGAGACAGTATAGTAAATTTGAACCCTAATATCTCGTTCCTAAGCACTGCTGTCTGTTGTCTTATAGAGATAATGAAACCTGAATGTGACCCAGCACAAACAAATATCAGATCACCCTCTGTATATACAGGCACTGGATCTCTCTCCTCATGCCTTTGAATGCGTGCACACATGGCTATTGGATTGCTCCACCTGATTGGTCGTTCCGCACTGTCAGCAGGAAGCAGCACAGATCAGAGCAGTGAATAGGTGGGGAGAGCGTGTCTCTATCCACTTGATCTGCTTCCCACGCAGTCACTCCCCCCTTTTGAAGTTTTCAGCCTCACTGTAAGGTTTTAATGAAATTACTGTGGTGATCTGAGCATTTTCTGTTGCTCTTTCAAAACCTTATAGCGCGTAAAGGCTGCTTTTCCAAAGCTACTGCACAAAGCACTACACACACCACCACTTTCGAAAAGGATGGAGAAGACTGGGGTACCTGAGCACAACGTTGGCTTCTGACATCCAGAGGGTAAGTGAGGTTTATTGGGTGGAGTTTACTGGCTGTCTTTAGTGAAGCTTCTTTCCAAGAACAGAGATACATAAACCTAATTGGTTCCATTAGCAGATTAAAGGCTCTGCGCATAAAAAATAGGACAATTCTCCAGCATGTTGACATTTAAAACCCTACCAGGCTGCGATTCTGCTTTTGGGAATTTGTTGGTATCTTATGGCTATGAGTCTGCAGCCAAAAGTATTCCACTTCTTAAAAAGGTATCTACATTTTCCATGAAATAAGATGAATCTGTAGACATTTTGCTTAACCTTTTATGATAAATAATAGAGCAAAAGAAAATGACATGGAAAAGATTATTGGGACCCCTAACCTATTTTCAGAACACCCTTTTGAAACAATGACTGCAATCGAGAGCTTTCAGTAGGTCTAATGGAGACTTCAGCACTTCTCACCTGGCAATTTGGCCCATCGTCTTTCAGCAAACTGCTCCAGTCCTTGGGTTTGATGGGTTTCTTCTTCCAACTGTGAGTTTCAGGTCTTTCCCTAGATTCTCAGGTGGATTCAGCTCTAATGTGTACTAGGCTGCTCTTCACAGTAGTCCATTGTTTTCTGTTCAGCCATTCTTAGATGCATATTTTGTGGCATTATCCTGCTGGATGACTTATTCACTGGGATGGAAGCAGAGCTTTCAGCTTGCAGAATGCTGTGATAATCTGGTGATGCCATTGTGCCCTGTATAGATTCAGGGCACCCTGAGCCAGGGGCAGAACAGCGAGTCCATTACATGACTGAGTTTACACCATGTTTCACAGCAGGGATCATGCCTCTTCACTGAAAACATCATTTTGTCTTTGGTGAAAATACAGCTGCTGTGACTTATTGAAAAACTCAAATTTTATCTGTCCGAAGGACATTTTCCCAGAGAAATCTTGTTTGTCAGTATGCATTTTAGTAAACTTCAGTTGGACTTTCTTTTATATCTACCAGAAGATGGGTTCTTCCTCGGTTTGCTACCATGGAGCTCACTTTCATTCAGACAGCGACAGATGGTGCAACTTGAAACTGTTGATCTTGGAGATCAGCCTGGATCTGTTTTGAAGTTTTTCTTCATTCTTTCTCCAGTATTCGAACTATCCTTCTGTTCAGTCTGAGGTCAATATTCCTCTTGCATTGTCTGCAGCCACATGGACCTTAAACATCTTCATAATATTAGCTACTGCTGTCATAGAAACGGTAGCTCTTTGGAGATGGTCTTGTAGCCTTTGCCCTGACCAAGCTTTGTTATTATCTAGCTAACAGGAAACTTTCACATATCTTTAGCCAATGTTACGTGAAGGTCCTTTCAAAGTTAGTAGAGAACTTCTTATGGTAATGTTAATGAAACGTTATCTCCACATTTTACATTTTAACAAAGGTTCTTTCATCATTACCTGAACCTTTTAACAATTAATACTGAAAAATATTGTTTCATAAAATTATTTTATAAGAGCACTATACAGCAACTATGCCGTCAAGCTTTAAACCCATGATTGTTGATCTTTGTAGCATGCACTTTATGGTTTCATACATTATAATTATTATTTGTAGAAGTATTTGTACTAGTGGGATAACCTTCTGGGAACATCCGGAAAACTAGACACTTTAAAAATTTCCATACCTTAACTGTAACATTCAGTAATCATTTCTAGAAGGTTCCATTGTCAGTGGGATGCCCTCCTCCTTTCCTGCTCAAGACAGCCCTCTGCTTTTCTATCTCCTGTCCATGGTTAGTGTAATACACACAATGACAGACACCAGCTGAGTGAGTCATTGATCAAAAGATTGGAGACACCTGTGATGATAATAAACATAATCAGTATGCCTAACGTTTCACGATTCATTTCTTTTAATTTCTATGGGATCCCAGTAATTTTGTCCATTCCATTTGCATTTTTTTTCATTATTTGCAATAATTAAGTGTAAAGCAAATGCAAAGTGTCTGCTCCATGAAATATGAAATAAAGGATGCATGGATACCAATCACTTGTCATTTTTTTTGTCGTATTTTGTGAAAAATTGTGAGAAAATGAAAAAGTACCAAAACTTTTGGCCATGTAAATATCTAATGAAGTGTCTCTCTTGTGATTTGTTACAGTAAACAAACACAGAACAATAGCAAAGAGCCTCAGGAACACATCCCATGATCAATATTGTTAAAAAAAAACACACATTCACTTTGGCAAAACTCAGATTGTGCTTGCACACACTAAGAAATGCTATGTCTAAGGCCCAGGAGTGTTGTAGGCTGTCATAGCAGGTGCTTATACTTTCTACTGGAGGCATGGCGCTCCATTTTCCAGTGTGACCTATGAACCAGCCAGGTACCACTAAGTCACCAGAGAATCATCTTCTGTAGACCAGTCCTAAGTTTACTTACTTCCAGGAAGAGCAGGGACCTTAAGGCGCTGCAACATGAGACATTGTTTTGCAAGCCTGACCAGAACCTCTAATGGCATTTTAAAGCTGGCAAACTGAAATTTAATTGGGGTCTGGGACAGCACTTAGAATCTGAGGACAAAACATCTGTGGGCCTTGCAGTTAAAATCTGCCCTCTAGTGCTCAGAAGTAAGTACTTCAGGAAAAATATGGGAAACCCTAAGGGGAAAAAGATTCACCCATCTGTGAATCCTGGTCAGGGTAATGGGGGCCTGGAGCCTATCCCAGGCAGCATAGGGCACAGGACTGGGGTACACTTGGGAAGGGAGAAAAGTAAATACACACATGATCTCATTGTATACTATGGGCAATTTAGAACCATTTATCCTAACTGCATGTCTTTGGACTGCAGGAGAAAACTTATGCAACATGGAAGAATAGACAGACTACACAGCAGAAGCTGTTCTGCACAGAGGTACTGACTACACAGCAGAAGCTGTTATTCCTGGAGGTACTGAGCCACTCAGGGAAAAAGATCAAACATAATTTAAAAACTACAGATAACCTGATTTCTTGCTGCTCAACAACAGAATGCAGTGTGTTTGTGAAATACTGTGAAATTTTTCTCTTGATACTTGTAGCGACTGACAGTGCGATAACAAAGGTCTTTAACTGGACTGCTCAGTTAATTCACTAATTTCCTTTACTAATTATCTATTAGCAGCCAAATCGATCACAATCACCCTCAGATTTCACAGTATCAGTGGGAAAATCTAAGCTGTATTTCTGTTTTTCCCCATCACGGTCCAATCCTTATTCATATTTCTGTCCGTAATCCTATCCTATCTGGAACAGCATTTAAGCATACTCAAGCCTTTTTCAGGCACAGGCCTCCGATGTTAAACAGACTCAACGCGGCACTCAAAACACTGGAGCACATGTAAACGGACACTAACCAGAAAGGAAGTCAATTGTGGCATAATGAATGTTGGCATGGCAAAACATCTAAGAAGGTAAAATTCCAAACAGTGAGAACTACACCAGAAATACAGCCTTATTTTTCGACTTTTGGCACAATGTGGCTTCATTACGGTCCTTATTGCCCTTCACATTTCTCATCTGGTGTAAATGAAAGCAGTCAATGATTTCATTTTAATGTTGCCATACATAACAAGTATCCAGACTGCACTGGCAAATACCCCAGTTAACTTGGTATTTCCAAAAATTATTCTCGCTTAAGGCTCACCATCTATATTCAAATGAGTTCTAGGACTGGAAGGCAACATGGCTGTAGGATGTTTTTGGTGAGAGGAACTTCAGTTTCGTCACGTCGCAAAATTGGGGTCCGGTGACCCAGTATTTTGAGACTTCAGGATCTGATATCCCACCTGCTGTTCTCCCTAGCCTGAGCACAACGTTGGCTTCTGACATCCAGAGGGTAAGTGAGGTTTATTGGGTGGAGGACAGACGACGCAGTGGGGAATTAATGGCCAAGAGGAGAGATGTCACAGGGAACGAGGAAAGAAGCAGAATGGGGAAACATCGTGGTTTAGGGGACACATCACCATGGTCTCAGTAAAACAGGAGAGAATGGAAATCCTCAGCAGCACTGATCAAAAAGGTGGTTAAAAAACATAATAGAAAACAGCATGTAATATGTGCAGGTTAATCATACTACTATACGCCACAAACACAAAAAAAGTCTATATATTTGTAAAATTAAGACAGAGCAATGCAACAGGTTATTCTTGTGAAGAAACTTAACTCACACTGATGCTCCAAATCTCCAAACATCACACCAATTGACTGTGGCATTTAGGGAACAAATGAGAGCTGATTTTGAATGGAATTGGCAATTAAACAAAGGGCAGGGAGCCATCTGTCTGGGAGCAGATGAAGAAAACACTTAATGTGTCAAATGAGGACAGGCACTTCGACTAGCAATGGTGCCGCCAACCCACCTGGGAAAGTGACATTAAAAGCCCGCGAAGTGACTGCATTGCGTTCCTCTGCAAAATCGTCAAAAGCTGCATGGTCTCACACAGAGACAGAACTCTGCTGCCCCCAGGTGGTAGCACTGTGAAACAGCCTGGATAAACCCACTCTTGCCATTGGCACCAGACCTAGAGCACAGGGGTGTGATTCTAGCTCTCAGGAACCACAGGTGTGCTGGTTTCTACTCAGAATGAGCTCTTAATCACTTTAGTGAATTTGACGATAACTCAGTGGTCATAATGATTCAGCTGTTATTTAGGCGCCAACACGCATTCTCTAAAACCTGCATGGCAAAGTGCAGTGTTGAGCTTTTTTTCAATTAAACCATAGTGCTCTCTTGAGTACTATGGTAGTACTCTCTTGAGCACACACACATTTTATATATTTATTTATTTATTCATCACTGAGGGCATGGAGATTTGGCCATAGTTGTTCATGCACTTAGGGTAGTCTCTAGACAGGGTGTGAATGTGTGGGGGCAAGTGTGCTGCAATAGACTGGGATCTGGTCCAAGGTGCACCCCAGACCCGTGCTCTGTGACAGCCTTCAGGCCTTCTCTGGATCCTGACCCCTGTAAGCGATTAGATGGATGGTTGAGCAGCATAATGTAGAGGTGTAAAAACAGCCTGCTGGAAGGGTCTTGAACTACCACATGTCCATATTTTCATTGCATTCTGGGGCAATGCCAGACTGTAGATTATACACAGAATTAAGGAGAACACAGCCCAACAGGCACAGGGACCAGATAATGTATATGGTAAATAACACACTTGACTGAACATTTCTATTTTGTGGTACTTTGTTATTTGATCATTTTATGTTAGCTAGATAAGCTTAAATAATAAACCGTCATTAATTGTAATTCACTTTTTATTACAAAATGAAATTCTCCCATTTTGTTTTACGAATACCTAGAGCAGGTTATTGTGCATTTGGCTGGTGAGCCCAGGATAGGCTACATGTAAGGCTGCCAAGCTAATCTTAATGTCTGTACCAGTATGACTGACTACTATGTATTTCAAGTGGTTGTACGCTAACGAATCCATGCGCTGTTTGTGCAGTTTAAGTCAACAGTCTAAAAAGTTTTTGCAAATATCTTTTCCCTTTACATTCATAGAGACTGAAGTAAAAAGCAGGGACTTGCCAGACTGTCTGTATACATGTATGCTGGTATAATCCATAGGGGAGAAGTAGCAGCAAAAATGCAGAAAGCAGTGCCAGTTATCCCAATTAAAAAACACAAGACATGTTTCATGTTTATTTAGCATTACTATTCCTCTGAATGGTACATGGCTTGTTATGACATCATTCAAAGGCAAGTGTTATGGGTAACTCACATCACAGTGGCTGGAGCCGTGTATGCAGGATACTTTGCACAGCATTATTATTATTATTATTACTAGTTGTTAGGAGGAAACATACGTGGAAACAAACATAAGAGAGAAAAAAAAAACAACACAATGGGAGTCACATGTACCAAGTTAGGAAGCTGGGTCCAGCTGTAGATATACCAATGCAGACTCCTGCATATTAAGGCTTTCATTGCACATGGATACCTGGGGAGACACGGCTGATGTGATCGTCTACTGCATCACCTCTCAACACCAAGGCGTCACAGGGTGCTGGAGAATGGGTTGGATGGGGTGCACTCACAGTTACAAATCGCGTGCATTAGTGTGGCCATTTCTATGACCTAGACTGATCTGATCAAATGCACTGCAGCAATGTAGGTGAGTAGTGTGAGGAGGGATGCTGCACGGGTCACTTCTGACCTTCATTAACTAAGAGCACCTAGTTGGTGAAGCCTGTCGAAGGGAAGGCTTCACTTTAAAGTCGAACTTAAATGTTCAGTGTTCACCAGATGGACATAAAGAGACAGCAGAGCTGCTGCCAGCAGAGTAACTGACAGGTGGCATGATGGAACAAAGGGCCTGACGGCAAAGGTGTGGAAACACTCCACAACGTCCTCCCATCGATAGACAGGTTTCCTATGAGTAAATGTAAGCACAGTCCTGGCAGCCAACACTGGAGCACATGTCACAGTGACTCACGTGTTCAGGAGGCCTGGCCAGTTACAGTTTGAGGTTCAGCTGACTGATGACACAGATTAAGTGGACGAATAACGGGAGACCACAACTGTAGATGGAAGGACCAAAAACAAGCGACAGGTGAAAGTGAGATTCACCCAGTAATTCTAAATGAATGTGCATGTCACACACCAAGAAGTTAGACCTTGGCAATTCTGGCAAGGAAGTTGGGCCATGCCACCAAATACTGCATCTGTGACACGAGTCATTTTACTTCAGTTTTACAAAAAATAGCAACAAATAATCATGACGGCAACAACAATAATTAAGAACTGTCCATATGCTGCATTGGCAATGCCATGTCCAGCAGGGGTGACAATTTGCACTGAATGTCCAAACTGGCCATTAGTGGTGTGGCCACTTACAACTAGACCATGATATGACGTTGAGTGTAAAAAGACATGCTATATCTCGATTTGATTCCACAGTCCACAGATATTTAAAATAAGTATTGTGAGGGCTATACATCGGTTTCAGATTGAGACAGGGAGACTGGGTGCTGAGGTAGGCCATGCAGACGGAGACCCAACAGGCTGAAACACAGGGCCACAGAACAGTGTTGTGGCTGGGACTGGGTTCCAAGGTCCCGGGCTCCAAGGTCCCGTGTATTTTTCTCCAGCATCTAATGCAACCTCTAAAAACACTAAAGGTGAATTGTGCAAACAAGACAGGGAGACTGCTCCACTTCTACGTGCCGTTAGGAGACGGTGGGGGTGGTTTGAGTGAAGTACCCCAAAGAGAGTCTACTGGAAGCATCAGGGCCTGGCCTGCCGACCCCGAGAGAGGAATGGTGCCGTAACGAACGGGTCCACCACAGGTTTGGGCTTCCCCTCTGAGGTCCAGGAGTGCAATGGGCCCACAGGTACAGAGCCCACAGCTGCCTGCCGGCCCACATTTGTCACCACACGGTAGGCCGCCACCGGCTGCTGAGGCAGAGGGACGTCTAGGGGTCGAGGGTTCTTCTGTGAGGGGCCTACTGGGTGTACTGTGGCTGTGAGAGGAATCTGTACTTGGGGCTGGGACGATCGAGAGATGTGCCCTGGAGTCTGCTCTTTCCTCTTCAAAAATGGCGCCTGAAGAAAGACATCTGGCTGCTGAGAAGAGGCCTGGGACCGAGGGAATGGAGCATTGGCAAATACATCTGTGCCGTCCTCTTGCACTGCATTGGCGTAGACTGCCCCCAGACTATCAGCTGTGAGCTCTGGTAGCTGGGAGGTGAACTTAGGAGAACAGTTAGGGGGTATCTCCTGGTCAGGCTCTTCCTCTGATACACCCAGGACAGGGTTTAGGCCAAGAGCAGTCTCCTTCCCAACATGGAGACCTCGGTCTTGCTCCTCCTCCTTTTCCCCTTGCTCTTCCATCTCCTTCCCCTCCACCTCACTTGAGCTCATACCTGCTTTCCACCAAGTTTGCTGGCCGTTGGCCTCATTATGCAGCTCTGCAGGGGATTAAATGGGTGTGTCAAAATCATGCTCCCTGAGCAGTCACAGTATCCCATGAGATACCTCTGAAAACCACAATGCTACCTGGTGCTTGGACAGACATACAGCTAAAACCCCAGGGAGGCTGCTCGTAACAGCATAGGCATGCCCATGTACCACAAACATGGCAACTCAACAAGTGGCCATGAAGCACTCATCCTTGGTTCCATGCAAGTCAACACGATGAGAGCTTTACAGTTACAGTAGGGAAAAACAGCAGTGGTTAAGGACACAGAGTCGACCCTGGAAGGAGGAGCCCTGCCATCATACCCATTACCAACATACTCATCCTGAAATGCTTCGTTCAAACAGCCAGCTGTAAAACTTACAGGTTGTTTCGAATAAGATTCAGCTAAGCAACAACTCTTCCCGGGGGGCAGCTGAGGTAGGAACCGCACTGACACACATGCAGACGAGCTCATGTACAAAGACAGATGAAAAGATAAAGACATAAGCAATCTTACCTGGAAGGTGCAGAGAGTGGGGGGAGGGTTAGCCAGCAGCTCCAGAAGTAGTTAGCAAGCACACATGTGGACTCAGCGCACAGAGGAATAGCAAGTAAGCTTTGCAACTGAGAAAGTCAATGTGTGAACTTGGGGTGGAAGGTCAAGGTTTTTTTCTCTGGAAATTCTGAGATATGATGGTTAGATGATGATCTCTGAAACTTGAGTGTAGGGGATGAGCTTTGTATGTCAGACAATTCGCTACCAAGCTGTGGGGTTGCTGGGAGTATGTAAATCTTTTAGGGGCAGTCAGTATGGCCAAAAAACACAATTAAATTACCATACATGAAGGTATTCAGAAAATTCTTTCCACAGTGTGCAGAAGAGAATGGAAGTGTGTAAAGACCTGCAAATGAGTTTTGATTCCAAGCTAGCCAGTATGTTTGATAAGATACTGGTCTTAAGTGATTTGACATTCCTAATTTTTTTTATTTAAAAATTTGAGGCATATCTATAGTTCATCCATTCTTTGCAGTGATGGTCTTTCTGCAAACCCCACATAACGTTTTCCATGAATGCTAAAGCGAGAACATACGAGAGCAGATGGGGGGTGAGCATACTGACACTGTCATCATCTGAATAATGCTCATTTCAGATTATGCCACTACTGCTGTGAGCACTTTCAGTTCCTGTTTCAGAGCAGCAAAGCAAAATGGGGCTGATGAAGAACTGCATCAAAGCAGAAAATTTCAGTTGCTCTAAATAATTTATATTCTTTTAAGCATTTGATTGGCTGGGATATAGCAGGGTAAGCATTCCAAAGACTGACTCTTAGGCCAATCAGGAACAACCAAAGACTACAGGGTGTTAGATAAATAAGTGCCTGATATAGAAAAAACAGCTAAAAAAAAAGAAAAGGAGAGGTGGAGACCCATACTGCCACTCAGTGGTCAGGAACACATGCAC
>JABFEA020000119.1:20081886-20126826 GCA_019775915.2 Cyphomyrus plagiostoma | reverse complement strand
CCCCCCCCCCCCCCCCCCCCCCCCCCCCCTGTACGCCCCCTTTAGTGGGAATGCTCATTTGGAACTTCATTTGATTCTGGAATTGTCTGATCTGAACTGAGAAAAGCATTCAAGATATTGGAGTTTAATGCATCTGTACCATGAGCACAAAGAATTAGAAGGCATTAAAGGCATGTGACAAAACCTGAATGAATTTTCCAGGCACACGTAATGTTTTATAACCCCTCATACTATGATTTAATGACACAGCCTGACTGCCTTTGAAGTTCATAAAAATAAACAAGTGCCTGCATTGTGTTAAATCTCAAGTTACAAAGTCTGCACATGTCTAACTGCATTTTAGTGAAAATTCAATAAATGTAAAGTAATAAGAAACATATACACAACCCTCAGAGGAGCCTCACTGGCTAGATGGCGCATTCCATAGTTAAATGCCCCGACTCTGGGCTTGATAGGTAACAGCCACCCAACTCTGTCCAGCAGGTTGCTAACCTAATTATACTCAATGATCAAATTATACCATATAATCCAGGGAACCTGACAGGATGCAAGACAGAGGTTGGAAGCAGCAGTTATGACAAAACCAAATATGCAGGTGCAGGGACAGCAAGTGACAAGGAATGTGCGTCAATTGCACTAAGGATCTTTCATACAAACACTAAAAACTCTGGAACAAAGACAATTATGATAAGAAAACCCCACCATGTTGATATGTTCACATTTTATTCCATAACCCTGTGATGTCATAAGAAATATATAAGGTAGACATTGAATTATACATCATTACTAAAGCACAGGAACATGTTATTTTCAACCAGCTCTGAGATCTTCAGGAAAAGGACATTTGCCCCCTGAAACATTTAGATGTATATATGTATTTGTAAATGTATATAGATTTTCAAAACCAAAGAAAAGCCGAACCCTAATCATTACGGTAGTGCAGGATATTTAGCATGGGGCTTTGCATAGGTCAACATGGATGCCTGTTAACAGCCAATGTTTGCTGCATGTGTGCAAGATTGTGCCTTTATTTCATAAATCAAAGGGCTTAAAAGTAATGTCTTGGCTCGATATGTGGATTTAAGTGAAAAGGAGAGATTTTTACATCATCCTTAATTACTTTAATGTTCCAATAAGGGGGTGGAAGGAGGGATTCAGCTTGGCATAGGAAGCATGCAGCATTTATTTTGTAGCGTCCCTTTGACTGAGAACCGGCTCCTGTGAAATTCACTAATGGGAGCCAAGCTGGATAGGAAGGGCCCTGAAACAAGGTGGGATTCAAAGTGTACCCTGCATAAAACCAGCGCTAATAAGACCAAGACGTGGAGAGGAGGAGCAATTGAAACCAGCAAACTGTCTTTGCAATTTTGCACAGCAACTAATAAGATGGACAACTGGAAAAAGACACATGGAACAAAAAAAAGATGGCAGAGAGGGACATTGTTCAGGCTCTTAAATACAGCTCCATAAAG
Organism: Cyphomyrus plagiostoma; assembly: GCA_019775915.2. NCBI lineage: Eukaryota > Metazoa > Chordata > Actinopteri > Osteoglossiformes > Mormyridae > Cyphomyrus > Cyphomyrus plagiostoma. The sequence goes on along the minus strand of JABFEA020000119.1, from coordinate 20,125,354 downwards.
ACACAGAGATATGATAAACAGTTCTCCTTAAAACTATAATCATGACCATAATAATATATATTTATATATCAATACTCACTTCATACATTCATTCTATATCACTCTATCAATATTCACATTTATTCTTAAGCTTTTACAGTTTTTTCACTATGTACTTACACTATTGATATGAAGAGGTGACAGGAGGAGGGTCCAGTACAGAGGTTTAACAAAGAGGTATAATACAGGATATGTGTACAGAGATAGGCTGCTCTGTCACACTGCAGATTCCAATGGGGAGAACGAACAACCAGGGCAAAAGGTGTGCTGTATATGTATATATATATATGTACACCTATATACAAAGTGCGTGTGTGCATGTGTATGTATATACACTTGCAGATTCATGCAGCGAGGCGAGTGAAAGTAAAAAAAATGGCAGCTAGAGAGGGAGATGGTGATATGTACACTCACACGCAGCACGCCTGGAACTGAACCCAGCATTCCAGCTCGCCACCTCCCTGTATCTAAGCGGATATGTCTGCTTCAGGCTGTACCTGTGCCCTTCACTTGAAAACAACCAAATGACAGCACCACTACCATGTCAAGCTTTTTAAAAGGTCATATTTCACTGGAGCATCATTAGGCCACACTCAACAGTGCCTGTTGTGCAAGTCAATATTTTGTGGCCATAATTTAAAACAAACAGTTTCGTTATTCTGAAATGCTTTGGCCACTTCCTAAAAGCAAAGGCTCTCGCCGGTCTGTCTCTTAATGTGTCTTTATTCCCTTTGATTAGCTACAATCTAACATTAGGAATCTCGTCTATGTGGCAGAGAAAGGCTACACAAACACAAATCTTAATCGTCGGTGAAAAACGGGTAGTTGTTCAACCAAGGGCATTTTTCCACCGCACCAGGTACCGTACTTTCGGTACTTTCGTGTCGGCTTTCCACTGGCTTTCGGTACTGGTACGGCGCCAAATGACATAATCAGTGACCGCCCCTGATTAACAGTCACAACGCGCATCTTAAATCATATTAAAAAAATATTAAATTAAAACCTTTTTAAGTTTAGGCTGGAAAAGGCTGTTTATTATGTCTGCTTCTGTCACAGTATAATATCCAGATCGCATGAATGCTGCCACCATTTACGTTTACGTAGGTACACTTACTTTGGCTAAGCCGATCAAAGCAGTAAGAATTAACTTACTGCTAATTCAGTCTTTTGAAAGCAAACAAATGATTTAATTATTGTTTTTGATTTTCAAGCGGCATTGTTAGATGTTTTCGCATGTGCCCCATTTCTTCCAAGCCTCTTGGTATTACGGTATTCCGGGCAATTCCGTTTCCGTATGTTTCTCCTCTCTATCAGTAAATTCTGTTTCCCCTAATATTAAAGCAGAGGTATATGTTAAATGTCTGAAAATCACTCAGGTACATTATAACATGTGAATACAGTAGATCGTCACGCATAATATAGTCTTATACGCAATACGTACTATATCGTTTTCATCAAGAAATCTCTCTATCCAGCGAATTAAATAATTTAAGTAAAACAAAAAACATCGAAAACACGTAATGTTTTAAAATATTACAAGAGCTTTGTAAAAAGACATGAAAACAGCGAAACCGTGTACAAATTAGCGCACGACAGGGGAAACATATAGGGAAACTGAATTGCCCGGTACGGCAAAAACTTTTTTTTTTATTTCGAGTTGTGCTATCCAATTTCAGCTGGATCTGTACATCCGAACCATATGGCGATCAAAGCTTGTATTTCCTTGTTTGTCCATCCTTCAGTTTTAGTTTTTATACACAGTGGTACCTCGGTTCTCGAACTAAATCTGTTCCGGACTCCGGATCGAAGCCTAAGAAGTTCGAGTTCTGATAAAATTTTCCCCATAAGAAATAATGGAAAACCAATTTGATTCCCGCCCCCCCCAAAATTACAACGAAATATGTTTTTTTCAGCATTTAAACGCAGAAAGAACGGGATAAAACAAGAAGAGCATTTTTTCTTAATGTCTTCCAAAACGATAAAGCTCTTATCCCAACATTACCCCTGTCCTGCCCCGATCATCGGCTCCTTCCGTGTGCCACGCCCCCTCATTACCCTCGTGTGGGATCCCCATGTGATCAGCTGTTTCTGGTTGTTATCATTAGTCCTCTGTATTAAGTCCGTGTTTCAGTTTGTTTCCCCAGCCCAGTCATTGGGTGCGTTCGACTTGATTACAGCCTGGCTTAAAGCAATGCATTCTGATCCTGACCCAATGCAATACGGTTAAACGCATTGCGACCTCTCACCCACCTGCACAAACTGGATCAACCTCCTGGACGACACACTTTTGCCCTTATTGGCTGAAGAGTTTAGTTACACGCTTGACGTTTGTATCTCAGGCAATTCCGATGCGTAATCTGCTATTTCTCCCAAATATCACGTAAAATAGTGAGAACTGGTTTTTATTTAATTGGTAAAATAAAGTTTAAATAAATTACATAAATGCTCTAATAGTACACGTGAGTGGTTTATTTATTGTTAGTTACTGTAATGTTGCGCTGCTTTATTTGGTTAATCGTCCAGTCTGAAGAAGGCATTCAAGTAAGAATTGCATTGTAATATGACTCATTTCGTGGCACGTAAAATTTATATTAGGTCAGTGTTCACGGTTCGACTTCTGATATTCAGATCGAGTTCTAGGTCAAACTGGTTTGTTCGACTTTCAAGAAATTAGAGTTCTATTGAGTTTGTGAACCGAGGTACCACTGTATTTTTGGTTCTACTGCTTTTTATTTAGTTGCTCGCTGTGTGTATTTTGTGTTTCAGCGGCAGGTATTTGCATAACCAATCAACAGCAAATACATTTGTAAGTCACACCCCAAAGTAATGAAGTACCAAAGAAAGCTTGTTTGGCACTTTCGGTACTCAAGCTTTCAGTACTGGTACTTGACCGGAAGTCAGTGGAAAAGCGAAAGTACCGTACTTTGTGCGGTGGAAAAGCACCCTAAGTAGAGTTAGGATTAGAGTTATTGCAACAATACAAAACTGGCAAAAAGCCAATGCGACCAAAAAACCAAAATCATAGAGAGAAAAATTTTCCATTTACGCATGGGCTACTACGAAAGTACAGTGTTAAAATACAAAACAAATACTGAAGCACAAAGAGTACGATCTACAAACACGTGTAACATGTTAAAGCCACGCTTGAAGATTATGGGTGTTAAAGGAATAGGGGAGTGAGGAAATGTGGGTTGTGTAGTATTAATCAAGCACTAGACTTACATAGATCATATTTGTGTGGCACTAGCAACGTAAAGGAGTCCCTATTACCACCAAACCGAAAAGTACTGCGGTCAGTAAGTACAGGAGGATCTGCCACTTGACTCCTTGAAAACAAAGCAAGCAGAAAACACAGAAATATAAGCGGAGATGTGCCGGAGCAATACTGCCGCAGTTCCTCCCTCTTGGGGAGGTCTACAGAACAAACCAATCACAGAACAAACCAAATCAAATCCAACTCTGTCCACTGGAACAGTCACCTGCGCTGCAGCAGATGTTTAAATGAAAGCCACCGATGCAGGGCGAAAAGGCAAAGACCCTATGAGACCACAAAAGTGTCTATGGTGCAGTATGAAATATATATATATATATCTCAATCAGAGAGAGAAACAGACTTGCTGCAAGACCAATCCCTACTAAACAGTGGGGAGAACCAGTTCAACCAATACAGCTTGTACTGCCTTCAGTTTTGAAGCCAGCAATGGTGGGAGATGAACGTAGCAAGACAGACATGGGGATGATGTGGAAAGACAGAAAGCAAGATGGTAAAATAGAAATGGGGGTGGTCAAACCAAAGCAAAGATGTATAAGCAGTACCACCATCACCATAACTATCTGATTATTCCCAATCCCCCCGTCCCCACCCCCTGCCTCTACAGGTCGATGAGCTGGTCCACCAACAAGAGCGAGCGTGCAAGGCTGGGGAGGCTGGACTCAGAGCCTCCACTGTTACTGCTGTTACTGCGGGACTGAGCTCCTGAAACATGACACACATTGGGATGGGGTGGAGCAGGACATGGGTCAGGCAATGGAAAAGCCAGACAAACAATGGGGGGTGTTTAAGACGGCAGAGGGAGAGAATGCACACACGCACGTGTCAGGGCAGGGGTACGGAGTGGCCAGGGGTGAAGACAAGAGATGTAAGAAAGAGATGGAGGGAGGGGGAAAAACAAGCAAAAATTACCCCCAGTCTATAAACACCATTCCTTACCACGTCTCCAACAACGAAACCCTCTACATTGCACCAAATTACTAAAATCTCATCACTCAACAACAAGGGGAGAAACTTCTCTTTTTGGAGGTGACATCAAAACTGTCATGACATTAAGCTGATAGGAATCCTTCCTGTAGAAACTGCTCCAAATAAAAGGAGACAGGGATTTTATGATGCTGCCTGTAGATCAAGACAAAATCAGCGTGTTGCACTTGTTGATTGTTTAGTTGTAATTACCTTGGCTGGAGTTTTTGGGCACGAGCACAGGAATGGGGTCAAACTCGTCCTCAGTGCCCGTCTCTGCACTTTCAGGGGGCTCAAAGCCAGAGATGAGGTAAGGGGAGTCTGCAAAGCGGGTATGAAAAGGGAGAAGATAGAGAGAAAGGAGACAGCGCAGGAGAAGGGAGAGGAGTGGGGGTGCAAATCAGTACAGAGAATAAAAAAAGACTAGGGGAAGAGACACAGATGTGCAGTGCTAAACATTGCCATCTTCGAGGTGTGGGAAAGTTCTCAGATGACGCCAGCAAGAGAATAGGGTAAAAACACACGCTGCTGCGTGTATGTGGCGTAAAGCGAGCCCTGTTGACGTTTAGACTGAGGCCACGATGGGCCTTACCCGTAGGAAGCAAAGCCTGGGAGGAGCTGAACTCATCCAAGCAGGAAGTAGGAGCAATGGAGGCGGGCGGTGCAGACGCAGTGAGGCACCCTGAGGCAGGTAGGTGGGAGAGGAGAGGGCAGCCAAGCAGGGAGTCCTCCCCAGTCAGGGGGTCTGGGGGTCCCAGCAAAGAGGAGAAGCAGGCGTTAAAAGGAAAAGGCATATCAAGAAAGGAGGTATTACATTTATATTAAGTGCCAAGAAAGGAGATGAAAGAGGTGAAGACCACATGCACAGTTCTCCACCAGACAACAAGAGGTCTAGTGATCTACTTCAACTGGACCAATAATAATCCTTCGTTGGACCTGGGAAGCTTCCATAAATACAGAAGAGAGTATGATGGAGGTCTTCTGAGAGTTATCCTTGACTTATAACTGCTTTTGCATTTGGCGGGGTGGGAGGGAATTTTATTTAAACTATGCCCTGTTAAAAGCCATTGACTCCACCACCAAGGGGAGATTTTGACCAAGTACTCAGCTGAGCAAGATTATATGTCCGGTATAAAACATGTTATCTGGGTCCCCAGCATTCAAATAACAACAGTATGCCATCCATCTTGTATTCTTTTTTGTTGTTTTGTCAGACACCTTGACTTTGCCTCCCAAACACACATGGCACCAAACGGCACAGCATGTGCCTCTGACTAAATAATTAGTCTCTGTGACTAATAAATTAAACAAGGTGAATAAAGCACAAAAACCCAGATTTCATGATTCTCGTCAGCTCCAGGTTTTCAGGGGAGGGGTCCTCTCTTTAGCCATTTTTACACAATGAGAAAGCATATATAAAATGGTGCCCCCTGAGCAAAACCAACTGGCACTGACCTGGCAGCCTGGAAGGGACATCCTGATTGGTAGTGAGGAGCTGGGTCTGGGGGGCTTCTAGGCCAGGAATCAGAGACACCTCACATACCTCTGCGACACCTACTGGAGGAGAGGTCATGTTAAACAGCTTATGAGCATAGATAAAGGAAACCGATCAGAGAGGAGGAAAACAAACAAACTAGACAGATGAGACAGACAAGCGCTCCACGAAAGAGAGAGAGGCATTACCGTTAGCGGAGCTGTCCACGGCCCTGCCAAAGGGGTCGACCAGGGGCGAGAGGTCAGCGAGCAGGAGTGTCGGCTCGGGGGATTCTAGTCCTTCAATCAACTTCTCTGCCGGGTTGGTATAGGAAGTAAAAAGGGGAGATGAGGAAAAGCACAAAGAAAAGATGCACAAAAGAATAGAGGGCAATATAAAAGGCAATTGGTTTGAAAGCAAACCAAAGGAATATGAGAGGTGAATGAAAAAAGGGGATTACGGAAAGGCAAAGAAAGAGAAGAAACAATGATCAGCATGGAAAACAACAAGTTAAAGACAAAACAAAAGTACACAGCAAAGGGTTAGAGTGCAGTGCAAAACAAAAGGTCTCATGTTTTTTAAACAAAAGAAACTTGAGAATTTTTTCTTTTGACGTTATCAGTCACAGTTTGCACCACCAGAGAGCATCAACATCGTTCAAGGAACCTTAGGTAACAGCGCTGTCTGTGCCAGCAGAGATAATATATAGAAAGCTAACTTTACCCACAATGCATTACTCACAAGACCAACAGCAGCAGGGATATATCCGGGGCTTGTGTCTTAATTGCATACTGCAGATTGAAACAGTACAGCAAAACAGCAGTTAACACTCACTAGACCTCTGCGGGGACGACTCCAGGCCAGAAAGAGAAGGTGGCAAACAGGAGTAAGCACCCCCCTCACTGGACATACATAAGTGATGCAACCCAAGATGAGTGAATGGAAAGCTCCATGGATGAGCCACAACCATTAGCAAGATGGGCAAAGTTTACCCACAATTCTCTTCACCTCATAACAGGAGTTAAACCACACTGACTGGAAAAGATAACCCACCGAATGGCTCATGCTTGAGAGAAAAAGACTACGCGAGCACCCAAATGGCAACCCCGATGTAGAGTTTGCCGAGTGATACACCTGTCTTCCCAGAGTGTTCCCTGCTTCTGGACCGGTGTAAAGTTGAGGCAGATACAGGTGTGTGTGCAGGTTAGTTGACCATCAGCACACTCAGTAAACCACTAAATTAAAGCGTTCAGTGACCAGGGACCCATATGAAATGCTCTGGTTACTTGGTTTTAGAGTTACAGCAACCTCAGAAAAACTCAGACACACTCTGCCAATCACCGCGCATGTCTGCTGGAAACAATTCACTGCAGACACACACCTCATGGGGGAATGACACACACCATGATATGCCTGTAATGACGCAAAGCTGTAGGAGGTAGGCTGTCACTGTTCAGCGTCTCCAAGAGACCATGTCAGCGCCCTAAAAACCACCAGGCTGCTGGCCAACAGCATGCGTGTGAGAATCCTTCCCTCAAACTCCCCTACATACTTACAGTCCTGGAAGCTGACTGGATCACATGGGGAGGGGGCTGGGGTTCCAGAACACTGCACACATGTTCCCTTGCCCAACTGACTGGGGGAAGAGAGGTCACAGGTGACTGCTGACAGTAATTCCCATAGAATAGCGCTCACTGACAACTGCACTGCCCCCTAGTGGCCCTTAGCCAACACCACACAATGAAGACATTGAAGAAATGGAATGCTCCTTGAGAGAACAGTGTTCAGCTCCTGACTGGAAAAGGTTTCAAGAAAAACCAAAAACAAGCGGAAGAAGAAAATACCCAAAGATGAAAGGCAAGGTAGCCCTGTTTGTGATGGAGGGCAAACCGGAAGAGTAAGAGAAAGTAAGAGACAGAATGACAATGAGGAAATTCGCTTTGGGAAAAACAGGGTCTGAATCCCAAACATTGTGCTCAGCTCTGAGTTTTCTGTAAATGCTGATTCCAGAAAGATTTGGTTCAGCTCAGTAAGGTTTAAACTAGGTCTTCTTTTTAAATGAATGCAAATCGCTGTAAAAGGGAGACTAAAACCACACTCGGAAACCACAGAATTAACAGTGTCTCTTCTGAGGAAATGTTAACAGCAACACAATGTTTCCAGCCAGTTACCAACAAAACCTTGAACCAAGTCCAGTATCCCAACCAGAAAAAGGGTATTTAGAACGTCTCACACAGATGCTGCATGTGACTCGAAATGAGGAAAAGTGAAGAACGTTTGTGTGTTCTGCGTGCAACTAAGGATGGCACGACGGGATTGTACCTGAGGCATCGTTCAATGTGAGTGGAGCAAACATTCCCGGCAAATTCAGCAATCCAGCACTCTGATCCACATTCGTGATCACAGAGTCCACCACGCGCTCAACTGGGGGATAGAGAGGAGGAGAGGGACATGGTGCAGTGAGTGACACTGAGAGCAGACTAGAGCTGCAGTACAGGGAGCTTTAATATCTGTCCTACCACACAGAGTCTCTACTGATGATGCAACTGTGATGTAGAGTTGATCAGAAAAAAAGACAGAAAAGGAGATACGAGAGAGAGAAAGATGTTCATCAGCCAGCATTCAAAAGGCAGAGGAAGACTATATAAAAACGCAGGCAGGAGATAAGGGGAAGAAAAGTAATGATCCATTCATCCATCATCTCAGTAAGCCTGGACCCTAGGCAGACTATCGCATACTGTGGGAATTTTAATGAAAACAGTTCAGACAACAGACAGTGAAGAAAACCCAGAGTATCTAAATGGAGCGTGTAAGAAGAAAAGAGGGCCGCTATGCAGAATGAGCTGAAGGCGATGATCAGGGAGAGGCTGCATTAAGGACTCCCTGATAGGAGGGTCTACCTGTGGTCACAGGGGAGCAGGGGGGCAGAGCCGATGCAGCAGGCTGCAGAGCTGGGGTCAGGTTCTCTGTGGAGATACTGGATCCCTCAGTGGATTTACCTGATTAGTGCAGACACAGAGCCCAGGAGAAAGACTTGAATTTAACATTTCCTTCTCTACTTGAGAATCCCTCATCTAAACTATGATACTGGCTCCATCACTACAGCTTCATAGTCCATGTGCACCATCACGTTCCGCCCAGGGCGGTTTCCTCACCATCCGACAGCTTAGCAAAGTCCTTGTTCAGCAACTCCTCAGCAGTGAGTTTGGAGAAGTTGTCGTCGCCAAAGGGGTTCCAGGTGGACAGCTCTGGGGGGCTGTCGCTGCCAGGAGTGGGAGCGGAAGCAGGGGTAGTGGGCGGGGCGCTGGGCTCCGTGGGCTGATACACACTCTGCTGGGAGGAATGTGGGGAGCTGGAAGGTGTGGTGCTCGCTGACCTGAGGCAATAACACCAAAGCCACATGGGTAATGCTGTACAAGCAGACACACAGCAAACATATAAAGAGAAGGAATATACAGACGCTCCCCGGGTTACCACGGTCTGACTTGTATTGTCAAAACTGATATTTTGACAATGAGTAAATGTTTTGCACTTACACTATATTATTCAATAAGTTACATGAGATATTTTATTATAAAACAGTCTTTGTGTTAATGATTTTGACAAACCGTAGGCTAATGTAAGTGTTCCAAGCATGTTTAAGGTCGGCCAGGCTGTGATTTTCGTTAGGTTAGGCATACTGTATTAAAAAGTATTTTTGCCATACAATACATTTTTTGGAACATAAGCCCCTTGCAAACTGGGGAGAGGCTGTACTAGCATTGAGTTTTAGCTGCTATCTTGTACTAATACTGTAAAGCTGAAGCTGTAACACCCGCCCTTACTTGGACTTGCTGAGACTGGCTTCCGCTGCGGCCGCCTGCAGTAGCTGGGTGGACTGGCTGACGGGCACTCCGAAAGCGGCACTGTGTGTGACATCGCTCAGGATGCGCCGATGGCCGCCACGCGAGGCGGCCTTGGGGGATGACGGTGGGGTCAGTGAGCCCGGCTTGGGGTTAGCCTGGCATAAACAGAGGGAGGACGGGTCGTGAAAGAGATGAGGAACCAGGTAGGAACCATGAGGGAAAGAGTGCATGGATACTGAGTGAGGGAACGAGTGAATCACAGAGCAAGGGAACAAGAGATTAAGAGAACAAGGGAACAAAGTAATGAATAAGAAACTGAAGCCACAAGTTAAAATTCAAAAGAAAATAAACAGGAAATAGCAAGAGCAAATGTTATGAGTAATGACAATATGGGAATAAGCAAACTAGTACAATTACTAAAAACAGTAAACAAAATTATATATCACATTTCTAAGTGCTGTAGGATACATAATTAAAAATTAGCGAACAATTGGAACCAATAGTAATTTGACCCAACAAATGACCACTAATCCACAGGACAACCACAGAGGATGCAGGTGGCAGACTAGGCCACGATGATAAGCAGCATGATTTTGGACTGTACAATGGCGTGATACCTTCCCCAACATCAGTAGAGAAGTGATCAATGTTGATGAACGAGCTTTGAAAGACACTATGGACTCCACCAAACTTTGTTATTTAAACTAAATTTGCAGCCAAGTTTACAGGCAGCACTGTACACTTAAAGACCCTATATTTGAAATTATACTAATTTAAAATAATTGTGCAAGCAAAAATTCAATTGTGCAATTCAAAGGTTAAGCTATATCCAGTCTTCACGGGCCATTGGTTACTCGAAATTAGCATTACTTTCCGGAATTATACCTCCCTAACTTAGCAGTCAAATTTGTAGCAGACAAAAAAAAAAAATCACTAACAAGACCATGTAGCCAATGAAGCCAAGGTATATTTATTACATGCTGGGCCTTCACTGAGGACAGTGCTTTTACTCCAGGTAGAAAAGTCCAGGTATCCCTTCAAAGACCCATGACACAAGGTGGAACCCCACTCTTGTTACAGCTGACTCCTCCATCCTGACATTAATTGGAAATGCGGGAAGAGCATCAAGACCAATTTTCCTTTCATTTCAGTGATTTTAAATACTGAATGCCATCTCAGGAAGACTGATCCTATACACCCAAATCCAATCTGAGGAAGCTAACCTGCATCATTTTAAAAGGAAATTCTCTGAAAAATTATGCTGGGCTCGGACTGGTCAGACAATATTCAAGCCATCCAAAGTTTAGAGGGGGAAGAAAAAGACACAAAAAACTAGTTTAGTAAATTGTGTGAAATCTGATCATTCCTATATTAAGTAATTATACTGGAAAATGAGATCATCCTAAAGATTTAGTACCTAAAACTCCTACACACCTTTGCACAGTGAAAAGGTGACATGAAATTTAGATGATGTCAGAATGCTGATCTGGTACTGGATGAAATTACTTGACACAATATTTACCAGGTACATGTTCCTGCTTGTCTTGAACAGCAGTCTACAACCTAATCTAATTTCATTCGAATCCCCCTTTAAACTGCTAGATAAATCCCTGGATCAGCCATTCACCCAACGAATTTTGAGCATCTTGCTTTCAGGGAAAAACTTGCTAAGTGAACAGGATTTGTCAGCCATGACCAAGTGAGTGGCCCCAACTCAGCAAAACATCAAAGAGTTAGGCCCCACTTCTCCTCAGATCGGGGGTGGGAACCACACCCACAAGGCTTTACCATCTGCTCTGGTGCAGACACAGGTTCAGATGTGGGATCTGACACAGGTGGCGAAGTAGGTGCTGGAACAGGTGCTGGTGCAGGTGGAGGGGCCGCTGGGGCCACAGTGGGCTGGGTAGCAGCGGTCGCCTGCTTCTGACGGGAGCCTCGGGGTGGGGCTTGAGGCGGAGCCTGGCTGGGCTGTGGCTGTTTCTGTGGAGCAGCTGTGGCTGCGTTGACCGTCTGCTGAGGTTCCACTCGTGTTTGTGCAGCTCCTTGGATGGGCTGAGGCTGCTGCATGTGTGTTTGTGTGAAAAGAGCGCAATCAACTACGACGGGCAACAGGGGCCAGAGCGGATGAGGAACTGGCCCAAAAGGTCAGGAGCCCTTGTGCCAGGAAGACACTCTTGCTGTACGATGCCATATGCACCAAGGACAGGCCCAAATATGGATGCCACTACCAAAATTTCTTTAAGAAAACCCAAAATGAGAGACTGGACCTGGCACAAAAACATGTAGACATATTATACATTTGGCCAATACACTGTAAAACTAACTCAGCCATGCCATTTTGAAAGAGGTACAACTCAAGAAGCACATACACCAGGGTTCTTCAAATCTGGACCTCGATTCCAAATCCAGGCCATGTTTTCAGTTCTCCCAGGTAGGTAGTTTAATAATCACTGATTCTGATTGGTCAGAGTTTTCACACCTGGCTCACAGGTAAAGGAAGGCTGGAAAACCAGCAGGGCTCGGACCTCGAGGACTGTGATTTGAATAACCCTGACATACACAATGATCTCAGTCTGGCTATTGTTACCCATTCCGTAACCCTGTGAAATAAAAAGAATAATCACACCACATAATTTCTAACTGAAGCTGTGTTACTGTAGATACCCTTCAGTTTCCATGTCTTTCACCTGATGATTTCCTGATTGTTCCTTCGATATCCACATAACCTTTTGCCTTTGATTTCCTTTGCCAATTAAACAGGAACACAAATAGAATATGAGGAACTTGAGCCATAGCGAGAACTAATTATGCTTGTCATTTTGACATTCAGTCTTAAGGCCATTACAAAACCAGGTCAGCTCTGAATGGAGAAAAAGCCTTTGGCTGTTTGAACATCACAATATGGACAAACAATGTGAGACTGTGTAGTTTACCCAATTCTGCCATGGAATTTTCCAGCTCCACTAGAGGATGTTGTATAGCTTTTGTTCATTTTCAAAAATCAGTGCCTTCCACAAGTCTGGAGAGGAATTGTCCAACCAAACACCTGCTAAAATAATGCCACACCTAGACTTAACTTTCTCACAGTCCAGTAAGCTGCTATACAGCTCTGTTATTGAACCCACTGCAATGACCAGCATAACTGGCATACCTGTTGAACGGGCTGGGAAGGGGTAAAGAAAGCTGCCGCCTGGGGCTGTGGAGCAGCTCTGGGGGTGGTGGGTGTGGTCTTGGGTTGAGTGGGCGTGACCTGGATTTGCACCTTTTGTGATTGGACATTAGCGGGACTTAAACTCACACCTGTAGAAAACAAAACATTTTTACATTCATTGCTAAACGGCTTATGCAAAATTCATAGCTCAGAGTCAAAAATATTAATGTAATTACCAAAGGGTTTGAGATTACCATAAACAATACAATTTAGAGATCAGTTACCTACCAATCGGTCCAGGTGTGGCCGCAGGCCTTTTGCGGGGTGTTAGGGCAGCCTGAATGGGCAGGATTCCTGTGCTAGGTTGGGGTTGACCAGCTTTTGGGCGCTGCCGAGGGGTGATTGAGGTCTCAGTGGTGGGTATGGGATCTGTCAGTCTGTAGCACAGGGTCAAAGCAGTCATGAACCAAGTTTGAGACACACACAGGTATGCATACACACATACATACATTCACACACAGCCACAGCCCCACAGAACAGCATCCAACCATGCAGGCAGACAGGCACCTGGCCTTGCTCTGGCTCTTCTTGGCTGAGGCCTCGCTGGCTCTGATAGGCTCTGGAAGTTTCGCCGGAATGGGAGAATTCTGGGTGGTAAATGGGGAATGTGAGACTTACTGCAACCCATCTCTCCCCAAACACAGTACTGTCAGGTAACCTCATACAAGCACTACTGAACTGCTAGCTCTCTGAAATTCTGAAAAAGAAGAAACTAAACACAGACATGCTCACTCACCCTACTCTGGAAGCTAAACAGTCCATCGATGTAAAATTAAGATTAAATTTATTCACCCTAGGGGGGAATTCTGGTGTACAGTGTACTCAGAACATAAAGCACAGATGAACATGCACATAGTGCAAAAATTTAGCATTACTGCTGCAATGAATGCTCACTAGGTCAGTAGTAATCCTGCCACACAATGCTGCTCCTGCCTAATGTGTTATAAAAAAATAAGAATAATAATTTACAGTTTCAAACCCCAGGAGGGAAAATGAAACTGCACCACAGAGCTGGTTTGACACATACCTGGATATTCTGGACAGGACATTCCCTCTGGGCCAGGCGGAAAGCAAAGTAGGATACCTGGTAAACGTCCGGCCTCGTCTCAGGATCTGGCTCCAACATGTACCCTAAATGTGATATTGCCATAATGAGACACAGCATTTATGATGAAAGACAGATAACAAGGAAGTGGCTGGTGCACCAGTCAAAAGGTAGCATGGTGTTTAAGGACTGACTAAGAACCTGACAGCTGTTTCAAGACCAACTAGAAAACCTGGTACCCAACACTTAAATAAAACAAAGTAAAAAGCTAAATTAACTCATCACCTAAGCAACATACTATTAACGACAACAAAACGACAGCTTCTCCAATATGCAAGAGCTATTTTTGCAGAGAGAGATGACAGACGTGTAGGAAGACGACAGCATGCTCACGGATGAGGCAGTGCAGGTCCTGTGAGTAGCGGGAGTTGTCTGGGATGGTGAAGCTGCCGTCTGAGATGGCCACCTGGCTCTCACCGAAGGGCAGGGTGAAGAAGCACAGCTTGTACAGGAGGCAACCCATAGCCTACAAGACATTTCCAGATTATTACGAAGCTCTGTCATCTACGACTTCAGACACAGACACTAACAACAAAAAAAAAACCACAATGTGTTACCGTTTTCATAAACGGCCCACAAACCACAGTCTCCGGATGAAAGTGGAGCCTGACCCACGCTTACCCAGATATCTGCCTTGGTTGTGATGACTTTGCCACTGTAGAGGTTAACCATTTCAGGGGCACGGTAAGATAAAGTCGTGTACCTGGGGAGGAGGTGAGGCAAGAAGAGAGCACAATCCTGATATGCTTTGAGCTTTCCAGGTGAATCATAAACACACGTAATGTTAAAACCAGAAAAGGTTCATAGTCAGGAATAAAATATTATTCTTTGTGACATTTGCTGTGACATGTACAGAACTTCAGTAGACAAGGTCAAACTTTCATCACACAGACAGGATGTGTACTAAAATAACGAGGTTACATGAGTGCCTTCTTCATTGCAAAGATTTACCTATTTTGAATCATGACAATAAAATTACACAAGACAAACTCACTTCTTGATTTCTTCCTCGACTGAGGTCACGCCCTCACTCTGAGGGTTTTGGAACCGGTCAGTGGCACTGCCAAAGTCACACAGCACATAGTGTCCCATGTCATGGAGTAGGATGTTCTCTACCTGCAGCAACCGCAAGAGGTGGGTTAAGCTGGAATCACCAGAGACACACTTCACACTGACAGTATGGGTTTTATGCTCTGCCACTGGGTGTTCAGAGCCTCACACTACAAACTGACAGCATTGGGTCACCCAGAGGTCAGAAATGGAATAGGGTGGAAAAGTTGCATGTGGGAGAAAGTATGTGTTTGGACTGAAAAACAGGCCACACCTTGAGATCTCGGTGGATGATGGGTGTCTTGCAGTGGTGCAGCTGGGCCACAGCCTCACACGTGTCACAGAAGATCTGCAGCACTTCGGCTTCCGTGAAGCCTGTCTGAAGCCGCTGGTTCATCAGGTTTACTACCTGGCCACCTGCAGTACACAGGCACACAATGGCTGGTCAAACCATGGAAATCCACAGCACAAATGATCCAATAAAAGCACATGTTCACAAGCACACAGGGACAATCTAACCAATGAGCAACCACAATCTGAGTGGGTGGGGTCCAATGACCTCTGCAGCCCAATGGGCACCCACATGCCTTATGATGGAGAACACATGCAGACCAGCTTCAGTGTTACTGATACATTATTCAGGATAAGTGTACAGGGTGGAAACAGAGTTTTGAATGCATTATTTACTGAGCTACATCCATCTGGATAGAGAACACAAACAGCCTTTACTTTCCATTCCACTTAGGGCGAGAAGAGGCAAAGAGAATGGTTTGGAAGACTGAGAAAAAAATTAAGATGAAATAGAAAAATGTTGGAAAAAATATGCTTAAAAAGGAAATTTCACTGAAGGGGTGTTTGACACTGACCCCGGCAAACATGCACATGAAAGTAAACACATACTCACCACGACAGAAGTCCATGAGGATGAGGACCTCCCATACATCTCCAGCTCCCACTGCTGTGATGCAGGAGTCCAGGAAGCCTACGATGTTCTTGTGACCAGCCAGGTCCCGCTGCACATCAGTACAAGAAGTGAAGATGCAACAAATGCATGCAAACAGAGGTAACATAAAGATGCACACAGATATTAGCTTTTTAAACTCTGCAGGTCAGGTGAGAAGCAAATGGTTAATGTGCTTCTGTGATAGACAGTACACACACTCTGTCTATGTATGCAACACACTGACTCTGCTGTTACCAGGAGTGCACTTTCCAAACCAATCAACTCACCATGATCTGGATTTCACGCTGACACACACGCAGGTCATGCTCATTGTTGACGTACATCCTCTTGAGGGCACAGCGAACGCCCTGGTGAGTGCGCACCAGGAACACGATAGCGAAACCCCCTGTCACCAGACAACACCACTCAATTCTCCATCACCAATTCATTCATTATTATAACCATCATCTTCACAAACATTTTAAATGATACACTTAACCAAAGTTACAGTTTTATCCATCTATACAACTCAATATTTTACTGGAGCAATACAGGTTTAATAACTTTTAAGTCCGTGCCCCTTATAAAAACCATGGTAATGACCTCACCAAGTAGGGAATACTTCATATGTAAGTTAAACATCCGTAGAGCAAACACCACCTCCAGCTGTCATAATGTGTCTTGGAGATTTAAAAACAAGCATAACCCGGTTGCTAAAAAGACAGTCATCTTCTGTTTTTGGTGCAATTTCTCTGTTTGATCTTAAAGAGCGTACAGTACAGAATGTGTTCCCTGTGTTGAGATACTGTCGTGCAGAGAATCAGACAGGGTGATGTTCCTATAATCTGCCTACAGCTGGCTGTGATGCGCCTAACCCCCACATTACCCCCTCCTGGTGCTTAACCAATACTACATTGAGATCAGCCAAGCCCCAGGTCATCTCCCAGGCAACTAGAAGGAAGACTGACGTACATAACATCAATTTCCCAGCATGTCTCTTCTTCTTCTCCCTCTCTCTATCTCACTTTCACACACTTATCCTAAAGAAGTCATAATGGCCCAGCCTGCTCAAATCTAGATGCCTCCATCCTACAGCAGTCTTGTGAAGGATCATGTGAGAGCTAAATGGCCCTGTTCAAGCAAAGTCAAGAGAGTTCAGATCCACCGTCTCACTAACATGTACGTCTCATAATCAGCCTTATGACATCTAAACAGTAGACAGGCAATGCAGCCGTTTCCTGGTTTGTGCTATAACTTCTTAGCCATAAATCAAGTAGCATCCCTTTGCATTCTGCCCAAATACACAAGCCTTAAAACACTCTCAGCATGCCTTTAGAGCTGCATCTACCATACAAAAAGAAACTCTATAGTTTGAAGTATCAGTATTATGACAACTGAGGTCATCAAATGAGCAGGAACATCAGGTAGTTCTGAAAAGGGATGGTGAACATGGGCATGGTAATTGCAGTATTTAATCAACTGCCAGAGCCACCTCAACAGATCATGAGCTCAAATCCCTATAAAATGTCAAAATAACTGACTATACTTAAGCAAAATTATAACAGGGGAAACTAATGGTAAATTAAAGGTACAACTGCAAGGAATGGAAGTGACTAAGAAAATAAACAACATAATGTAAAGATGCCAGCATATAATCCAAACACTGTGTACAACAACAGTTGGTCTATTCAGCCTTGGTTACCGACAGCTCAGGAAGATGCTGGTGAAGGCCACAGAACAGCAAATCAAAACCTACTTGCTACTTTTCAAAAACACTCAAGTTGGCCAGCTTTGGAAAGACATGAATTAAGTCTTTCTCCATTTAAAAATCCTTCTCACCCCCACCCCCCCCCCCAGAATAATCAATGCGATGAATGAATGAGAGAGCTGTGTTTAGCTGAGGAAGCAGAGGAAGGATGAACTATGACAAGTGGTAACACTAACTATAAATGACTTCAGATAACTAATTGAAAGTATTAAAGAAACATGCAAAACTTTTAAATAGCAGACAAAATGCCTGGTCAACCTATATTTGTACTGTTCATTTATTGAACTAACATGTTAATGTTGTCTCTTGGCCAAAAAAAAAAACAAAAAAAAAAAAAACAGAACTGTCCCCATATGCAACAGGACAATGAATGTATTCTGAATACTACCTACAACACTGATGAATATAACTTAATATGGTCAAAAACTAGACACCGATGCTTTCAGTTAAATAATGAAAACAAAGCATCAAATTCATTTAAGCTACCTTGTTGAATCAAAACGTTCACTGCCTCTTCTACTTAAAAGCACCTTACAAATGAACTGTGTTCACACACAGATCACTTCCAGTCCAGATACTGTAGTGTGGTATAACACGATACTTCTATTCAATCACTAACAACTCTTATATCACATATGATCATGTATATGATCATGGACTAGGCCTGCCTTGATCTTGTTTGTTTCAGTATTGTATATTTGTTTTACATTGTTAATTGCATTGACTCATCTCTCCTTCCATTGGTAGGGTGTTGAAGTCTTTTGTGTTTTACTTTTTCAGTGTTTTTGCTTAGTTAATTCATTAAATGTGGTGTTATTTTAGCTATATTCCATCTCTGGAGGTGCTTGTCCATCTCATGCAGAGTATGAATAACCAGTATAAAAAAAAAAAAAAAGTTACAGCAACTACACACACAATGGTGAGAGAACGTCTTGGGATGATTGCTTAATTCAGCAAAAACGTTACAAATTCATTGGTTTCATAACAAAAGTTCACTGACAAGCAATGTTTATCATATATGCCCATATCTTATACAGATGTTTTAGCAATTTTTCTATTAACTGCAATAGCAATCATTGGTTTCGAAAGGGATACTAAACACAAATGTTTGGTGTATTATGTTATTGCAAACACCTGCAATGAAACTCCTTGCCACTGAACTTTTTAATTCCGAACAGCTGTTTTATCATAATAATTTGGGTTTCAATTTAGTACTACTTCAAATTAATGTTTTACTTAAAACGACGGGTTGTTTCTAATACATATATACATACACACACACACACACACACACACACACAGTAAACAAAGTAATCATTTTTGCTATAAAACAAATCAATTAAGCGAGTATCCCAAGACTTTCTGCGAGCACTGTATATTGCAGGGGTGCCCAACTCCAGTCCTGGGGGGCATTTAACATACCTGATTCAACTACTTCTGCTAATTACCACACAGCTCCTGAGCTGAATCATTTATGGTGGAACAGGGAAAGAACTAAGCTACACAGGGCTCCAGCCCTCCAGGACTGGAGCTGGGAACCCCTGGTATATTGTATTCTAGTTCAACCCTAAACTGAACTGTTAAACTTATTCTTCACACCGAGTAATAATTTAGAATGCAGGAAGCATAGTTTCTCAGCATTTTTCTAAATGAGAGGGCTCCTTACCACATCATAAATGTTTATTGTTAATGTCTCTTTATTACAGGATTTTTCGTGATGACAAACGTATTCATGGAAGCTTACCATCAGTTGATTTTAATCAGCCAGTTGATATATTTGTCAAACCTTGCTAATAACCAAAGTATTCACATAACCACTGTTTCCCCATCACTAACACGTCACATGTTTCTTTTACCTTACTCCTATTATATAATCATGAAGCCACCAAATAAGTGATAATCTGGTAGGAAAAGATGCCCCATGCAGCATTTCTTTAGGTGACAGAAACTGACAATAGTATGATGAAAACTTGCAGATAACCCACACAGAGCTGGGGATTTGGAACCAAAACTCCGGAAGCAGGAAAAGACTTTCTTACTTGCCAAGCAACTGCGCTACACGACCCATAATTCCTTTTTTTTTCTTAAATACAAGCCATATTAGATAACTGTAAAGTATGCAGATGAGCCAGACAGTTTCAGGGGGTGGGTCTTGGGTGTATCATCATGAGAAAAACATAACTGACACAATGGAGAGACCCCTGCCCAGGCAAACTTCAATAAAAACAAACACCTTCCAGCTAGTTGTTGAGCTCCTGCACTGCAGCCAAGACTGGACTGTCACCATAGCAACATCAATCAGAACACTTGGGTCCGGTTAGCAAACTGCATCTGAAGCAATCACACTTCGTCTTGCCTGTAGAAAGCTTCTTTTCTGATGACCATCAAAATAAAAAATGTCAAGCAATTATGCTCCTAAACCATAATAACAGCCAAGCTAATAAGTCACTAAAAAACACCCCATAATACCATGTAGACAAAAAAAACTGCAAAGTAATCAATACCATTATTTTATTTTTAAGCCAAGTAGTAGTATACAAAACATTGTAGAAAAACAC
This sequence comes from Cyphomyrus plagiostoma, assembly GCA_019775915.2. Lineage (NCBI taxonomy): Eukaryota > Metazoa > Chordata > Actinopteri > Osteoglossiformes > Mormyridae > Cyphomyrus > Cyphomyrus plagiostoma. The sequence continues at coordinate 20,105,124 of JABFEA020000119.1, read as the reverse complement.
AGCATACTTGCAGTGTGCATAGGCACCAGACCACCACAACAACCAAAATAAGCAAGAGGCAGGTCACAAGAACAAGGTAAGGATTCTAACATTTAACAAGATGTGGGGGAAGTTAGACAAGTCCAAGTACAAAAATTTGTATTCTTCTGTAGCAGGGAGCCTTACAGGTTTGATTGAATATCTGAAGATATATAATCTTAAAATAAATGGCTTTGACAAGTGGCCTGTACTTGTACACACAAAACCAAAGCTTCTGCCTTTTGTTACATGGTGGAATGATCAGATAACTTCAATCTGACTTCAGCCTATGATTCACAGACACTGCCACATTTAGAGCTCCAAGATGTCGACCCCTTAGCCCCACTCTGCAGCAGCAGTGGTGGGGGAGGCATTAGAGTTCAGACACACACCCAGTCCCCCAGGAAGCAGGGGTGGATGCTGGCAGGAGTACTGGTGCACCCACCAAAGTCCCAGATAAGAAACAGGGGTGCCTCTGAACCACACCCCACCGAATTTGAAATTTGAGTCACAAAAGCTCACAGTCAGGGAGTGTGCATGTGCACATCTGCAAACCAGGGCCAGTTACAGAACAAACAGTTGTACAGATGTGGGCAGCCATAATACCACCATGGTATGCTTTATGGGATTGGGAATGTGGGCCCTAGGATTTCAACCTTATCTTTTACCAGTTTTGTGGATTAATCCATTATTTTATAATGTATTGTATATATTCTATGTCTTTAGCCACTGATCAGGACAGGTTTTGGCCTCAAAACAGTTAAGATTGCTTTATGTGTAGCAATCAATGAAACACATAAATGGTTTCCAAGACAGGAAACATTCTAGACGGTTGACCAGTCAGGAGGGCCAGGATAAGCAATGATCACTTTGGAGGCATAGAAATCTAACGCATAGTATAATTCAGTGTCATTTGCTCCTTAGTAACGATTGAATTAGATTAAATATAGACATTTTTCTGGAGTTCAATTTGACCTTTGATATTTATTACCATTGAAATCGTTCGAATAGGCATACGCTTCAGTTAATGTTATTCGATCAGACATGCTTTAAAATACGACTTCCAGAGAAAAAAACAGCATTCTTGGTGACTCACCTTCGGCCAGCGTTTCATCCACGGTGACTTGATAGCGGCCGATCGTGAACGCGCGTCCGATGAAGCTGGCGCCAGCGCCGCTGGATCCTCCGCCTCCACCCCCTGAGCCAGGTCCAGAGCTCACCAGCTCCCGGCGAGAATCGAAGAACTTCTTCATTGTTCCGACCCAATGGAGATGATGGCGGTGTGTGACAAATCTTCGATTAACAAGGAAATAGAGATTAATTCCAGGGAGCTGGTCTGGCCCTCAGTTTTACCCTAACTGAACTGCTCCAAGTGCCCAAACTCCAGCAATGATCTGGTTACGTAGACTGTCGGCTAACTATCTAGCATGCTATAGTGCTGTCACAATGAAATGATCCCCTAAAATATTTAGTGTAATTGCAGACTATCCGCTACCCGTCCTAATAATAAAGCCCGCTAGCCTGCAAACTTGGTCCCTACACCCGAATACAGCTATTCGTCATAGTGAGGTGCTCAAGGTTACACTGGCCGGCTAGTGTTCAAAATAAAGACTCCCGCGGCTAACCAGTTACCGCTATGTCGAGCGGTACCGTGACCACCTATCTGTTAGCCAGGAACCGAATTTAAAGATGCAAATCAGTGATTCAGGGTATAATGCTACGCGTTTAACTGCCGGAGGTTACCGCATTCACCAAATTACAGTCCAGTCAGCTATTCGAAACCACGGCTGTCAGAACAGCATTGGCTACCTGCGCGGGGATGCGTTTACCTTTAGCCTTCAGCAGACTAGCAAATTAAACGTTTAAGTCAAACGCCTCCATCGGCGGCGCCTCACGAAACGAAGGAGGGGGTGAAGATAGCTGCCGTTAGCCAGTTAGCGGAGCTACTGATCTAGCAAAGGACGCGAAGCCGGCGACGCTACGCCCTCGCGACACGGCTGCCAAGCAACAACGGCCGACCGTTAGATGCCAGTTAGCCAGTCAAGCTAACTAGCTAGTCGTTTTCTAAACAGAACTGTATCCATCGAGCAAATTAGACTTCAGCCAGACTCCCGTTTCAATATAGCGTTTTAAGTTATCCGTTTCTAAGTCTTCTGAATAATTCCCCTAGTGTTCCGTCAAATATATTAACCCAACTCGCGTATTAATACTATCCAAAAAATAAAAATAAAACGGAGAGTTCGCCGCCCGCTCCGTAAAGATAAACGTTTAGTTATTTAAAATAAACGGCGAGCTTCTCGGTCCTACATCAGGAAATGCATAACAGGAAATGGGAAACTAAACCGCTCCATTCTAAGCATTTTTATCCCATGGCCACCAGCACCCCGCCGCAGTGTCCTGCTAGTGATGTAGTTGACACGAAAATAAAAAATAATCACGATCATCTCAGTCGGTGTCCCCCCCCTGCAAACGAATCATGGGAATTGTAGTCCAGTTGTATGTGGTCTATTTTGAGGAATTGGGTACAATTAAGGCGAGGAATAATTTTATCAAATTCTTCTGAGGGTTTCGAGAATGTGCAATGGATGTGGTGGTGTAGTGCGGTGAGAAATTATAAGGCTTTAATTATCCATACAGCCGAAATGTTTACTGAAAGAAATACCACTGCGGTATTTTAACGTAGCCCAATTATAGGTTTTGCGCATATCCAAATGTCATAACTTTCCTAACAAAATGTTATCCATTTATGCAGTTATGTCGTGTGAGCAAAGGAAACGGTTCTTGAAGCTAAATTAGATGATTACTAAACTTTACTTGCAATGACGTCGGGACGCGCAGAAACCCGCTATTTCTGCACTGTAATGAAACCTAAACCGAGACATGACACTATTATTTTAATTCTTCTCTTACTTTCTAAATAAAAGTGCTACTCGAATACATACTATGCAAAGATTATGTTTAACTGTATACGCCAAATTGCCTTATTGCCTTCATAAGACGCTTTAAAGGGGTGTTATAGAGGGTTGTACTTATTGTTCCCATAAGGATGAAATATAACGGAATTGCGATGGAGTACACACAATGCAGTACACACAATGTTCCTCACGAGGCCGCTAGCATACTGCGATTAAAACGGAAACATACGCATACACACACACACACACACACACATACACACTGTTTACTGTATGGGTTTATTACTTCATTTTGGAAATAGTGATGTTTTGGGGGTGAATAATTATACAGACAAGCATAACACAAAAGCGGCAAATTCATTTATCTAAGATAAAGACTGTATTACCAAAGACTGTGGATGTTGAACATTCAAACTGTGTAACACTTGTATTATTGTTACTTCCTAACAAATACCTCTTAGCAAATTAGACAAACTGACAAAGTGACACTGAGTCACCCATAGTGTGTATGCATGTGATCGACTGCCTTTCCATTAGGGTTTGTTCTATTTTATGCATGCCAAGATAGTTCCATCATGGGATAGTACTCTGTGTATATGTAATATGTAATCAGAATGTCATTGGTTCAAATCCAGTGATGTCATATATATTGTTGTCACATGGCAGCAAAAAATTAAAATGCATAGATAAGTAATGTGTCTCTATTCCATCGTCCTGACCCTGTCTGAACAAGTATTTACTGAAACTTGGTGGATATCTTAAAAAATAGTTGTTTTATATCTTAGTAGCCTCCTTTCATGGAATGAAGGGACCGGGGTTGATCATAAACACAGATAATGATGTCTTAAGTTGGCGTTAAAATGAGAAAAATAGGCTGTCACACAGCAGCCTTCCATGGATGTTAGAATGAGCTTTCCTGTGTGATATTTGGGCCCAGTCTGTCACCCCTCATGGATGATACATTAATCATCTGCATTGAAGAAGCTTCGGCATTCAGGAGCCTTCATTTTCTGAAATTTATAGCCATATAAAGGTATCCCAGGTAGGATTCAAACTCCCCACTCTCAATACAGTTTTATGGAAAACAGTTACTATTACCTGATTGTGGATTTTGTCATAATGTTTTGCTTTCATTAATTAATAAAATGCACTGTTAAATCTTCTTCATTAGGCAATATAGATTTTTAGTAGAATAAGTGGACAAACATATTGGATATATGCAGGCTTTACTTCCTTCAGTGTCAATACAAAAGGGTTTTATTAAACTCAAAAGCACAAAACTGAAAACAAACAGAGAATCAAAACAGGGCAACAAAGGAAGGCAAACCATGAGCAACACCAAGTAACAATGCTAATGATGGAGCTGGCGAATACAGCACTGGGAAGCACATAAATACGTGACTAAAGATGGAGCAGACAAGAGGCAGCTGGGAGTAGTTAACACGAGGGCAGGAACGAGAGGCGAAACAAATAAGCACCAGGCGTGGGAGGAGACAGGAGGGTCAGGCAGATGCGGTGGGCAGGACATGACACAATGGCTCTAGTGTCCATCTTTATGGTGCATCCTGACACATGAATTAAACATTAAAGAAAGATTTCAAATTACATGCAACTGTAACCCAACCACTCATGTATGCTTTGTATCATTACACCCATGTGTTTTAGGGTCTCTGAACCCTAGAGCTGCCCAACCCTCCTCCTGGAGGCCTGCTGCCATAATTTAACACACCAAATAAGGATAATCAGGCCCTTCAGTAATATTTCGGTATTAGAGCCAGCATAGCTTCAACATAGCTGACTCTAATACTAAGATGCACCTGAAGGGCCTGATTATCTATATCACGTTTGTTAATTTAGGGTGGCAGACTGCAGGAGCAGGGTTGGGCAGTTCTCCTATAATCATAGAAAATGCTATAAAGCTAATAGAGATCTATATTACCTTGTATCCTTTAGTCCATTATTCTAATTACGTTGTGTGCTCGCAGGCAAAGCATCTCACAAGTAATTTACTATTTATAGTATTACGTGTGAAATATTCAAGGAACTGCTAAAACACTAAATGTAAATGAAAGCAAAACATGTAGCAGGTACTACAGTCGTTTGTTTAGTAATTAGCGGCTACCTGTTGTTTTTTAAACGTGAACTGAGACTAAAAGGAATAGCATCATACATAAATCACACGTAAAATGTAAAGTTTATTTCAGTTAATCATTTAACATCCAAATGACGTTGCGTTGTTTATCATTAACGATGACTAGACCGTTACCAGAAAGATGTTTAACCTTGCGTTGCTTAAATAAAGATCCGATCAGGTTGATAAAGCAGTTTTGGACAGGCAGAAAAAAAATGTCTGGGTCGACGAACCAGCGGGTGTGGTCCCGATTGGTACAATTTGTCGATCAGGGCCTTGGGGTCTTCTTGGTTAACCCTGTCAGGGTCTTCGTTTTTTGGTTACACAGGGAGTCCTGCTGGGTCTGGTGGACCCATTGCATTTTGGGGCTTTTAATTCAACACATTCAATCCTTTTTTGTTAAAATTCTTAGCAGATGTTTACTTCATCCCATTTGCAAGTAATATAAACAAGACATGTTACTTTTGTTCCCTTTACCTTTGTTAAATCACATTTATGAATAGAAATGCAACTTATTTTTGTTTGTGTTTTTTAATTAAAATATAACAAAATAAGGAAATGCATCATAAAACAGGCATAACTGGACAATAATTAACAAATATACAAATGAAGCAAGTTTTTCCAAAACTATAGTGTATTATTTATTTGAATTTCATTAGAAATTCAACCTACTCTGGTTAGTTTACACAACATCTGTCTGAACAACACATTAGTCCCACTGAACTTGGCATGCCAGACTATACCACACATGAGGGGCAGAGTTTCACTGTGTGTGTATAGCAAATGTACTTCTTGCACTGGAATTTTCAGAAATGTGATCCTCTCATTCTGAAATGTTTTCTTCTGCATCACCATCAAAACCCTCTGTCTCTTCCAATATCAACTGTAATGCAGTCTGAACGGACAATTGCTTTGCCATCTTCATCAGTTGTGGTATGAGACCACAATGACAGAGATATTTATAGTGTCAGGTCCCCATGATTCGTTCCCGCAAGACAGAGAGTGAAATGTGTGGGAATGTGGGTGCAGACAGTCTTGGATGCTCCAATTTTGCAACAATGTTGCAACCTTATGTGGGAACAGCACTGGTGGCTCACACCTGGGTCCATTCACCTGTTTTACTTTCTCCTCCTCCTCTCTCTCTCTCTCTCTTCCACACACACACACACACACACATACACAGGCCCAGAGAGGAGGACGGACCTATGATTTCCACACTTTCACTAAGCCCGGGTTCAGTGCGCCCGAAGACCCTGTATGTAATACAAATGTGAAGGGGGGGACACAGGGGGAGGTCAATGCGAATGTTTTCTGATTTATGTTCCTCACAGAAAATGAGCCAAGGCCAATGAATCTCAGTTTGAAAAAAATATTATTTCTATAATTTTTCTTAAGCTAAAAACTGAAAACGGGTGCCACAGACCCAAAGACCTTATAAGAGTTAATTATTATTAAGGTTAATAAACTGGAAAATCAGTTTAAGCTTCATTCCCTGTTGTACTCCCTTTTCGTTGTTTTGGAAATACAATCTCTTGACACGACGACGGTCAAAGGTAGCAAAAGCATTCCAAATATTCATGCCAAAAAAAAAAAGTTCACCTCACCGCTATACCCTCGTCACCTGATTTCCGGAGATGGAGCTCAAAGTCGGCCGGCAGGTAGCCTGCAGAGGAGGTGTGGAAACCGGATCGACTGGCAGTTCCCTCGCTCCATCCTACCTGTGCACCAACAACATCACCGTCAACATTCTGACCGCAACAACATGAACAGGTACCGTGTCAAGCTTTCCAGGTATATCCTACCAACAAGAAATTATTAATTAATTAATTAATATGAAGGTGGTGCATGTATATTTGTATTACACCTTATAATAATTTTGTAATCATTAATAATAACGTATCTTATTAGTAATTATCTTTTTATTTACTATTATTATTTTTCATTGTGATTATTTATGTTCTACAGTCCATACAATCGTTTACATTTTCAAAAGACAGAATCGTTTTTAATCGAACTGAAAGACCTTCGTACATTAACGCTTATTCAACGTCTCTGCACGGGTAAGGATAAGAGTCAATTACTATTATAATATGATATTTTTAAGCCATTTATTAGATATAGGATAATATTGCTTTTAAATTAATTATTACATAGCGTATGTAGTATAGTTTTCATTATTTAAAAAGCAAGTGATTTCCTTATTTTGGTGCTCCGATATAAAGTAAAATTCAGCCTTTAAAAGTTGCATGTAAGGTAATTTTCTTAAAGGAACCCTAAATAAAAGAGTTCTTTGCTTTTGGACTAAAAGGGCATAAACATCTTTGTTCCCAAGGACTGTAGAGTGGAACATCATGTTTGCTACCCTGGGACACTCTGGGGACCATTTCTCAAACTCAGCCTGAAAGGGAGGGGGTGGGGGTTATGGAGAGGGAACATACCACCCCAGGCTGCATTTTGGCCTTGACCTTCAGACTACTCTCCTGTCTGTTTGTCCTGGTCAACAGACTAGGAGACTTTTGACATTCAGGCCATGTGTGAAAGAACTAGTTACAGGAAAAGCGAGTTCCAGCATCACAACATTCCCAAGACACATGGGGTCTTGCCACTCCTCCTTGATTGTTCTGCCCGTAACTTGGTAACAGCTTGTTACCTGCTGCTTCATTGGTTGTAGCGGAGAGCTACCTCACTCCATCTCCTCCTTTGCTAGTGTAGGTTACTACAGTGTAGCACAATGTTGCTTGTCTGTCTCAGAAGTTTGCAAAAGCTTTCTGTAGCTTGCAGAAATAGAAAAAAATAACAAGACAGCACAAGGTAATACTGAACAGCCATGGAAATCAGTATATTCTTTATATTCCTATGTCCCACTTTGAATTTAGTGTTCTTTCCAAGTTGGCATATGTGAAAATGATTTTGTTTGCCCCTAGGGATAAAGAGAGTATGACTATTCTATTAGTAGGATTGGTAATTTGATCTATTTTGTAGTTTCATTCGATGAATAAGGGGATTAAGCCACCTGAATGTGTAGTCTGCATATATGTTTTGCTCTTCTAGTATTTCACCTTTATTAAGTGCAACTGGTCACATGCAAGACTCTCAAGGTTCTCAGTGTACTGAGGCCTGGCTGTCCTCTGTAAAGTGTTTGATTTTAACATGATAAACCCACTTTGGACAAAATCGTTGCAATTGGCGAGACGTAAGACAGAATCCTGAATGAGGTAAGGGTGGTTCGAATCACACCCATCAGTGCTGCAGTGCAGGTTTTCGAACAAGACTCTCAAGATCCTTAAGCAACCCTCAAAGGAGTCATGGACAGTGTCAGGCTAATTATGCCGAGTAACTAAGCCTACATCATTGTACTATTGCGCAACTGCACTGCTGTGATGAAGCTTCCCTGCCTAGGCTGCGTAATCTCTCCTTAGCAAATGTACACCTTCCATGTCTCTGGCTGGAAAACAATGGCAGTAGAACACCCCAGCATAGAACAGCATAGAATGACGTCAACCCAGCAGAAAGCCTTTAGGTTGAACTGGATCGCAGGAGTTGGGTGGGGCCCTCATCAGGAAGTGGAGCTTGCTAATGCTTTAATGAGAAAAGCCACCAGCAACTTACAAAAACAGACTAACAGGAAACTCTGAAGCAGCAGGACCGAAGGTGGATCAACGTGCCATTAACAGGTTATACCTTACTCTGGAAATAATTTTCCATGTGTTTTATAGGTGACAAAAACATTAATATGTGACAGACATGCAGGATTGAGGAGCTGTGTCCTGGCTAGTGTCTAACTCGTGCCGGATCCTCCTGGAACACATTTCAGGACCTCTCTGTTTTTGACTGCCTGCGTTCCACCACCTATTGTGCTGACAAGTTATCTGCTTAAAAAAAATAATATCATAAAATAAATGTAACAGGTAGTGGCTGCTGCGTTTTTTTCCGCCAAAAACTGCCTCCCCCCTGAGCAACTACCATCCACATTAGTTCCTACCTGTTACATAAAAAATTAAATAAGTATGTAAATATGTGTTTTAATTAGCTGTCCAATTTCCATGCAATGTCACATCCTTTGTTAGTTTAGATTTATTCTTAAAAAATTGTGAGATTGAGTGACGCTCACAGACACAGACACTCACCATAAAAACAGGATCAAAAGCAGGAGAATGGGGCATGGCTGTGGTGTGGGGTCTTTTAGACAAATAGATAAGGTAAGAATGTATTTGTCTATTTAACATTTTAGAATCTGTGTGATTCTGCGAAGTGTGTGAAGCGAAGTGTATAGTATTATTAAAAATATGTTACTCCTGGTGAGAAATAGATTGTTGACTGCGAGTGCTGTAAGCCCCACAGAAGAACTTGGAGTGAGGGTGTTTGTGTGTTTTGCACAGAGCAACCAAAAATAATTTGAAATTATTACCATAACATTTATATCACGTAGGTTATTTGACATAAAGGCATGTAAGCCTCACAGCTAAGCAAATGGCCGTTTCAGTTTATGAAGCGCGCTCTCTGGACTGTGTTTTGTATGCCTTCTAGGACCTAAGGCTGCCTCGTTATCCTTCACTCTCATGTTCCCTTCGTGCTGGAGCACCATCTGATTTACAGATTAAGCAGTCTGTGTATTTGGTGCCATACTTCATAACATTATTTATATGACTGAATCACTTGCATCCACAGAGGTGTGTGGACTCAAAGACATCCACACACCTAACCGCTTTCACATTTTTTGGATGTTCTATTTACATCTATGCTTTGTATTTTAACTGAAGGAATATGGATTAACTGTACAAAGGTACAGTGAATTCTCTGTTATTCAGACTTTTACTTCCATAGTTTTCTTCTGCATCTTTCAATCATACATCAGAGTACCTGTCTACCTGTGAGCTATTCAATTTTACCAGGAACCAGCTGAGGCAAATTCAGCACATTGGGCGAGTTAAACCTTTGGGGTGTCTTAGGTACATGTTACATGCCTGTTATTGCTTTAATCTTTTTCCTGTTTTCTCTACATGCCTTACATTGCGTACGTCTTATATTGTGTCCATTTTGCAAATATCTGGCCAATCTGGAGTATTCTGGAATCCCATATGACAGCTAGTTCCCTCCCAGGATTCAGATTTTATTGAAACATAATGACAGAACTGTGTTAAACCACCAAAACGTCAGAAGCAAGCCTTCCTCACACAGTAACACTGTAGCAATCCCTCAGCCTCGCTAATGGTGCTTTTCCACAGCCACCAGGAACTGAGCTGTACCCAAGCCCAATAGTGAAAGGACAGTTTTCCATTGCTGATATGCTGATATACCTCTGCTTACTAGCAGGCCCAGAAGCATAACTGAAGTAAGATGGTTGTATCACCACCATATGACTGGTTGAAATGCATGGAGACAAGAAAGAACCAGAATCATTCATTATTATTAGTATCGCATATTGCAATGTATTGATGCATTCCCGATAACTTGGAACTTGAAAATTTTCAACCTCCTACTTGGAAAAAGAACAATAGAACAGATATAAGGAATGGAGTCGTGATGCAAATTTATGCAAATAAGTGCTAATTCTGCTAGCATTTGATGCTAACATAATATGGCAATTCTCACAGACGTGCTAGCAGAAATTAGTTGGGTCCAAATTCAGGGACTGGATCCTTAAAAGGCTGCATTCAAAGGCCGAATGCCTCACAGCGGTGTGAAAAGGCTGTCATATTTTTAAGCGTCTTTCTTTTCATGGATCCTTTGCAGCCGAACATGTCCCAAGATTCACTGCACAGAGGTAAAGTGGCCTAGTCCCAGCTAGGCGATAGGAGTGCCCCCTCATGACTCAAGGGTGAGAGTGGGAACAGTTGGTGACTCAAATAGGAAATTATCCATAGGCCAGACCTTCCCATTTGACAAAGCTTTTAGTTTGTCCTTTGAAAAATGCAGCCTATAAAGGCTATATACCTTCATAGATGCCGCCTCTGAATTTGGACACTCTCCCAACTCAGCAACACCTTTACCGATCTGACGCTTCTGCAATGGAAAACCAAAGTGAGCTGGAACTGCACTGTAGCTAGTGTCTCTTCACGGTACAGGTCGGTACAGTCACCACAAGATGCTTTGGGACATTGGTGATGCAGGCACATTAGACCAGCATTTGAGACTCTGTGGCCAGCCAATGAAATCTTGTTTTTTATATAGAAATTACAGGTGCTGTGTCTGCATCAGATATATTAGGATAGACATGTTTCTTAATTGACTAAAATATTCTGTTGGAAAATGCCAGAAGGCCATGAAACCTTTAGAGTCAAATCAGTATATTTCAACTGATAGATTAATAACAAAATATTTCACCACCACTACATGTAACCTGTCCAAATAAGAAGGGACATTAACATCAATCACCCCCCACAGCTACCCACCACTGGCTCTGGGTGTGATCAATGTTCCCGCACCACAGACAGGCCAAAAAAAAACATCTACATTACAATTATGTCTGTTCTTGAATGCCCACAGTCTTAGGCTAGATCAGAGCTCACATACCCCATTAGCTCACTGTCAGGTTTAGCTGTGAACCCATACGTGTGCTCTGTCCTGTCACTGGGACTTCAACTGGGACTGGGTTTGTGACAATGGAATGGGACACTCTGATCCTGCATGCACTTGTTGATCCCTTACGTTTTGTTTACCAAATTGATCCACCCAACCCTCTGTCCATGAGGCAGCATTCCGTCCCTCTCTGAAGTTCGTCATAGAGCCGATAAACAACATGATGTAATCTGACACCCTAAAGCTAGCCAACTTCCTACAAATCACTAGTAAGAAGGGAAGCCAACTGCCAACACTTCTACCAATCAGACACAAGCTCCTATCAGTGGAGATGTGCGCTAGGAATATTTTAACTAGCTCTTCTGACCACTAACCAATTCATTATTGCCTGTTCCTTGGTTATGGTTTTAGGCAAGGCTATTTGACTGGTAAGGCTTAACAAGGCTATTCAGACAAGCTTATCGGACTCCTACTATAATCAGCACTAACGTTACCAAATTGCCCAGTGTATATAGTGAATAGTAATAACAATATGCCATAGACAAATTTAAATTATTTTTTGCCATTAAAGACTCACTTTTATCTATTATCTTACCCATTTTATAACTGTTTATTGTAGTCAAGATATCAGGCACGGCATTTTCAATGACCCACATTCCATTTTGGTGACATGTTTACTTAAGACCAAAACAAATGTTTGTGACACTTTATTTTGCAATACGTATTGCATTATACCATGTGTAATGAATCATGAAAACCCAGACACTGCCATGTTTTAGACACTTGTACATATTTTCTTTTGATTCAAGGAGTTCATTGTGGGAAGTTTTACTTGGCGATAACACAATATTCATTTGGCTACAGTACCACAGAGGAATGTTTGTTCCTTCATTTAGGCTTTGACTTTCAGGATTGGACGTTTGCTATCTTCTTGGTGACATTCAGAGGTAACTCATTTTTCAGGTGCCTCATCTTCAGTTCAGAGGTGCTGGGGTTCATCGAGAAGTGCATGGTGGCTGTGGGTTCCCAGCCCAGTCACGCAGCCACCTTGGCAGACGTTCTGGTGGAGGGAGACCTGCGGGGCCACTACAGTCATGGACTCAATCGCCTGGGTCAGTTTCCATCCAAGCCTCTAGACACTGAATGATGCACTCCGGACCCAACCATGCTCATAAAAATTAGACTGATCTCTTGTTGTAAAGTATGCATTGAGGTTATTATCCAGGTGGTTCAGGGAAAAAGATTCAGAATGGGAACCATAAACTGGGGAAATCTCTGCTGGTTTGCACGCAGAGCTCTACAAACCGATAGAAAAAAATGATGACAATGAAAGACTGCTCTGTTTCTCCTAAGCTGAATTTCTTCTCCTGTGCAGATATGTACGTCAAAGACATCCAGTCAGGCATTTGTGCTAAGGAGGGCACCCCCACAATTGACAAGGAGACTGTGGCCACAGCGCTGGTGAATGGGAGAAACCTGCTTGGACCTGTTGTGGGCAACTTCTGCATGGATCTGGCCATTCAAAAGGCCAGGGATGCAGGCATTGGCTGGGTGGTAGCTTATGGTAAATCTACATATGAGGCAGTAGCACCTCAGGACAACATATATAGAAAAGACTCAAACAATCATATCCACTAAATTGTCACACTCTTGTTTTGTTTTGTCTGCTTAGGCTCCAACCACTTTGGTATTGCGGGTTATTATTCCATACAGGCAATGAAGGAGGACATGATCGTGAGTAGCACATTACCACGCCGTGAACTGTGCCTCCACCTAGTGGTTAATTGTAAGAGCACATCCGTCAGGTGTTGCGTTCTCTACTTTGGCAGGGGATGAGTTACACCAACACATCTCCTCTTGTTGTGCCAACAAGGGGAAAAGAGGTAGGTCCTTAATTGTTTCAATTTCCTGCAGATAGGATCATCTGAGTGTGGATTTGTGTCAGTATTTTCCTTGGAAAATGCTTATGTAATAAAGTCCACATCTTATGTGGAATTTCTGTCATGTTCCAGGTGCTTGTCTGTGCAAAGTGATGCTTCATGTTCACCATTTTCATTTCAGTGCACGCTGGGTACCAATCCCATTAGTGTGGCTGCTCCAGCTAACAATGGCGACAGCTTTGTGCTGGACATGGCTACATCTGCAGTGGCCCTGGGGAAGGTAGGACCCACTCAGTTTTGAGCTTTGAACAGAGTTCTTCAGTGCACTGCACGGTCCAGAGTGTTCAGATGCGTCTTGGTTTGGACCCTGCAGGTGGAGCTCCATAATCGCCGTGGCGACACCATCCCAGAGGGCTGGGGCTGTGACTCTGAGGGCCGGCTGAGCACAGACCCGGCCAAGGTGCTGAGCGGGGGTGGCCTGGTGCCCATAGGCGGGAGTGAGACCACAGGCCAGTATTTGTCTTTCCACATCCTTGCTACTGCTGATCAACACAAAGCAATGCATGTAATTGACGTGGGGTTCCTCCTATTCCACAGGCGGGTACAAAGGTTTTGGTCTGGCCATGATGGTGGAGGTTTTCTGCGGCATTCTGGCCGGCTCTCAGTACAGCAAGCATATACGCACCTGGAGGGTCACAGACCGCGTGGCCGACCTGGTTTGTATTTACGCAATAACGGAATGCTGAGGTCTAGTGCAGTGCATACTGTATAAAGAGATCCTAATATTCAGGCACCATATCGCTGAGGCCCTCTAGTGGCTATAATAAATACTACTGTTCCTCTACAAACAGACAAATGGGGTTTGTAAAGATCGGTCAAACACAGCGCATTATTATGTTGCTTATGTATCTTTTTGTTCAACTGTGTAATTCATTGCTTTCACAATTTTTTTTAACTGTTACCCTCAATTAACAACTGTCCTTTTGATTGCAGGGCCAGTGTTTTGTAGCTATTAACCCGGCTTGCTTTGCACCAGGATTTAAAGACAGAATGTCTGACCTACTCTCTCTACACAGGAATCTGGAGTCGGTGAGTGTTGCACATTAAATCCTAGCCTGCCATGGGAACTGAGCCTGTGGCTGGACTGTTGCCCAATTATACATTTCCAGTATGCTAGCTTGAAATGAATAACCAATATTCAATAATTGTCTACATGTCCGGCAGCAAATCGCTATGTCCTGTGACTTTTGACCCCATATCAATGTTGTATTAGTCTGAACCAGGCACTCCAGTACTTATCCCGGGAGACCCAGAAAGGTCCAACATCCAGAACTGCAGGACCCTCGGCGGAATCCCCTATAACATAGAAGTAGTCAATCATATGGTAGGACACCATAAAAGCGCTGGCCGCCCCTGACTCTTGATCTGTTGTTTGCATGTCACCACAGCTGTTTCCCAGAATGCACCACAGTCACGCATCCTGTTTTCTTTTTCAGAACAACTTTGCTAAGAACTTTGGCATTGAGCCACTGTTGCCAGTCAATAGGCCGGTGCCAGGGCAGATGCCAGGGCAGACCCCATTGCACCATGACAATCCACCGGAGGCCAGAGGAAGACTTTAATTATTTCCTTTTTTTGTTTTTTTCGCTAAAAAATTATAATCTTTTAAAATATGCTCTTAGGATATGCCTAAGGTGAGAGATATCAAAGCAGCTTCTACTGAGTTATAATGAAGCTTCCAGAAAACCCAATAAAGACAATTAATACTTAAGGGAATCCATATTCTTGGTACTGTACAGATGAAGGTAAGGTGACCTCCACAGCCACTTCAGGCAGTGGTACAGTATCAAGTTGCTAAGAGTACCTGTCACCACACCACCCCGTCCAACAGCGCATGACTGCTATTAAAACTGGGTTCTCTATCACGAAGGGGCTCCTGCTCTGTGATGGATGGCTGCTCAAGGTCATGGCTTCACAATACACCAATGTTTCTGTAAGAAAGATAATCTGCTCACAAAAAAACTACCTAATTTTCAAGGGAAGTAAGAAAGCGAGCAGTTCAAAAGACACGGACACCCTAAAAAAAAACAAAAATTATTAACTATTGGGTATTTTTATTATAAGTCAATCACATAAATCATGCAGACTTTTCAGTCCTGCTGATCTTCATCAGCTTATCTAAATAAGAAGGGTTTGTTCATTGCTTTATTTTCAAAACTCATCATTTTTATAAAATAAAATATGATTCTACATATGTTAAAGACTACTTACAGATGTTGCGAACTTGTGAACCTTTTAAAACGAGTTATTTCATCTTTATGCTAACTTGCTTACGGTTAAAGAGAAAGGCGCTTATTCTGCTGAAATCCCCCTCGAAGTTGACGTCGGGCCGCCCTCGCACACTAATAAAACGTCACTCAACAAACTTAATTTCCGAAACAGGCGCGCCGTTTCACTGCCGTCATCCGAGCTATATGCACACACGCGTGGGGGTTGCAGGTGAAGCAGCAGCTAATGCCATGCGATAACTGTACTTAAGGACGATATTAACTGCATGAGAAGAAAACCTGCTTTGGAAAACATAGTTTAATTGCTCCTGCTCAGGTTTTCTGCGTAAAATTTTTTTTGCACAAAAGGACATTCCTTTCCTGTATCGCCTGTGTCGTATATTACCTGAAGTATACCTGGTAATGAACCGCATCTAATCGGGTTTCAAAGCAGCTTTTTTAAGAATGTCCACTCCTATCGAAGCCGACATATGGCACACCGGCCGGTCTTCAACTACCGCAGGACATGCGGAGACTCATATGGAGTTAGAAATGTCCGAGACGGCATCAGCTCCGGCAAAGCACCCCGACGCTTCAGAGGCAGTCGCGGATGAAAGAAAGAGCGAATGGCCGAGCGCAGGAGGGACCGCGGCCAACAGCGGCAGCCGCTGGGAGGAGATCGCGCTGGACGCCTCGGTTAGCGAGCCGATGTCCCCCATGCCGATGTCCCACATGCCGGGCGTGCGCTTCCACCCTCGCATGTCCGTCTACAGCACCACCCGCCCCTTATTAACCCGCGGGCACATCCAAGGACGAGTCTACAACTTTCTGGAAAGACCAAGCGGCTGGAGATGCTTCGTCTATCACTTCACCGTGTGAGTCTTCTGAAGTTGTCGAATCCCAAGGGGCCACCTGATACAGCTAAGACTTTGACTTTTTTTTTTAAGTAGGCTTACAACAATGATTAACCAAAAAGGGACATGTATACACTGGTTTTGTTACAGACCTAAAGCACCTACATAATATACTATATATTCAGTGTAATTTTGCAGGTAAAAGTGAATAACACGTTGGCACGTTATATATTGATTAATAACATAATGATATTCCATTAAGCCTGCCCCCACCACAATAAACTAGCCAATTAGAACTTGTAATTATCTACCAATACAGTTTGTATATAGTGGGGGAAGTAAGCCAGTAATCTATTTCACAATAACTGAATTCTGAGACTCGAAAGTCCCTACACTTACACTGAAATAATTTAAATGTTATTAAGATGAATTAAACAAATTTCATGCAATATGAATTTCAAGAACATTTTCACTGTGATCATGACAACTAAGGTAAGCATAAAATTAACAGCAGCAGCATAATCAGATTTGCAGAAGGTATGTAGAGATGGGATTCTGTGTTTCTGGTCATGGGAATGTATGGTCCTGCAGGGAACAACCTACAGAACAGGGTTTTAGCGGAGATGTCCTCCTCAAGGCCAACATGGAAAGGGTCATCTTGAAAGGATCAAGGGTAAAGAGCAACAGAAATACCATATTAAGGGGCTTTGGAGAGTGGTAGTATTTAAGACCTCTGTCCTACTTGACTGCACCCACCACTGGCTGAGACAATGAGGAGATACGCAGATCTAGACATCGAAGTTGGCGACCTGACCGTGAGCTGTCTGTGCAACCCCTGATGTTCTGCTCCAGAAGAACACAGCTCCCTCCCTCCTGGTTTCCAGTGTTCAGCAGCACGTCTGTTCGGTCTGACCCAGAGCACTGCTGTCCTACGACTAAATATTCATGGTGTACCAGATCAGACAGCACCTTCGATTCCCAGTTTACTGTGTGTTCATTTCTGTACCTTCTGATTTAGTGGCCATGGGTGATCAGCAGGGTTTATGATTGTTTTCACAGGAACACCATGGTTTGTGGTGTTAATCAAAGGATTTCAGTGTTCCTAATACCTGCCGCTCCTTGAGGCATGGGATCACTTGGGATCAGTGAGATATTTCTTTTCATTGCTGGCTTTGTTATTAAAGTTATCGAGTCTTATTTTGTTATTGAGTCTTGATAAGAGATTCCAGTTCAGAATTTTTTTGCTAAAGCAGTGTAACATTCAAAGAGATCATTTCAAAAGCCATTTACTTTGAAATTTGCTACTAAATCTTGCTGTCCCTGTGGGTGCTATTTTTATTTTTTGGAGGGAGGAATAAAAACTGCTGGCCAGAACTATGCAGCTTTCCCAGTAACTGTTCTACACCAAAGCCAACGGACTGTTTAGGTGCTGAATTTCTGATCTTGATCTCAAAAACAAAGGTACTCACATATGATGAAAAACAGGATTCTAAAATGTGTTTTCCACATGTACAGGATGCTGTTGTAATGTCTTGATCTCAAGCTTCTGGCATCAAAAACAGACAAAAGGCGACAAACAGGGAAATGCTGCGTGCCGCGCTGGACGGATCTATGCTGATTTCTGCTTCCTTACGTACTTCCTTACCGGTGTTTACAGAGGAGGATAAATTAGGAACCAAAGTTAAGGAGTGGTGTGTGGCCCCTTGTGTCAGGAGCCTGTACCCGCGACCAGAAGGTTGCTGGTTCAAATCCCTTGGCTAGAAGGTTAAAGGTATCAGTGTTGGGTCTCTATGCGAGGTCCTTAACCCCAAGCACTGGTCCAGAAGAACAGGAAAATGGCTGACCTCAGGTGCTTCACTGGGGATTTATGAAAAGGGTATGTCTTTTATAATTAATATAATTTTTAATTATTGATTTTAATGAAAATGAATAAGGATGCACTAATTAAAATAATAAGTGTGCATTTAATCGAAGGGCTAAAGAACATTTTAGGGAGATTAAGCCCCCTTAAAACATCCATAGCGATGTCCTGGGTGACCCTGCACTTTGACCCCTGGCTTTGCTCTCACCTGGATGTGTTTTTATGTTTCAGAGGAGAGTAAAATCTAAAGAATTTCTATATGCTTCTGCAAATAGCAAATTATCATTAAAGTGAGTTTGACCTCCACTGAACAAACAGAGATAATCTCATCGCTTTTGTGCCTTAGTTTACCCATTTATACCAGGAGACTGTATATGGGGGGGTTACTTTGCCATGTACTGGCATCCTGGTCATGGTGTTGCCCACCATGTGCTCTGTGGCATAAGTTCTCGGGCAACCAGAGCCCTGCCCACATAAGCAGACAAAGGACGGAAGGATTTCTTATTCAAAACTAACAATGTGGAGGTTAGAGTAAACATGGGTAGAGAGACGCGGTTCTACAATGAACTAAAGAAGTTTAATGCACTAATCTAGCATTTGCCAGCATCTTCCTGGAGGACCAGTGTGTGTGCTGTGATTCTGATAAATATGACTTTGGCATTTTGATAAGTTTAACTGCTTAATTTTTATGGATGCAAATATGCAAACATGAGGGATCATTAAAAATTGAAAAAATCCACAGGTTACGATGGGGTCACATTCCGATAAACCTGTCGTAAGGTGAAATTTTTGTAAGGTGTACATGAGTTTTAATACAGTACACCTAAATTAACAACCTAGCCAAGCCTACCTTAAACACACTTACAACGCTTACATTGGCCTGCAGTTGGGCAAAATCATTTTATAATAAAGTCTTGAATATCTCATGTAATTTACTGAATAATGTGCTGAAAGTAAAAACCCTTTACCCATCATAAATTCAAAATATCGTGATGGGGGCCATTGCAATCCGAGGAGCGTCTGTATGTATGCAGTATATTTTTGGAAATTCACCAACCCCTCCATAAACCCCTCACTGTTTCACAGTGAAATTACTTGATACTGACCACTTCCAGGCCGTGAGGGCCATGGGTGGGGAACCCATAATTTAGAGTTCTGAGATGTACTAATTAAATGCTTTCTTCATCATATTTTTTCACAAGAAACCATACTTTACTCATATTGCTTTTATGAATAATTTTACAATAAAAAACTTGTTAAATTACTGGAATTCATCCGTTAAATTAAATACACACCAGACAACATGCCTCCAGTGGTATGATGGGAAACGGCAGTGATTTGTCCAGCTGGTCAATCTGCAGCAGGCTGTGTCCAGCTGATGATTATTATTTTTTAATTTGTAAGTATTTTTTTTGGCGGGGGGGGGAGACACTCACTTCATATGCCATGTTGTATAAGCTAAGTGCAAGGTCAAACACTTTCTCTTTTCATTGCACCATTATGTTCCCCTTGTTGATGGGTTTGTTTCATCTTACACTTTTGATAAGTGACTAAAATGTTGCAGTAATTCCATTGTAGGCCACCGAGTGGGAGCTTGTTTTCAGATTAGGCTAAGCGATAATGCTGACGTCACAGGGCTGCAGGACACTTACCTTATCAAAGACCTTCAGATTCCTGACACACACAAACACATATACACTCATAGATACATACTCACATACATACAAACACGACACATTTACACTCACAGAAACATATACACAAACACATATACGTTCACAGACACACACAAACACATATACGTTCACAGACACACACACAAACACATACGCTCACACATTCACACAAACATACACTCATAGACACATACTCATAAACAAACACATACACACTCATAGAAACATACTCACACATACAAACACATATATGCTCACAAAAACATAAACACATACAAATACAAACATGGGGTGATACAGTTTTTCTTTCCAATCTAGCTCAGAATATTTATTCTCAATGATATTACTACAAATAACCATTCAGATTTTCAATACAGCATTCTCAAAAGAATATAATAAAAATGCTACACATGACCTGTGAAATATGCGTTTGTAGTGCAATTTCTACTTTCTGTATTCCAATTTCTACCTTTATCTTTACATATGCTTGCAGTGGAATACAGCACAAAAAATAGAGGGAAATGTAATATATATATACACACACACACACATATATATTAGAAAATGATAGTAGGAATATCAGCTTGTGTAACTTAATGAAGGGTTAGACAGGGCAGTCGTCACGACCGATAGCTGTCCGACCATCATGGGCAATTCAGCTGTTTTGTATGGACACGATTAAAATGACTGAATGGTCATTTCTGAAAAATGTTCACCTTTTTATGTTCCTTTACATTGATTTATCATTATCTGTTAAACTGAGGTACAAGTACTGTCTTGTTTAGCCCTCCAGAGTACTTTGGGTCCAGTGAGTTTCTTCTGGTTGTTTTGGTTATATTTTTTCTAGCTGTTGTTTTCCTTTAATTGTCATCTTGACAGAATTTTCTGATGTAGCTGTGCATGGCCATTTAATATATAATTATTACTCATAATATAGTGATACTATTGCTGGGTATTCAACAAGCAGCCTAAGTTTGGTGACCATTTAGCAGAATCTAAAACATTGTGTTGCGTTTACATCCTGGATTTATGCAGCACATCTCACTGGGGAATAACATCAGCTCAGGCGTCAGCTGTTCTTCCTCAGAATGAGTGAGTGTGGATGGGGTAAGGAGGATTTGAACTTGAGGGGCCTCCTGCCAGAGAGAAAACAACTTTATCTTAGTGTGTTTCAGGGTCCAACACAGCCTTCTGTTGATTTAGTCTGAAAAGCGCGAGTGACCTTGTGGAAGAGCAGACCAAGTGACGTGTGTTGGGTTAGTCTCTATAGCAGCTGGAATCTCCTTTTGGGCAGGACAAAGTTTGCATTTGGGTCACTTCCCAGGGTTACAGACGGTGGTCTGTGTTATTAAGCACACCAAATAAAATGCCTACCGCAGCCGCCTTTGGCATTTGGTGGCTGTGAGGATGGCTGGTGGAGTCAGGACCGGTACGGCTATGGAGCAGAATGCTCTGTCTCATTCGTGTTTTATTATCAAGGCGATTATTGCTGATAAACATCAAAACCAAGTTTTGTGCTGTAGTCCGAGCCACATTCCATGTATTGACCAGTAAAAAAAGCTTAACTAAAGTTTCTGGAATTACATAATGTGGAATGCCTTTGAATACAGATTATAGGAGTGTACAGCACATAACTGAAGGTCATAAAAATGTTCTCTCTCTCCTTAAGGTTTCTCATCGTCCTTGCCTGTCTGATATTCAGTGTTATGTCAACAATTGATCAGTATCAGCCCCTGGCCCACAGCGTCCTCTTCTGGGTGGTAAGTCTTCAGATGGCTTCAGATATTTATTTTGTTTAATTTGTTTGTACCACAACTAGACTTGGTAAGTAGTGAAGGAAGCTGGTTTTGCCTGTATCATGGTTAAATGCATTAATAAAAAAAGCTTGTTAACACAAACACCCTGCCCTTCTGAACAGAGAATCATGTGACTGCACCTGAATGTATACTGCATGCAGCCCCGGTCAGGAGGTTCATTCACTGTGTGCTCAAGCATTAGATGTCAGAATCGGTCCCTGCCTGGCCAGCAGGTGTCGCTGGTAACCCCTTTCCTAGTGTTTGAGTCCTTCGTGATTATGACCCTCACCTATGTCTTGTTGTTCATAGCCATAGAGTTTGGTTGCTCATAATTGTCCCACACCTGTCCCTCATCTTCCCTCGTTCTCTGTGTACATATATGCCCGTCTTTATGTCTCAGTTGGTCGTTGTGTGTCTTTAGCTGTTGTTTCTCCTGCCCCTTGCCTTGGTTTTTGTCATTTGCTGACTTTATTGTTGACGAGTCATGGTCTGTTTGTTGCTTGTGCCCTTTTTGAGTTTTAAAAAGGTCCTGTTATGTGTGCCACAATGTGCACTGTCCGTCCACCACCATGCCTTTCTGTATCAATGGCTATGGTGTGTGAATTTAAATGTTGGTACCAGAACACGTAATCTTTAAACGGCTCAGGAGACAAAAGGGGAGTCCTACCTGGAACTAAATACAAACAATAAAGTAATATATAAATCTTAGACAATTAAAGAAAATGATCTTCATGTTGGTGTGATGACTTGATATTAGGTCAGCTTAGCCATTTCCAAAGCTCTCTTAAAGTCCCCCCCAGTATATGCAGCAACCATCCAGCAAGATGTCAGTAACTTTCTGAAGAACAAATCGTGTTACTCATACTTTGCATACATTCTAATGTTAAATTGTATTTTTTTTCTGAGCAAATATGAATTTACACACACAATATCTTTAGGTTGTATGTGTGTATGTGGAGTGTTGATTATGTTTATATTCTACTGTGGGGATAAAATGTGCCCTACAATGTAGCAAAAACCCATTATTTTGATGATTTGGGGATGATTTTTCAGGTCCCCACAAAGATCTCTGAATGCAATCAAAAAGTTAAAATGCCCAAAGTCTCATATTTTGTTTAGTTACCTATGGTTAAGATTAAGGGCTGGGTTGGGGTTAAGGTTGCCATGTTTGGATTAGAGTTTTCCCCATAGAAATGAATGGAGAGTCCCCACAAATAATTACAAACCTGTATGTGTGTCTCTTTCTACACTCACCTAAAGGATTATTAGGAACACCTGTTCAATTTCTCATTAATGCAATTATCTAATCAACCAATCACAT
>JABFEA020000119.1:20061079-20074190 GCA_019775915.2 Cyphomyrus plagiostoma | reverse complement strand
AGTCACGCACACATGCACACCTACGGGCAATTTGGCAACTCCAATCAGCCTCAGCATGTTTTTGGACTGTGGGGGGGGAAACCGGAGTACCCGGAGGAAACCCCACGACGACATGGGGAGAACATGCAAACTCCCCACACATGAAACCAGGCGGAGACCAGAACCTGGGTCCCAGAGGTGTGAGGCAACAGTGCTAACCACTGCAGCACCATGCCTCCCCTTTTTAGATTTACTTTTAGAAGCATATTCTGCAAGTTGTCCCACGACCCCCAGTTTTGGAACCCCTGATCTAGACAGACTGCACCTGAGTTTAAGAGCCCCGTGAAGAAGAATGAAGATTTTTATTTTTTTTTTATCATTATTATTTTTAACTGTTCATTGGATTTGAAACTGTATCTGTGTTGCTTTGTATATTCTTTAACAGCTTGGATATTTACTTACTTGTTTATACAGGAATCATACTTTATTCCTAAGTTTCTTAAATGTCAAATGACGCCTTTGCCAGCTGTTAGAGCAGCATGTAGATGTCAGTGGACGACCATCACATCTGTGTTGGAGAGAAGCAGCTTTGATCTAAGGTTCCTCACCTGTTTCCACCACAGGGCGCGGGGACGGATGAGACCTGCCTCATCGAGATCCTCGCATCCAGAACCAATAAAGAGTTAAAGGCACTCAATGACTGTTACCACCAAGGTGATTGCTGGGGCAAAACGTAGACCTCCCCCTGAAGATCTGTAGACACCTGCTTCATATTTGTCTGTCTGTTTTTTTTTTTTTTTCTACTGCACTGGTCAGAATATAACAGGAACTTGGAGGACGACATTTGTGGTGACACTTCTGGAATGTTCCGGAGGGTCCTGGTGTCTCTGCTCACGGTAAGAACATGTGACCAGAGTCATGTGCCTATAAAGGGTCATGAAACGTCTTTCTTTGTTTTAATGGACGAGCAACATTTTTTTCAGTGAAGTGCATATTGTGGCTTTACACTGTTCCCCTTAACCTCCACGACAAATTAAATTTGGGTGACAAGCTTAAATCTGGTTAAAAAAAATTAGGGAAATGTTAGCGTATGCATGAATCCTAGAGGAAACTCATGTGATCCCAGGTGATAATGTGCAAACTGAGCTGCAGAGTGGGAATTGAACCCACAAAGCTGTAGATGTGAATCTGAACAAAATGTTAACCTCAGCCTTTGCAAGCTACACATGGAGGTTAAGTGTTTATATGACCATTTAACCAGAGGTGGGCATTTCAGCTTCAGAAAGTAAAAATCTAGACCAAGATTTTGTTTTAACCAACCAGCTGAGTACTCTGTGACTGTAACTCTTTATACTCAACTGGTTGAAACAAAATCCTGGTTTGGATTTTTTACTTGCTGGACCTGAAATGTCCGCCTCTGCATTTAACACTGTGACATTATAAACTGACAACCTTTGTGTTGCCATGCTCAGTGGTCCCTTGACCAGCATAACGTGTGCTTTGATTGGCAGGCTGGACGTGACGAGAGCACCACCGTCAATGAGGCCCTGGCGAAGCAAGATGCCAAGGTGTGGAGGCTGCAGGGGACCCAAATAAGGTCTTGTAGATGGATGCAGGAGAGGCACTGGGTTCATTAAACTCTCACACCCCTTTCCAGGAAATCTATGAGGCAGGGGAGGCCAAATGGGGCACCGATGAGGTCAAGTTCCTCACAGTGCTGTGTGTGAGGAACCGGAACCATCTGCTCCGAGGTACCACCACATGAATGAAGCATGAAATATCTGGTCCGTCACAGGCCCAGCTTATACTTTGTACTGATCTATGATCTGGCTCGTTGAGTCCCAAGTCATTGTCTTCTCTAAACCCTTCAGTGTTTGATGAGTACCAGAAGATCTCTGGGCGGGACATCGAGGAGAGCATAAAGAGGGAGATGTCGGGCACCCTGGAGGAGGTCTTCCTGGCCATCGGTCAGTCACATGACTTACCACCTCATCTGCTTGTATAGCAGGTTGTACGCTAATATAAAGGGTCTGTTAGCGATATGACAACAGGATAAACGCCTTAGACATAAAAAAAAATGCAAGCTACTTATTGGTTCATGAGCGACATGTTGCTAAACATTAGTTGTTACGTTTAGTTGCCCAGTTTACATGTTTAAATAAATATAATTAATTTCTCCTACCTGTACAACTGATCTTTTATGGCAGCAATTCAAGCCAAGTAATATTTATAATAAAGGCTTCACATCACAAAGGCAATATTAATACAGGTGCTCCTCGTTTCATGATGGTTCGACTTCTAATATTTTGACTTTACAGTAACACCATAGCAACGAGCCATTGGTCAGACTGTGAATTACCAACTGTTTTCTAGCCATAATACGCCATATGATACTTTCTACTGATGCCGGGTGATGGCAGCATCTAGAGCCACACTTCCAATCTCCATAGTGATCGCAGGTGTAAACATCTCATGAAGTGCTTAACAATGTATAGTACGGGTTTTTTTCTGTGTAAAACAAGGCTTGTTTACTTCAGTGACAGTAATTTATCATATGTAATAATATTACAGTGTTTAACTTGCAATGGGTCCATCGAAATGTACCTCCATTGTAAGTCGAGGAACATCTGAATAATCAAGTCACCTGACAGATTGAGATTGTGACATGTGACACTGTGTTCCACAGTGAGATGCATTCGAAGCAGGCCAAGCTTTTTCGCAGAACGACTGTATAAATCCATGAAGGTAAACCATATTCACAATCATCGGAATCCTGAGGCACTTGACATGAGGATATGGCAATACATTGTAACGCCTGTGCAGAATAGTGCTTGAAAGAAGAGGGGAACCAACCACAGTGGGGACAGGAACCAAAAACCGCTGAGTAGGCAGAATAAAACCTGGGGGTCAAAGGTCAACTAGATTTTCACTGCCCCCCCCCAACATTACAGAAAATTAGAATGTAAGGCATAGACAAACTCTAAGTTAGTCTGTTTACTGCTGTCTGTTGCTGTCGTCAGGGTCTGGGCACCACAGACAGCATTCTGATCCGGGTCATGGTGTCACGTTGTGAGATCGATATGTTGGACATCAAGGCAGAGTTCCTCAAGATGTACGGCAAGACACTGTACTCTTTTATCAAGGTGAGGGCCTGGTTCCTGCAGCCATTGCAAGGCCTCAGTCAGGAGTCTCTCCTTTCTGGCCTTGAACCATGATGTGTTGGTCAACTCTACTGTAAAGGCACTGCGTAAATGATTAGCTGACCTGAATGTTTGTTTTGGCAGGGTGACACCTCAGGAGATTACAGGAAAATCCTGCTGGTCCTGTGTGGAGGAGAGTAATGGAGGACGTGGTTTGTGACATCATAAGCCTGCCAAAATTTACTCCTCATTTTGTTCCTCCTGTCTTGTGCTTTAGGGAATCCTTACACTTTTGTTATATTGAATACATAAAAAAGACCTTCCATAATCGGATTTTTATAACCCCCATTTTGCAGTAACTCATACCTTAATCAATAAAAGATTAACTTCTATAACGTTTTGATTGTCCTGTGGAGATGATCCGGGTTGGACTGCCAGTATGTGAACCGGTGGCGACGGTACAATCAATCCTCCTTTCATATCCACTCTGCAGCATGCTTATTGTGTGGGGGGGGTGAAATGCATGTGTGTGCAAGATGGAAATGAACATTATTGATCTGATTCATTAAAAAATAAAAAAAGTGAATTACTGATTGATTTCTACTGAAGAACAACATATGACCACCTCTATAGACATTACCTGTGATACATTTCATGTCCACTGGGTGGTGCTCGTGGAAGGGCCACTAGTCTTCAGGGTCTTCAGAGCACAAGATAATGTTTCTGTTATGGCCAGTGATAAATTACATGCATGTTATTTTTTCCATTAAATAAGACATAACAAATTATGTACACATAGGGTAGTACATACCCCCCTCTTACCACATTATGTCAAAATAATAAAAATGGAAATATCGATTATTTTATTTTCTAAGAACCATACAAGAATCACCCCCAAAAATATAATTGGCCACTGATGGCCACCCCAATCAAGGTTTTCTGCAGGCGCCACTGCATATATGATAAATGTGTATCGCAATACGCGATATCACCAGGTTCCTCATTTTACACAGGGTTTATGTAGTAAATATAGTATCTCCATTGTTACAGTTGTCAAAAACAACAGCTGGTTTCTACCCATGGTACCTACACCACCTGTGTTTAATAAGTTAATTACTTATATGGAGATGGGGAATGGAAATAATGCGGAGATCTACAAATAGTTAAAGTTCAAAGACAGAACTCGCTGCATAAGAATCTATGTTAATCTATGCTAAAATTTTCTGAAGCAGTTTAAGGAAATTTACATCAGTGCGATAATGACTGCCACCCCACGTAGTAGCTCTGACCTCGGCTCTGCTGCCACCTAGTGGACACATCACAGCTGATCCCACTGTGGTCCTCTAATGATTTCTGTGTTAAGTGAGACTGGGCCTGGGATATCAGGTACAGGGCTGTCTATTTCTTAGTGCGAAAAGTAGGGTTTACATTGGGTAGAAGCAAGTAATTTCAAAATGAAGCAAGCAAAAAAAAAGATTAAAGGGATTATGTACATTCATTCATTTGCTGACTGATTGTTTTCTGTCTGCACTGCTATAACAATGCAGCGGTAATGCGTGGTTAATGTATCCTGATCTACCCGTGATTTCACAAAGGAGAAGTTGGGTACAGTGTGTTTGTGTGGCCGTCCATCTGTCAATCACATAGAGATTCGGCTGCAGTAACCATGCACTCTGGGAAAAGCGGGTCGTCATGAGCTGCAGCCCAGGATGAGCTTTGACTAGCAGCCAGAAGGTTCTGGCCAACTGCTCATTGACTTTGGCTGAGGTTTTGAAGCAGTTTAGCATTACATTACACCATTTCCTCTTTTAGCAAATGCCTTTATACAAAATGACAACACATGGATGCTGTTACTAATGCACTTGACCCACTTTGCTCAGGGCTAGAGGAGCCTATTTTGAAACTTTATTTATCGAATCGACTTCCCATAGGATTCATGAAGACTACACATTAATATACATGAAAATTGGAGGTGTACTGGTTTGGGTAAAAACATCATTATTTTTGCATCCTCAATAATTATGATCAGTTATTTCGTACATATACATAACTTAATACACCTAGACTCTGAATATACATTAATTTGCCGACACCTGTATAATTTATTCATATGCAACACCAACACTCTCCAACAAACAATCCCAGCCCCTGGCTTTTTAGAACCTTACTCTTAATTGGGAATATGTTTTGTTTGTCGAGCTGATGTTTTTTATCCGAAGTGACACACATCGCTTGTGAAAGTGGGGTCAGATACTCCATGGAACAATTGGAGATTAAGGACTTTGCTCAAGGACCCAACAGTGACATTCTACACTCATTCAGAGGATTCCTTCCCAAGCAGACCGAAATGTGTTTGGCTCATCTCACAATATAAACACATGCATCAGGTACATATTATATGGTTAAAATCGTTGACATAGCTAAGAGATGACAAAGCATTAATGAAGGACCGGCCTCTGTCTAATTAGTAATGGAGCCTGAAGATTGTAGGAGGCCCCAAGTGGGATGTGTCTATTAGCTCTGATCTCAGTCTGGGTGGAGACATGAGCTAACACGAGAAAAAAGAAAACAGCTGTGTCAGGCAAGCACACTGATGAAGACGATGCCTCTGCTCAACGGTCAGATGGGCGGATGGAGAGCAACATGATACCTCTTGCCCAGAAGAGTTGTTTCCTGTATGCCTGGACCAAGAAGCCCAAACTATATGATACGTGAGACATGGATAAACTGAATCAGGAGAGAAAAAAAAAAAGCAGGCAGGTTTGCGGTAAAGCAAAGTGGTGTCTCTGTAGGACACTGCAAGGTTGTGCTTTCTCACCAAGAGCTTAGATGTTAAATAATACAGGTGATGTCTTTTGACCAGGAAGTCACACATTAAACACTAAACAGTATGTTTTTTGACAAGGAGGTGAAAGGTGAAAGGTTAACTGGCAGCAAGTTTCCATCAGATAGATGTTGATGATGTTAATTTACTTATAATTCTTTCTGCTCTCATTATTATTATGTTCCAAACCCTTTCATAGAAGGACCCTCAAGAAATATATAATCTTGACACTGTACCCACTTATTAATTTGGGTGTTTTACTAAAGAAGTGGGTCACCTGCAATCTTTCACTCACATCTCCAGCCTCTGGTTTCCAAACCTCTGGGACCACAGTGTACTATGCTGTTTGTTCCAGCCAGCCTCAGTCAGTAAGCTTTAATTGGCTCGATTTAAAGTAAATACCTAAATACTGTGTTTATTAGCAATTAGAAGGCAATGGAAGGTCTGTTTGCTCAGAAGTACCAGCTACAAAGCAATATGCAGTTAATAAAATTTCATTCAGTTCATTTTTGAATTCCACAAACGGCAAAAAATGTTTCTTCCAATTAATTAGGAATAATAAATCATTCTCTCACGGAATTGTTAAGAGCATCTATTAAGAAATTACGTAATATAAGCAAATAAATCCATCATAAGAATTCACCTGGTTTTCTTTCCAGACAAGACATGGTGCCTTACTCTCCATGATAAATCCAAATAAGCGATTTATGTGACTTTGCTGCCGAGGGCGACACGATCCTGGCCTCCGTCCCACGTCTTTGTCCACAGCAAGCCTGACAGATGTAATTTAGGTTCTCAAGCCAGCAGAAAAATCTGGAGTGTAGATGGAAGCCCCAGGGTTCAGCGGCTTATATTGGTTTATACTTATTTCACATCTGCAGACAATTAATTCCAATACAATGGGAACGTTCATAGCCTTTAAATTGTTAATCTGTTCACTGCTGGAGCGATGAGCCTCTCAGTTACTGACGATGATGAGAGTGAGGCAACTTATGGAAATCGAGCATGTTGTTTTTATTGTGATCAGCCATTAGGGTGATTTTAAATCCAGCGCTGTCACTAGACATATAAAAACATGGTAATAGCTTAGCTAGTGGCAGGTTCAGTCCCAAAGGCGTGGTCCTAGAATACATCCAGTGTAAACATGGCGGCCATGTTTAAAAGCCCTATTAAGCAGAAATTCAGTCATTAATCTCTGTCAGTGTTAGTTACTGAGGTAAACCGGCCTCTAGTTCAGCTTATAGTCCCTGTCTGGGTTCATTGCTGTGACATAAGGAAAGGAAATGCATCCAACTTGGTTTGTCCACATTTAGCCTCAGACTTATTTGGCAGATCAGAGGGCAAAACAGGATTAGATAGTTCTGTTTTGCCATTGGTCCATTTTGTTTTGCCACGCCCCTTTCACCACAAGGCCATGGCTTGGCTTAATTGTACCATGTCATGACTGCCAGGAACTTCAGCTTTCCTTCGCTAATCTGTAAGGGCTCCTGGCTCCCCGACCCCCCCAAAGAAAGAATCGAATGCCTCAGGAGATGACTTCCAATACCAATTCAGGGCAGGGGAAGGAGTTGCTGTATGTTTGTATCCCAGCTATGGACTTCAGGCTATGCTGGCCAAGGCTACATCCCCCCTGCTGCAAAATAAGAGGGGCCCAGCAAAGCTGTTACTGAATTGGCCACAATGGTGTGGTGTAGCTTCCTGGTTTCCGGTTGGCTAGAAGGCAACTAGAAGGAGTGGGAGGTATTGACCAGTAGGTGCTGAATGTATGACTGCAATCAGAAAATCGTAATTCTGAAAACGTGGCAGTTTCACGAGCTGCTGCAGGACATGGGGAGTCTCTACTGTTTCCATGAATGCGTCCCTGGCCGACCTGTGATTTCACATTACAGAGCAAAGCGCATTGCAGCGCAGAGGGCTTGTGCGACACCCCATCAGTCACACACAAGTCCATCTGTAATGGTGATACAGTCACTCTCCAGGGTGTGGCCTCCAGACATGAATATCAGCCCAAAGGTCGGGCCAACTCATTGTGAAGTTTGGACCAGATTTTCGACCAGTTTCAATATCAAATTATATCACATCATAGCAGACGCTTATACACATAGCGGCTTGCAATATACATATGGATGTTTACTGACTATTCAGCTTGGATCAAGGGCACAGCAGCAGGATGCCACATGCCAACGACAGCCACCCTTGTGACAGTGTCATTTTCCTTGCTGCCCCTTGTTGCCCTTCTCAGGCAACACAGCACTCTCCTCATTTCCCTTCCTAGAGATAGGGGTGTGGCTGTCGCTTGACTGTGAATGCCAACTCAAGTAAACAAGTTACGGCACAGACTGCTGTCTGTAAATGACCCCCGAACAACTAGGGAGAGTGTGGTCCTGTGAATGATAGCAAGTGTTCAGTTGGTTATATATATACCTGAAGGAAACCAACAAAGACATGAAGAGAACAGGTAAACCTTGCATAAACAGAACTGAGTCAGTCCACCTGAGCAACAGTCAACATGATAGCATGTCTGGTTTTCATTAGGTAAACGATAGTGCCTACTATGGGCCAGTCGAGGAAATGCACAGCATCTTTAGAATGGCTCACAGACATCTGAAGAATGTGATGAATTACAATCCCCAAGAAGTTGAGGTGCTAAAGAAACGTTATGCAGGACACTTGCCTGCATAAATGGCCAAATTCTCATTGACTTTGTGTCATCCAACAGTTTATCCTGGTCATGGTCTTGGGGGGGGGCAGCCAGTGGACAGGATGCTAGTCAATTTCAGGGCACATACACACACATAATGATAGACTAGGGTCAATTTAGAGAAGCTATATTTAGCAATTTAGCATAACTTTCTGTTATATGGAAATCTGATATGGGAGAACATGCTAACTCAACACAGAACATGCAAGCATGATGCAGGGAGAAGATACAAAATCCACACACAGACAGTGGAGGTAGGACAAACACCCCCAACCCCAGAAGCACAAACAACAGTGTTACCCAGTGCAATCCACTATTATCCAGTGCTATCCACTGAGCCACTCTGCCACCAAATATACAAAATACTGCCCCAAATTCTTTTCAGACAATACTACAGGAACCAGACGATCCTGAGATGGTTAAAGGAAATGCATTCCTGAAACAGGCCGGCACCAGTCCAGGAGGATCATAAATTAGATGGCCAGTGGACAAGAGCCCATGAGGCTATCTATCACAAGGTGCTGCAGACATTCCCTCGTTCTCTGTCAGACCCCATTACTGCTGAAAATAAAGCAGAGTCTGAAGGCCTTTGTAATGAAGGCCAGCCGACTGCTAGTCAGAAACAGGATTTTAACTTGATGGAGTCCCATTTTTAGCCTGCACCTCCAGATCTATGCGCTGGGCCAAACACAGCCCCTACGTGGGCCCCTACGGGGTCCCCATGGTTTAGGCCCGAGTGAGACCTCGCTTCGGGAATTTTGGTTTTCATTAGCGGTGCTCTTGAGCCATTGTCATTCAGAACTGCTCCACGAAGCTAAATTAATGTAAAATAATACTCTTCACTTATTGCATTGGTTCCTCTGCTACGTCTTATTCCATTCAGTTAAAAAAAGTGTCAAGACAAAAGTATTAGCAGTTGTATTTGCTTATGAATAGAATAGGTCTTGGTGGAAAGTACAACTATTTCAAGAACTGTGGTAAATGTTTTAAAGGGCAACTTTTTTGTGCAACCTTTGTCGTTTCCTGTTCCCTACCAGTGTTCTAACCGCGATCTGTCTGCACAGTTGACAAAGATCTACATCACCACAAATTCCACTTCCAACAACAGGCAATGAGGTATTTCTTCCTTTTTTATACTCAAGTCCTACAGCAAGTGCAGTAAGTCTTTAAATCATGGGAGGGCTATTGTTTTGGAGGGATCGTCTCCATAATGCTGGTTGCTCAGGGGTTGCTAAGGAGATGCTCGATACTAGGAAAGCCTATGTCTACAAGCACATTGTCTGATTATCTGATTTCCTACCCATAGTGTATCAATAGTGGGGGATTATAACGTAGCAGACTCTTCCCAATAGTAGAGTAAATAATGAGACCTAAAAGATGAGAGATGACCAGTGTTCAAGGGTGCAAACTCAGGGAAGAATGGTGAGGTACCCAGAGACTGGCTGGACCCTTGTTTTTGACATAGCAAAAGACAGCATGCTCTATTTTCACTCCTAACAATGACACGTTGAAAATTTGTTGATACTTCTCTAAGGTAAATCATATTGTAAACCACAGCTTCTGCCTTTTAGCCTCTCTGAAAGAACAGTGAGAACATAACTTTGAGTTACATAAAATAAACTAGGTGTCTTACAGTAATAACCATCCAATCTGTTTTCACAAGTAAGTGATTCAGCTCCTGTTGGAATAGTCAGGTCCCAGTCATGAGCTCAGAGTGTTCCATGAGGGAATGGCATCGAATCATGGCGCCCAATCAACAAGCATGCTCATGGAATACGGCTCTGCATGCAGATGTCATACCAAGCTCTGTGCTCATAGGCCGCAGGTCAGTCATTACATCTTTTAGCCATTTCCTGAGCAATAATAGTCCTCATTGAATTTTTAGCGGTATGTGTCACACTAACCGACATACTTAATATTCAACTATCCAGAGACCGTGACCAGATCATATGTTAGGCTCATTAATGTGGTTCACTGGTTGGCCAGACGAGGGGTGGCACTGCATATTGTTACTCTGCGCCCAAAATCCTGTGGCACAAAGAATAACAATATTGTGTTGGGCCCTTGAGCAAGGCCCAAACTCTCAAAGACGTCCAGGTACACTAAGTGGCTGACACTGTGCTCTAACCCCAAAGTTTGCTCTCATCGATATAAGTGTGTGTCTTATGGGTGAGAAAGACAGTGTTACAAGGATTACATTTTGTTACACTTGATATCACTTACACAGTGACAATAAAGGCATTCTATACATCAATAAAATCTCAGCATTCTATACATGCATTTTCGGCTTCATTTACTTATACAGCTGCTTATTAAGTAATTCAGTTTAAGTACTTTAAAAAAGATACAAATTTGGGGGACAACAAGTCAACTGTTCTATCTATTACACCGTCACACCTGTTGCTGATTAGTAATCAGGGAACTGAACCTGTTCTATGATCTTGCTCTGAGCCGGTGGCAATTACAGATCAAGCTTACACAGAGTAGTGAATTTTGCTTGCTTCTCAGTCATTGTTATGACTCCTGCAGCATAAGGCACAGAGTGGCATTCAAATCAGAGCTCATTTATGGGGTTTGGTGTAGCTCAGTGTTTCCCATCCCAGTCCTCTGGGACCAACTGACTGTCCAAGCTTTTGCTCCCTCCCAGCTCCCAGCAAGACTGTCCACATTTTCAGTGGATCTCCGAGTACCAGAATGGGAAACACTGGTGTAGTTGGTCAGTATTTCTCCTGTGTATTTGTCAGGTACCAGCGAGTTTACTGGCTTAGTGGATTTGAGTCTCGGTATAGTGTCTTAGGGTTCGTGTTTCTTGTTGACCGGCCTCTAGGTCTGAATTTCTGGTTCTATTTAGCCAGTGTCCTGTTCCTGGATTCATGGTCCTGATTATCTACTGTAGCATTCCACAGCTGGCGTGCTGTGCGACTGGTATCTAGTTTTTGCGCTTTTCTGTGAGTGCCCTAGTTTTACTGTCCATCTAATGAGTGGCTAAAGACCCACCGGTTTCCCAGTTCCTGCAGTGAACTGTTTTCAGATCTCACTGGACAGTGGGGGGACGGCCTGGCACAATGGATGGATGTCCCAGGTTGGGGGGCTTTTGCTCATGTGTATGAAGGCCAATAAATGTGTTTACCTGAGAGCTCTGAGTCCGAATAATGAAATTTAAACACTGTCCTGGCAACTACACTGTCAATTACTATTGGAGCACAGTTTTATCAACAAGAACAGTGGGCAATCAAGAATTGTTAGCTGTCTGTCATAACTCACAAGGACAGCATGACAGTCTAAACATAAAAAGAACCCAAACCGCAGAAATATATACAAAAACAGACTGATGTCAGTTCTCCGTGTAACCTCAAAGTCACAGCACAAGGGAGGAGGTCACATTAAAGGTAGCGTGCATGCAAGCATATCACTTCTGAAGGTGTTGGCACTTTTGAACCGTCTAACCCCAATGAGGCAGGAAATGGGTAGCTAGCAGGCTTGTGAGAAAATGTACATGAACTTTTTTTATAATGTAATTATGCCATCCATGTCATGCTAGAACATCCGTTTTTAATGTACCAGTACAATACAGATCATCTATCTGTATCTGTATCACACCAGCACATCAGAGAACATCTTCTACATAAATGGCTGAAGAGAGTACTCCCTCCAAGCAAGAATATCAGAACACAGTTCAACATCTATTTCATGATTCAAGACTTATTTGTCACATGCTCTATTGTTCAGTACAATGGCAGTGAAATTGTGGCAAAACAGCTGTCACTTCGTCTGCTGTAAAATGCTCTGTGCACCAAACACAGCACCTTTTATCTAAACCATGTTGATACATGAGGATATTCAGTGCTCAGTTTCAGTGCTGTAGTACACAGAACTACACAGGACCTCCATATCAATGAGTCTGAATATCCTGCACGATGCCTTTTCATAAATAATAAAACATGATTAGCTAGTGGATTCGAGGTCTCACTTCCCTCTTTTAATAACACACCCTGTGCCGCATACATATCTTTTAATATCAATACATTCACCCACTGCAATAGAAAGTATCTCAAAAGCAGACTCCTGGAAAAGAGCTTCAGGTATCTGATCTTTTCTGTAGACAGGTGTTAAGTGACAACCTACACAACAGCAAAATGTCCCATTTTTTCTTAACACGTTCATTCCGAAACGTGAAATAATAAAAATGCTGTAGCATCAATAATTATGATGTAACACTTCCGGTACTTTGGACTGTATGGTGCTATGCATTTTGGGAAACTGCCAGTCACAGAAACAAACTCTTGTCCTTAATGAGTCAGACATATTTCTGTCATGGAGGTGACTGCCTAACTCAGAGCCGAAAATTAAAGTAATATCAGAGAACAAACTCCTTCTGTGACTTACGGTAAGTAGTGTTGTAGTCAAGACCGCCTAAACCGAGACCAAGACATTGCCGAGACCGGAGGGTATCAAGACCAAGACCAA
>JABFEA020000119.1:20036641-20050290 GCA_019775915.2 Cyphomyrus plagiostoma | reverse complement strand
ACACACACACACACACACAGACTTTACATACATACATAACCACAGTTTTATTCAGCAAGCATGAGGATACTGGCATATTGAAATATGTATTTCTTATGATGTTTATATCACAAAGTCCAAAAATTTTAAACTATCTTACTCCTTTTGTCTAAATACAGGTGGGCTTGGGTGGGGTGTGCCGATAGATGGGTTAGAATATAGGCAGATCAGATCAGCTGAGCTGCAACGCCCCAGTAGTGCCTAAAACATTTAACGTCCTTGCTGTCCGCATCAAACCTCTGCTCTGGAAATGGGAACACGTCTGAGTGTGAACGCATGTCTGTCCCTGAGGTCCTGTGGCTCAACAGATGCATTTTCCAGGAAAATGAAAACCCACTGCGTAATGTGATAGTATGTGGCTGACAGATTATTTTTTTACAAAAGTTCTCCACATTACTTTGTGTAAATGGTGATTAAGCAAATACAGTCTTCAGTCTTCATGAAGTATCTGTCTACAGATCCATCATATTCTAGAAGACCGAAACATTACTGTCTTTATATTTCCAGTTTGCAGGACAAGACACCTGCAAGCCAGCTGACTGTCCTGGATACCCTGACACCACCATGGACCTACCAAAGTGCATTCTGATTGGGCATCTCAGCGCTGATGATGATGTTGCTTACCAACCAACAACCCAGGCCCCTATCACGAGCCGATTGCACTTCCATAGTGCGCTGGCTGATACCGCCCTCTAGTGGCCACAGTCTCACACTCTCTCATCATGCTCAACACAGTCTCAGGAGATTTTTTTTGTCAGCTGCTGGTACAATATGGACGACAAACGCAATGATTGGGTTTTGATTGACAGGAGCAAATGTAGCATGAAATTTGTAGTGGAACTTAAATTATTTGGTCTCAGTTCTTTCACTTTGTTTATCTCCAGACATGCTGACGTCATTATTGAACAAGGTCTCGACTAAGATATTTACTTGGTTTGCATGAACCCATCTGCCCTTAAAAGGCAAGCAGACATCCCATGCCCATATTCAATGTGGATATTCTGCCTTGGAAATCCAAACAGGCTTTCCATGGAAACATTGTTTCCAGGTGTTCCACACAGGATGTTCCACACCAATATTCCTTTCTGGTGTTCTGTATGATCATTCTGTGCAATAAACACAGACCAGTTCGCAACTGCACAGAAGCAGTGACAATCAGAGACTGCAAAGCCGCAAGCAGACCTCTCATGTACAGATACTGTAACATCAGCCCAAAGCATCATACGATGGTTGAAACTGAACCGCACAATAAAAATGGCTAATGACGATGGAAAAAATTAATATCATACTTTATTTTTGAGGTTGGAGTTACAGTAGACTAAAATTTCTGGAGAACTCATTACTATATTTTCAAGTGACCAGATATTTCAATAGAGAATACACATGGGAAGGAATACGCTGAGCATTTTCTGTGCTATGGTGTTGAAATCTGTGTCATGAGTCTTAAGCTGTGATGCTTTTGGCTTTTTTGTAAACTGATCATTCTTTTCAGATGTTCCTGCCAGATCTCGTCATAGAGGCTGAGAATCAGCCAGAGCAAGATTCCATATGCAATGCAATGCAATTTTATTTATATAGCGCATTATCACAACATTACATTGTCTCAATGCGCTTTACATTTCTGCCACGCAAAGACCCCCCGATGAGTAAGCCAAACGTGACGGCGGCAAGGAAAAACTCCCTAGGAGGAAGAAATGAGATCAGATCATCTCTGCACCCAAATCTATGGCCAAAACCTGGAAAAATAATCATATAGTTTGACTGCAGTTTTGCACAGAGGCTGTTCTCCACAAACGATTCTGAAGGACGTAGAGGCTGGATTTTAGATAGAGCAGCTGGCTCAAAGCTATCTCAGTATTGTAGCTCCTGCCAATGCAGTAATTATTTGCACTGTTCAGAGGATACTTTTATCCAAATCACTTATGTAGCATAATTACACCGTTTGCTTATTTGCAGAATGGGATATTTTTATTCAGCTATAAATCCACACAGTGGTTGAGACGAGACCCCACGGTGTTCTGGTGCCTGCTGTTCAGGGACACTGTAACCCTGGGATCTGCATTCTGTTGGTGAGCCTTTGTGACAGCCAAGGTGGTTGAACCAATCGTGTGTGCATGAATATGCATTTACTGCTACAAAGTATGCTAGTATATTCTGACTAATAAACAATATTTACACAGGGCTGCTTCACAATAACCTGTTCTAACTGAAAATGCATTTCTTTCTCTGGCTCACTGATGGTATTCATTAGAAAGTATAAACCGCTATATTGAAATTGCTCCCATGAAGTGAAAAAAACGTGGATGACAGGAGGACAAAAGGGTGCTGGGTCCAGCAGCTAAATGTTTGAGTGTGTGCCATTTACAAAAACAAAAATCCAGCCAGTAATTACAGAGTCACTACCAAGTGAATTACCAGGTCCAAAAACACTTGAGATGTAACACTTAAAGCTCTGTTGCTGAGCTTTACTGAGTTTGGCTTCACTTTGACGCTTGCTCTGTGAAATCAGGAAATCTTTATACGGTAAACATAAACGAAACATAAACTAATCTTTTAACTAATGGGGGGTGTTCCATGAAGTAGGATTTCTTGTTTAGCCAGATAACTTGTTGGGCTAAATGTAATTAACTTAATGTTCTTTCATTTTTTCATTTTATGAAACAGGATATCTTGCTTAGCTGGATAACTTTTTGGATTTAAGGTAGTTTGGGCTAAATGTAAATGAAAGAACAAGTGTACATTTTTAATTGAAAAGTACTAAACCCACAATAATAAGGAACAGGCTTTGGTGTTATC
Organism: Cyphomyrus plagiostoma; assembly: GCA_019775915.2. Taxonomy (NCBI): domain Eukaryota; kingdom Metazoa; phylum Chordata; class Actinopteri; order Osteoglossiformes; family Mormyridae; genus Cyphomyrus; species Cyphomyrus plagiostoma. The sequence goes on along the minus strand of JABFEA020000119.1, from coordinate 20,047,455 downwards.
AAGGTGATGTCGCAACGCACCGTCCCTATTTATTCCTATTTACATAATTTCATGCCCTTGCAGCCTCTTACACTCTGTCACTTACCAGGTGATGTCAGTTAAGTTTGTGAGGGTTCAGGGCTTAGGGGTGGCATTGGGATTCGCCCCTGGTCATTTGAAATCTCCCCATCGTTACACAGTGCTTCATTTCCATCCATCCATCTTCTCATTACATTCCCTGATCAGTGTTTCGTGGGAGGGGCCTGGAGCCTATGCCAGGCAGCACAGGGCACAGTGGGGTAGACTCCACCCCAGGTGATATTCATGCCCCCGGCTGTACACTATGGAAAATTTTGAAATACGGATTAGCCTTAGTGAAAATTATTAGACTGCAGGAGAGAACCAGAGAACTTGAAGGAAACAGGAAAAAAATGCAAGTTCCACACAGAAAGAACAGGGGAGGGATTCTAACCTCAGACTTTGCTACATACTGAATCCCTGTGCCACTCTTCCTTCCATACCAGTCTAATAGCACCTTGGATGTAATTAAGCTAATGCCCTGACGCTAAAGTAGTTTGGTTTGTGATTTGTGAACCCTCAGGTAAATAGACGTTTGTAGTTTGTCTAATAAATCATCTCTGGTGTCACAACCATGATGGAACAGATGGGTGTGGCTATGCTGGTTACCTTAGTTGCAAAGGGTAATGTGATTACAATTACTGGCTTGCCACTGACCTAAAAAAACACATTTTACCAACTATTTATTTATAGTAATTAGCCCTTTACTGGCTAGCTGGGGTCTCCGTAAATCGGGGGCCCTAAAGAATCTCAAATATTATTGGATTGTTCTGGGGGCCCAATATAAATATGCTGTCATGGGACCCAAAATCTCTAATGTCACCCCTGATACTGGTGAGTCATATCAAGGTCAGGGGTTGGTGGGGGTTTACGACTGCGCCTGGTTAATTACAGGTGCAACAAAGGAGAGGTCACTCCTGCGAGAACTTCCTCATCATTTCAACCAGTGATGATCGAGCCTTATGGACAGGAGACACGTGACACATTACCTAAGTAAAGGCCCGAATATTGAAATCCGTACCACATTTGTGTGTATTGTCTGATATTCTGCATGGGACCAAAGAACCTGAATATGTTTAACACAAACAAGATGATGCATCTGATGAGTTTTCTAATTCTGACATCCGCACACAAACCAAAGGCAACCTGGAAGTTCAAAGTGTGAGTGAATGTATCTGGAATACTATTTTCTCAAAAGATTCTTCCCTTGGTTTACCTTGTTCGAGGGGCATAACTAATCTTTGCAAACATGAAAGTGAGAGCTATGTATATATAGCATGTGTTTGTGTTAAATATATCATATTATATACAGGGATACCACTGGAAAGCATTACTTTAAAACATTATATACATTTTCGTGTCATCTTTGGCATATTTGAATATGAAACATTCTCCAAAATTCAGATCTCACACATTACCAGCTAGGCTACTGAGGTTAAGCTTATATGTTCAGATACACTGTGCTTTTAATAGTCAAATAAGAAAGGCAAAGTGCAGCTGCGTGTGCGAAAGTGTTTTCTTTGTAATTCCCATTGTTCAGCATTAGAAGAATGTTATGTAAAAAATGGATTTCAAGGTTTTAGAATCAAAATGGGTTAGAAGAAGAGGAGTACAAGATAAAAAAAAACTCTGGGGGACAGGATGAGGAGGAAAACACTGTAATAGAAGGGTTTGTTTAACTGGGTGTTTGAGAAGGCGACTCGCTTTCCCGTTCATGTTTCTATGTGAGCGTGGTGCTGTGGTACCGGCGTGCAGTACGGAGAATGTGCTGTGGTACCGGCGTGCAGTGCGGAGAATGTGCTGTGGTACCGGCGTGCAGTGCGAAGAATGTGCTGTGTTACCGGCGTGCAGTGCGGAGAATGTGCCTGGAATGCGCAGCTTCTATTTCACTTTCAAAGGTAAAACAATAACTGCAGTGGACGCACCTGAGAATGATTCATTCTGTTTAGTCGTACCCTTCTACTAGGCTTGGTGCCAAGGTACATGGGTGTAAATTAAGGGGGAAATGGGGGCACGGTAAACCCCCTCCCCATACTCAACCCAAAATAATGTCCTTGTGAAGGTAACGGGCCATATCATAGTAATTTTGGTATACTGTAGTCGTTTGGGTATACTGTGGTTATTTGGGTATACTGAGGTATTTTGGGTAAACTTGGCTAATATTATCTGCAAGATCTTCAAGAAGTACTGGAATAGCGTTGCTTTTGAAAATATCGTCAAAAGACCATATACTGTATATACAGTACAGTGGTGTAAGGCATGGACAATATGATACATGAAAAATTGTATACCACATAAGCTCACATTGTACTCAGCTAAGCCTAAATCATGCAGTAGATGCCTCTAACTCCCAGGAGGACCAGGCTTCTTACAGAGATTCAACATTTTACCTTATCTGCTCAAAAAATGCAATTAATTCTGTTCCAAATATTTAACATATTTAAAACAGTATCTTTGTGCCCACCGTGTTGGGATGAACAGACTATGAGTACTAATTTTACAATTTGAGAAAGAGTACAAGGTTAGAATATTAGTAGAATAAAGTATAAATTGCCATCTGAGACCTCAGACCAAAAACCAACAGTTTTTTGTCCCATTTTTCTGGATCGATATTTCCTGTAATAAGGGAAAGGCTATGGTGCATAGAGTGTGAAACTCCACACATACAGTAAACCAGTGCTGAGAAAAAAAATACATCAGGTGACACAGATCCACCAATCAAATCTGGATTCTAAAAAAAAAAACACTGAAGGTTATTCACAGCACCAGTCAATTGATGCAATCATAACTGTCATTTCTGCTCACAATATCACAATTACTGTGCTCATGTAGCTTTTGCCAGGGTATGAAAGAGAACTGACTGTCATCATTAAACGAAGCCTTCACAGCTGACTCCTCCCCTTTGAAGGGTCCATCTTCACCTTTTGTCAGAACAGCTTACTCTCTCCTTCCACTGATTACTGGGTTATTCCTCAATTGCCAACTAAGAAAAAGAACACAGTACAATCAGTCCTTAAAGGGTCAGAGCAGATTGACTCTCTTACAGGGCAAAAATAAAGCATCCAAAGCCAGATGGAGCACACCGCATACTAGTTTTTCTAAGGTTAACCATCCAAAAACTAGCATAAAATGCAGTGGAGTGTTAGAAAATCAAACAACACTCTGTTTAGGGGCACAGTAACCAAAACTTTCATAATTTTGTTTTAAATTTAAAATATAAAAGAAGCCCATATTAGCTCATTGGTATGCTAACAAACAAGTACCAGAGAAACTCCTTTTAAGCTTAACCCTAACCCTAACCCTAACCCTTCTGATCAGGGAATTAAAGGACAATGATGGTGCCTTCCCTACATGTTTGGAGATGACTCAACAACAAACCCAATCATTACAATTTGGGAGGGATAATTTAAACCATGAGGCTATGCCATAAAGCCAACACAAAATGCATGCGGGCTTCATCTGTCCATGGAGTGGCGCCAGTTAGTCAGGAAATAAAAGATCCTAGCAAAGCTTAGATCTCTACCATCCGTAAGGTGTAGCTTCTTTAACGATATAAAGAAAAAAACAAATTAAGGAAATTCCCATGGATCATTTCAACCAAAATTTTATACTTCTTATGATCTTGTCAACATCAAAGTGACCGATTGGAAGTTGGGGCACTAGGCATTAGCCTGGAATTTCACAACAGAATCCAGTTTAGCTTTATGATTAAAATGACTCAGTCAAGGCCTAGCTTATTCATATGGCCTGATGAAACCTTTGCAATACTTAATGACAGTAGCATTGTATTTTCAATTGATTCCCCTGTTGAACACAAAGAATAGTTTTGTTAATAAACTGTTCATATCTATTTGAATAATTAGAAATTGCATCTGTACTCCATATCTTCTCACCCAAGGAACACTTGATACACATGTTCCCATCTCTGGGTGTTAAACACACTTTTGTGGGGCTGTTCCTGCTGTGAGATCCTGCTTCTAGGTCAGGGGTGACCAACATTATCTGCAAAGGGCCGCTGTGTATGCGGGTTTTCGCTGCAACTCCCTAATTAGATTACTAATTAGAGGAGTGATTGGCTGAAGAGTCCTCACACCTGGGTTTGAACAGCTGACCTAAAGGTTACCCCAAAAACCTGCATACACTGCGGCTCTTTGCGGATAAGGTTGGCCACCCATGTTCTGGGTGATTTTAGTTCAGGAAAGCCAAACAAACGTGGACTGTTTCCCAGGTAATAAAACCTTTCCTTAGATCACCAGAAGGTGGCGTGTTCACAGAGGTTCAAAGAAGCAGGTCTAAAAAACTCCAATGAGAACAAGAGGAAGGAGTTAAAGGCAAATAAAACACTTTCTTCAAAAGTCTTTTCCTTTTATAATAGCCTGCACCAAGAAGCGAAACAAGGCAGGGAACAGGATTCATGCTGTGTGAAACATTTTCATAAAATGATGGGCAAATGCTGGCTTTTAGGCAGCTGTTAGTATGTAAAAATAGATGCTGAGTTTGGTCTTTTGTTCATGCTCTCATCATCCCACTCGTCTCCCATATCTACAGAGCGTTAATGGCCTCGATGAGTAACTTCTATGCAGATGCCACTTTGCCCCATCTAGCTAATTAAAAATGAAAAATGAAAAAAAAACATTAATCTATGCCTCAAGACAGTTAAATAGCCTGCGTATAATGTAAGAGGATGTGAACATTTCCCATACGCTTAAAGGCTAATTTGGAGCTACTACGAATTCCTAATGCTTAATGCGTTTGTTTAATATCGTCAAACCGAGCTTTCCTGCCTTCCTTTCTACAGTGACTTTTTAAATCGCAGTAACCCCATCTGAATTTTCACTGAGCTGAGTAAAGTAAGAGTACAGCGATAGCGAAGAAAAAACGTAGTGTATTAGAAACTGACAAAATGGGAGATGGAAAAGGACCGCAGGGCCTGTTTTGCACTACAAAGCAAGTTGGAGATACCTTGTTGGCGGAGAGGGGGTTCTGAACACATGGTGTCTGGACTATGATTACTTTCAAAAATGAATATACACTCAACAGGCCTCAAGGCCCATAAAGAAACTCCCATAAATCCACCGGGGGCAGCGGTGACTCGGTGGGTCAAGCTTGGATGTCAGTAACCCTACAAAACTGACAAATCGCGGTAAATAAACACAGCCAGGGACTCCATTTCAGTTTTCTCCCTTCAGTTCCCACATCAACTGACATTTGACAACATGTGCGAATTTTATCCGGAGCGCTTTCCACCCGCAAAGCTTCTGAAGCAGCAGCGCGTCATGGAATCATTTTCATATCAGCAAGTTTTGTGTGGTTTTCATATCGGCAAGTTTTTGCTCCCTATCCAAGAAATTACAATAAAAGTTTTTTCTTGTAAAACTGATTTGTAAAAATATTACATTCAATTGTGTCGATCACATCATAATTCATGTTTTCTAAAAAAAAAAAATGATCGTAGGCAAGTTTTTATTACTTATCGAATAAGGTTAAATAGGCCTACCTGAGAAAAAAAATTATGCAGTTTCATCTGGTACAACAAAGGGGAAACCAATGGTGCAATAATTAGATTTCAAATGGGGGTCATTTATATTTGCATTTTATTCACCAAGCTTTGTGGAGAACAGTGGCAACGGTGTTGGGAACAGCCATGTTATAACGGCGAATCAGCAATTAGCACAGGCTTTGGCCTTTCAAGTGTCACATATTCTGTTTCATTTAGGGAGCTGAAGTGCCGACTGAAGGGGTGAAACTCTAAATGGATGAGAGTTTACACTTCTGTAAACTAATTGTTCAAATACCTTTCTAAAACATCACAACATCTGAGATGACTAATATGGCAATATCAGCACAATAAAACAAAAATATTAGCATTCCTTTTTCCATTTTTTATTTTAGCAGACCAAGAACCTTGCACCAAAGTAATAATGCTAAACTGTAGACATGCTACCTTGTTTTAAGTTCCGCAAAGACAGCTTTCCTATAAAGTCACGGCACCGTCTGAAACCAGTCGATAAGAAATATGGGGAAAAGGAATAACAGCGAGCTAATTAAGCACAGTGTCACGCCCGGCTCGTCCGATCCTCGTGTGTGCCACGCCCCCCTCGTTACTTCGTGTTACTTCCCGATTCTGCTCACCTGTTGCCTGTTATTTTCTACCTATCCTGTGTATTTAGTCCATGTCTGAGTCAGTATTCCTCAGATCCCTCATTGATGTTTTTTGCCGTTTGCTGTCTGCCCTGAATAAACCCCGTTTTATAGTATTCACGGCTCTCTCATCTGATTCCCCGCTTGCCTCGCACGCCGATCGTAACACGCAGCCTGTGTTTCAGGGGCTTGTGTACAATAATGTGGCAGATTAACAGAGAAAAAATAACTTTGAACGATGATCAAAAACTCCATACAGCTTGATTACTGCAGGACACAAATTACAGCTGTTTCAGTTATCCAAGCAGACTGGTCAGGATGCACATATGTTTGCATCATTTCATACTTATTTAGCAGGCACTTTTACCCAAAGTGACAGACTTGATTTTTCTCAGGGTGGGATGGTCCCTGAGCAACGGGGAAATCTGTGTGAGGTTGGGATTCAAACCTTATGATCATAACCATAGCTGCGGCAGATGTGGGGCATGGCTCAGATGGGAAAAAAGGTGACCATCCACTTGTAGCTCCTAGAGAAGGGGGCTAATAGAACACAAATAGAAACTAGGGATGAACTAAAGCATGGAGTAAACACTACTCAAGAACTAAAGCATTGAGTAAACACTACTCAAGAACTAAGACAACACAAGGGGCAGGACTGCAAAGCAAATATCACACCATACCAACCACTCTGAACACAGAGATGCAAATACAACAAACCATGAAAGAACAGAATGAGAAAAGGCATTTAAACACGCACAAAAACAAACTAGAAAACAATAAACCAACTCTTCGGGAATACAGTAGGATAATTAACAGAATCAAACAATATAAACAAAACCAGAAGTAAACAGGAAACATGCAGGGCAAACCTATAACCAGGAAAACATAATAGAGAACAAGATACACTGGAGAACAAGCAATATACGAACATACAGATGGAGGAAGGCGTGGGTCAGCCTCGAACCCATGACCGGAGGGCTAACAGTTTTTTACACACTTAACCCAATGAATAGTACGGTAGTACAGAAACACAGAAGGGACTTGAAAGCCAAGAGACTGGGTGGCGAACAGGATGGCCAGCGGCACCTGCTGGCCAAAGAGGGAGGAGACACGAAAGGCAGAATAAGACACTGACAGGAAGGGCTCTGGCCTGCTGAGGGACACGCCACCCCCAGCACAGCACCATAAAACACAAAATCACAAACACAAGGCATATAGATGCAATCATAATTTTGTGATGCCATTTTCCCAGGTACAGCTCTGTATTATCTCTCCCCATATTTACAGGGTTTTAATTATTCTGAGCGGCTAAGGGCAGGATTGGAACAGAGCTGCACGTTGAAGCTAATGAGCATATTCCAGCAATCTTTTACTGTCTCTCATACAAACCATGGTTTATTCAAAAAGCCTGGTACCTTTGCGGCTCATCCAAACGCTCAACCTGTCAATAAACAAAAACAGAAGATCAGGAAAGAATCCATTAGATTTGCACAGCTCAACCCCTTTGGAAGCTACTTTAGATGCCACATGTGGTACATATTTAAAATTAGTTGTAAATTTAGCTCAAAGTTTCTTACAATCTTTACAGATTAAAACAGCCAAATAGCTTTACTGGAGAAATTCAGGTCAAGCATATTAGCTCATAGATTCTACATCCTGCAGGTTGGAAAATCACCCTTGATCAGTATGCATGCGGATAAGAAATGACCAGTCTGCTCTTGGCAAGCAACAGACCAACTGCAAATTTCAACTTCCAGTCCCTCTCTGTACGGACACCATAGACAATTGTTTTATCCTACTATTATTTAAGTCTATTTTTCCAGTACTAAATGTCCAGGGTGTCCTCAGGAGTTTCCGGTTATGTGGAGAGTTCCAGTGGTTTGGCAAATTGTCAGTCACGCCATTACAGCCCAGTTGAAATTCAAACAGGGAAGTAGAACGAAACACACACACACGCACGCACGCACACACACACGCACCCACGCACACCCACACGCACATACACACACGCACACACACACACACACGCACACGCTCACACACACACACGCAGGCACATACACACACGCACGCACGCGCACACACACACACGCGCATACACACACATGCACGCACGCACACCCACACACACGCACGCACATAGACACGCACACAGACACGCACATACACACACGCACACACACGCTCACACACACGCACGCACACACACACACACACACGCACGCACATACACAGGTTTGTAATTATATCTTTGTGGAGACTCTCCATTTGGGGAAAATAATATGGGGGAAATAATATGGGGAAAACTTTAATCCCAACATGATGACCTTAACCCCTACTCAGTCCTAACCCTAATTGTAAGTACCCAAACTAAATACGAGACTTTCAGCATTTTTAGTTTTTTGATAGTTAAAATAATAGGTTTTTATTACATTGTGGAGAACATTTGGTCCCCAAAATGTAATATGTAATATAAAGATACTCCACACACACACACACACAAACACACACACCATGGGTCTTTAATACAAATGCTAAGTGTCAATCGACCTGCATTGGTTTTGGATTGGAATAGAAGGAAATACCATATTAATGCTCTCTCTGCTGGACTGGATACATTTGGGGGGACAAGAATACTCCATCCAGATAAATTAATGTTAAACTGAAAGAAAAGAAACTCACAAGCACCTCTCTGCTGTGGCATTCTGAGTTGATGGACTGAAGATTTGGCTTGGTTAGCTGCCGAAATAGAACAGAACATGCCAACATGCAAAATAAGCAAGGACAGGAGGAACCAATCGGCGCAGGCTGAGGTGATCACTGGCGAGGCGCTGAGTGGCTTGGCAGACTACGTCTCATCAGAAGATCGCCAGTTTGAGCCCTGACCACAGCCAAAGTCACAGGTCCGTGGTGCCTTGAGAAAGGCCCTCCAACGCCAGGAGCACTGCACACTGGCTGCCCCTGCACTGTTACCCTCAAGCTATAGAGAGCTAAGACAGGCTTGGTGAAAGGAAGCATTCCGCTGCACCAGCACTCGTGCAAACAAAGCATGTTTGTTGTTTGCTTGACTCTCCCAGCTGTGACGTACCCCATCAATGCCTCTCACTATCACCTATATGAGTTCACAACCAAATGACAGGTATAAATAAAAATGTTAAGAAAAAAATGAAAACACAAACAATTACTGACCTCATACTACAGAACACATGATTAAATTGTTTTGTGCATCAATCGATCTGTATTGCATTCATTGTAGCAGGACCAGTGGCTATTGCAGCAAGGTCCTATTTTCCTCAGCATACTACACTGCTGTTACATTTTTGCTATAAGGAGCAATCAGTTCCAGCCCTAAAAATAATCATTCTGATAATGAAGGAAATGACAGAGGGTGCTTGTGGCCAGTTATATATTGACGATTTTTTTCCCTCATGGGAGGGTTTTGGTGAGAAATGTTTGCTGTGAATACAGGTTAGAATTAAGACACCAAAGATAACGCTATTGTGGCCTTGGCTTTGTGACAGCGCTGAGAAAGATTCCGTAGGGGCCCATGCGCTATGGTGGCACCTATAGCATAATTAAGACCAAGATATCTATTTTTCTCCACCCGAGTGAGATAACCAAGGTCCCAGATGTCAAGCTAACGGTAATTGCAGCTCCTGAATAAATAGCATATCTCGTCTTGTATCAGAGTTCCGCAGACAGTACCAGCATGCTTGCACATTCACAAGCAATGTAAAGCCGTGTTCCTCAACTCCATCCTTAAGCACCCACAGACAGTCCAGGTGTTTGCTCCCTTCCAGCTCACAGCTCAACCGGCTTGAGAAATGCTGCTATAGATACTGCTTCAGGAACACTGTGTTGATAGGGTGATATCGCTCCCATCCTGAGGTCTTGTAGGCTGCAGTCAGTTTTGGAGTTGTTTTGTAATGTGACCTCAATGCCCTGATTTTAGCTTGCCATTAAATGTGTTTGCTGCCAGCTCTGCTCTAATCCCCAGATAAGCCACGCCTCTCGCCAGTGCGAATGCTACGTGTTTTGGGATCCTGACTTTAATGGCTAACACTGCTAGCAGCATGACTCATAGTTAAATAGTTTTTACAGACACTTATGTCAGTCACTCAAAGCCTGGAGCACTGGTCAAACCCAAGAGAACAGACCATGTCGTAAATGATTAATTAAAATGTCTCCGGATGACTCCACTAAATGACAGGGAGAGGAAGGCTAATAGGGGCCTTATGGATTCTGAGAAATAATTGCCTTAAAAATCAACCAATCAAAAAAAAGAGAGTTGGAATTATAAAACAGATACAAAAAAGACAAACACGACGAAAACCTGATGTTAGCTTGAACAGTAGTGGTTAGTTGTTTTATTGTCCAACTCTTGTTAACATTTCAGTTTTTGTTACCAATGAGATCACTTAAGAAAAGGGACGGGTGATGGTTAGTACTTCTTCTTGATACCACCATAATGAGCTGAAGGACCGTTAACTTGGTCAAGGTTCGTGACCTTGAGGAGCAACTGGCTCTCATCCAATGCAGCAGTGAGTTAGAGGAGCTAGGTAATACGCCACTTAGGGAGATGGTGTGTACGCCACTAGCGGGGGGGAGGGAGAATG